>OZ018317.1:169710113-170102613 GCA_963969495.1 Ceratothoa steindachneri
TCAGCATGGAAGACGCAGCTGCCGTCTCCTTCTCTCGTCGGTCGTCCTCTCGCTTCCTCTTCAGCCAGGCGCATTGCTAATTCTTCACTGAAGTTTGGTCGACCCCAGCCATTGAAGAGCTCGTCCTGTCTTCACGTTGGGGCCTCAAGAACTCCTTGTCCTCCTCTGGTATTCTTAAGGTCAGGGCATCCGCCTGAGCCACGTCGAAGATGTCTTTCAAGGAATCCTTGAAAATCCCTCGCTTTGCTACCTCCGTCTCTGTCGTACGAATCTTCAGCTTCTTGATTGTTTTGAAGTTGCTGAAAAGCTTCATGACTTTCTTCTTGACGTAAGAAGGGTCAGAGGTTAGAATGTTGGCCTTCTTCCAGACGTCGAAGATCTTCGTGGTCGTGGAGCCAGCGGCTGCCGTGACGAACTCCTTCTTATTGACATGATGAAACAAGAACACGAACACCTCTTTCCGAGAGCGCGGCCGGTTCCCGGGAAAGCTCTCAGAAGAGTTTACATCACAAAGCGTATCTTGTGATCTCCGAGCACTCAAAATATCACTCAAAATATCCCTAAAAATACATGAAGTAGACAATACGTGCTACCAGTAAATATAGCCGAAATTAAATAAAATTTTACAGTATTTACTTTCACACGAGAGGCAACTAGGGCATCATGTGCTGGAGTGTGTATCACGATCTGGAATTTTCTGGGACACACTAATATACGAGTATAAATAAAATAGAAATTATGTGTTACCATTCATTAGTATTTCCTTAAATGGCAACGGTATTATAAGCGATGGCTATATAAGAATCGCACTCCGATGATATTAATTGTTCTGTTGGTTGTTAAGAAAAGATTAGCATATCAAAATATACAATAGTTACCCTATAAGAAGTACTTCTTCATTCCTCATATTGACTGCACTATGTACCATTACAACAACATCACTTTGATGGGGAAGTTTCCCCCGATATGGAGGTGCAAAACGATATCATATCATATAAATCATCAAACCGAGTGAATTATTCAACAAAGACATCCATTGCTTATGTAAATGATGGCAGCGCATTGTCAAATTGCTGAAAACTGATGAATTAATGTATTTAATGTATATTAACAAAGATTTGACTTTCCTTAATAAAACTACATTAATTTCTTGGCCGCCCAATATTATACACAAATATCACTTAAATCTTTCTTATTGTGCTTATTTCTGTAAATATCGAGTTAATGGGGCGTCTAAAAATGACTCCGGCCCCCCAAATCCAGTCCTTTTACTTTAGCTTTACCAGAGAGCGCAATGTAAATTATTAAAAATTAATATACCTAATATTTTCTTTCCCTTTCTAATTTTGGGCTAAACACATTTCTGTGTAGAAATGCCCCACATGAAAGACGAAATACGAATCCCAGGTGCTTAGAACTTTATTCAATTAATTCCTAAGGAAAAGTAAATAGAGAGAGAGTGAAAATCTTTGGGGTTTTGTATTTTCTCTTTCCTTAGGGACAGTCTGTCTTGTTGCATCACTCATGCACTACTTTTTATGTTCTTCATGCACACTGGACATTTTTCGGTATACGCTTTAGTGAAATTTTATATATACACATACGTGTATAGTAAGCATCTGTATATATTATATATATATATATATATATATATATATATATATATACACTTCCCTATTTGTATGGATATACATATGGTTTTTCTTATGTAGGAGCATTCGTGTTTTCAAATCTACATATATACATATTCATGTAATGCTACGTATACGCATTTGTATATTGGTATATATTACACCTGTTTAAAATGCCACATGTCGCAAACACTTTGGGGCCATTTTTCTTTTTGTTTCACTAAAAAAGTAAAAAATTCGTGCAAAATTTTATTGTAATCGGACATTGCTTAGTGTTTCTCCACGAAGCAACAATTTTTCAAAAACAAATAAAAAAGGAAACAAAAAAAATAGCAAATATGAAAAAAGAAGTTCAAATATATTTGCTTTCACACGCAAAGAAGTACAAATAGAATGACATCACTGAAACAAGTCGAAAACAGTTACGAGGGGACCTCCTTGCTTTATTCTGAGTTCGATCGCTCGGGCTTCAGTAGGGCTTCCTTGGAGGTCGTGGACCACTCTCACCTTCAGAAGGAACAGCTTTTGAGCTTCTTCTTGGGTGATGGCTGCGTTAAAGGTTGTTATCAGGGCCAATCCCCGTTCAGCAAAGTCGTTGACTACTGTCATCTGGTCAATCACCCTCTTCATCTTGCAGAAGAGAGGATCTTAGCCAAAGTGAAGCTGTTATTCAAAAGTGTAGACAGTTCCTCCCCTTGTCCTGGGAGCAGGAGATCCAGCACCTTTCTCGACCGGGAACTGAAGAATGCTGAAAAAAAGACTTGTTGGGATTGAAGGCCTTTCCTTCCAGACGTTTCAGTCTCTTCCTTCCCCTCTTCGTGTTCTGGATCTTCGAGGCCTTTTCTTTCTTTGTAACCCGTTCTTCGAAGAGAGAGAGAGAGAGGCACCAAGTCTTCTGAGACGTACCAGAGTTGACGCTTGAATGCATTTAGGGCCACTTAAGCAGGTGCTGATTGTGGATTTATTTGGAAAAGTACCCTCATGAAGAAGAGATCGTTGTAAGGAGCATGGAAAGAAACCATGGACTCGTTTCATGGATTGGCGTAAAGGAGGGCGACGAAGAGGGGCACCTATCCCATGGCTCAAATTTCGTGAGAGGTCAGCTGAAACTGAGACCTGAAGAGGAAAGTCTTGAAAGCGTAGATTTCCTTCGACATCCATCTCGATTGATGAACCACTGATGGTGCCCTCATTTTGAAAGTCGTCCCAATATCGCTTCCAAGGAAGATGAGGGAGAGAACCAAGAGCTCCTTGTAGTTGTCTTTTGGATGACTTTCTTGTTCGATGGCACTCTTGCGCTCGCTCAAATCTGTCTGCCTTGCATCAGACAGCTCACCTATCAGGAGAGGAAGAAGGCTTTCTTCATCCATGGAGGACGTCCAAGATTTCTGGGAGAAGAAGTTCCACTGGTCCCGGAATCGAACGATAAAAGGGATGTTAGGCCCGGCAGATGGTATATAACAGTGTTTGAAAGCGTCCCCAAGGATCACTTCCAGGATGTGATGCCTGCACGCAAACCAAAAGAGATTCCTTCCTCACCGTCCTGAATCTTCATGCAGGTTCCTTTATTGATACCATAGTTCGAGGAACTAGTGTCAAACACGATTCCTTGAATGCGCACTTCCAATCCAGCATCGGATACCGCCCTGAGGATAGCCTCCGCCATGTGATGCCCAGTGCCTTGTGGGATCTTGGCTGCTTCAAAGAGGTACTCCTTGTACTCACCTGTGACGTGAACGGCGAGCCTCTCAACGTATTCACGTCTCCAGCGATGTCAGGCAACTGCTTGGCATCCCAGTGAAGTAGCACAAGGCATATCCCTGGAAGTTCGATCGTCTCTGCTGTGGCCACTTCCTTACGGTTCTTTATTCTATGGCGGCGGATGGAGCTCGTAGAGAGATTGATGTTGTCGATGATCTGACCGGTTGCCTTGGCCACGGCTCCTACCACTGCCATTGCAGCCAGATCTGAGACCCTGAAGCGGTCTAGTTTGGTGATCACTTCCTTTGACAGGATTATGGCAGACTTCTTTCCAGCTCTTCTCTCGGAGGACTTAGGCACTTGAACTCGCCATCGCTTCCATCCGTTTCCCTGTGAGAGGACGAAGACGATGAGGCCACCTGGCCTAAAGGGAAACACTTAAGGCAATCTTTTTCTCCATCTCCGCAGCCTGTATCCGCTTCACCTCCGCTTTTTCCCGCTTCCGCATTTTCTCTTGGAGCCTCACTGACACAGTGTCCAGTCCGGTCATGGAGGAAGTCGCTTGATACTCTCTTGGCTGATGAGGAAGGCCCTGTCCTCCTCGTATGTGGTCTTCTCAGGGGCATCTCTGTGCGCCACATCGAACAAGCCATCTAAGTCCCCTTGAAAGATCTCCTCATTCATCCTTGCCGTTTACGAAGCTCTTTTCTTGTGCTTCTAAAGACCCTCGTAGGCCTCCACTAACTTGAGCAGCTTCACCATGCTGTAACGAAGTGTGGAAGTAGGCAGACCTGCCTTCTCCCAAATCTCCAGGACTCCTTCCACTATCTCCTTCGCAGCCTCTGCCTTGGTTTCTTTCCCAAGCCGTGGTGGAAGTAGAATTTTCGGAGCACTTGCCCCTTTAAGCGTACACTGCTCCACCGATCAACCACCACTGTTTGCGAATAGAAACCATCGCACCTGTGAAAGGAAAAATGGGAATATTGAAGTTCTCTGTTCTCGCGAATGAAAATGATAACTTTATTCCTCAAACAACAAGCAATGTTCGTACCAATTTACCACCAAAGAATGAAGAAGTTGGTGACCTCTAGACACCAAATGAACACTTCCAAAGCCCAATCCACTTGACTGACTGCCAATGTCACCTCAATGATGGACCAGATGGCGGCCGCATAGAGGTAAAGGAAAATGTGTCGCTCTGGAGGACTTTTATATCTTATCCGATTGAGTTTAAATTTTATGTAGACCTATACGAACCCAAGGGGAACAGAAACAACATTTGCCCTGAAGTCTCCCACTACTTTTATATTTTCATAATATGAACTTTAACAGCCGGTATGGAAAATTTCATACTGAATCTAGTTCCGGTTCAATAAACTGTGTGCTCAAAAAGTAGTTTTATTGTACAGACAATAATTTAATCGTTATTGGAGAAAACATTGTCTTCATATATATATATATATATATATATATATATATATATATATATATATATATATATATATATATATATATATATATATAATTTGTTTATTCGTATGTGTATACACATTGGCGCATTTGTATGTATGACCACTTTGAATATTTATATATATACATATGTTTTCTACCCTGTTGTGAATGGGCTCGTGATTGAATTTTGTGTCGGTATTGCCCTCATTAGTTACCGCATTGCAACTCTTTTGATTATTATAAGAGAGTGTGGCACACTCACCCCCTCTTCAGCATCCACCACTAGCAACGGTGGATAGCCTCATATTTGAAGGACTTCCATAAAGTAAATTTATAGGGTTATTATAAACCTGACCGTCCTTCCAAACCTCCAGGCTCTTTCAACAAGGACGTTTGAGCTTTGTCAGGCGATAGTGGCCATGTTGTTAAAGCGAAATCTGGCAACCTGACTGTGAACTGTTTAGTAGTACCTGGCAAGTTACGTTGGGAGGTTATAGCGTTGAAAAACGTGTGCAAGTAATCAAATGTTATTATAAAATTCAGTGCTCCGTTCGACAAACGTCCCGCGCATTACGTGATTTCTATCCTCGCCACAGCGACGAGGCCCATTTTTGGATGAATGGATTTGTAAACAAGAAAAATTGTCGGATTTGGGACGAAAACAATCCACATGAGACACACCAGCACCAATTGCATCCCAACAAAGTCACTGTTTGGTGTGGATTTTCATCAAACGGAATCATCGGTCCGTACTTTTTTTGAGAACGGAAAGCTGGGATTGCCATAACCGTCAATGACGAGACCTACAGATTAATGAAAAGCAACTTTTTGTGGCCTCAACTGGATTATATGTATACTAGCAACATGTGGTTCCAACAGGACGGCGCTACGTGCCACACTGCGCACGCCACGATAGACATTTTGCACCAGCAATTTCAGGGCAGGGTCATCTTGCGTGGCGGCGACGTCCACTGGCCACCGATATCATGCGATTTAACGCCATTAGACTACTTTCTTTGGGACTAACTTAAATCGCAGGTCTATGCGAATAATCCTCAAGCAGTTGATGTCCTCAAAGTCAACATAACAAACACCATCCTGCAAATTCAGCTATATGCCCAAAACGTTTTTAAAACGATTGTCTTTGTTCGTCGGTACGTTATGATGACGTCACATTTCTCTGTTTATTAACCGTTTCTCTATTCCATTGTTCTTCTGCCCCTGATGATGTAAACATGAAAGTGCTTCGGCTTATTATGTGTATTATTTTCCTTTGGGATATTTCAAGCCTCTTAGATCACGTGTTTTTTGGTGATTATTTTTGCATATATATATATATATATATATATATATATATATATATATATATATATATATATATATATATATATATATATATAAGAAACCAATAGCGAGGGGCAGACTTAAATCCAACATAAAAAATCTTTATTGAGATTGAATAGTGCAACGTTTCAACCTTACGGTCATCTTCTGGCTCTAGAAAACAGATTAAGATATACAAATATACAAAATAGGTTTAAGTGTTCTACACCGAAATTATAATTATAATAACTGAGGAGTAAAATACAACGATTTAAGGAAAGATGTAAATTAAAATAGTACAGAGAAAAAAAACAACTAAAAAACTGGCAAATAATTGTTAAAAATCAAACAAACCAAAATCAATACAAAACCAAACGGATCAAAAGACAAACATACCTTGAATCTTTGATACCCAGTGAGAATATGGTGTGGTTGAGAGGTGGCGGGAAGTATAACAGTTTCGCTAGTAGTGGTCGTTTAAAGGATGTTAATGTAATAGAAGAGGAATCAGAATAGAGTGAGGGATAAAGTCTTTTGATATAAATAGATTCAGAGATACGTAGTGACAGTAGGTTTGAGTTGGAGTCCAAAATCGCGAAGTCATTTAGGGATAAAATTGTTTTGCATTTAATCCTGTGTCTCTTATAGAAGAATGTTCTTTATATTAAAAAGTTTCCTTGTTCTAAGTCTTATGCATATGCGAGAGAAAAAACGGGGCTGAAGGGTACTTAGAGTGCTTCCAACCTGTGCGTATAGTCTGAAGTAATTATTATATGCTAACCACGGTCATGTCCGAACTTTGTTTGTATCTCGTTGCACTAATTCAATTTTTATAGTATCTCACCGTTGAAGAAAAATTAGTTCGAGAAATTTATTTTTGCATCCGACTTGTGGGAAAAAAATGTCTTCCTAAAAGAGGATGAGTGTGGAAGAATGAGGGAGAGAACGAATTCCCTTCCCACACTAACTTTCTCAGTTCGCCCTTGACCGCTCTAAATTCGTCTGCCCTATGTACTGTGAAAAGTAGAACAATAGAAATACCATTAAGGGGGAATCGCGACTTCGCAGTATAGAACCTTATCGCGACCGAAGGCAGTTATGGAATTCTGTTGGCGATGAATCTCTCTTTCCGTCTAGATATTTTCGGGGTATATATTCGACAGTTCAGAATTCACCAGCAGATTGTGTATGAAGCCGCCGTACAGTACGTTAGGCGTAACGTCTTCGTAAGTTGAGAGGAAATTGACTACATTCTCGTCCAAAGAAGAATTGAGTGATTGTCAAAGAGCCAAGGGAGAGCTAGTCGTCTCTCAGTGTTGTTCGTGGAAATAGTCTGGCACGCTTCAACCCTTGTCACCACGTCTTCGGATTTTAAGGATCGGAAAAGCCATCTGCGAAGCACCCTTCCTTTGCCTCTTAAGGATAAGAGCCCCCTCTCCCCATTTTAGTCTCCCGAAGTTGGATTGAGTGTCCCGTGAGACGCCCACAAGTTCAAGGTCAAACTTAGCTATCTGGTCCTACTCGCCACACATCAAAGTAAATGTGATTTACCCACGCTACGTCACGCCTCACCCACCTTTACTGCGTCGAACCTCAAGGATCCACTTTGCTCTAGAACTTGCATAATTGTAAAATCTTTACTTATTTAATTATCCCTCGGTTCAAACTTAATTGATAGTGTTAATCATCTTAGCGATGAACTCTCAATATTTAATTGCATTGCCATTTAACTTGCCTTTTATGTATATGTAATCTTTAGTCCTATTAAAGTATATTTTTGTAGTCGTGTTTGAATATTCCTTGGCCTAACAACTGTGTATGTAAAGCACTCTTAGAACCATCCCCAGTTGGAGCCTTAATTTTTGTCGGCCAGTAGGTCTGTATGCGTATAACGGCGTACAACGGTCAGATGGCAAAGAATATGAGGCAAGTATGGGTCTCAATGGAATACCTTCCTTATGTATCTTAGGTATACACCTTGAAACTATTTTCCTTCTCCAAATAAATCACTACAGCTTGTGTGGCAGAGGCGATTTGTATTAATTTATGGACATACCTCAGCGACTACCACTTGCCTATCACCAAATACCTATTGTACCGAAAACCTGCTAACATAAAACAGAACTTTCATCCGTGATTAACAGCAGGAATTAGAATTCAGCTATTTAGTATTTATTAGGTTGGCCAGAAAGTCTTGAATCTCTTAGAAAGCAAAAGGAAAACAACATTTTATGGAGCAACACCAATATTTATTCTTCAAAATAAAGTCCATCATTCTTAATATCTTCTCCTAGCGATCAGCCAGCTTCCGAATCTGTTCAAGATACTAGTAAGCTTTGAAGAAAAAAACCCTGTAAATAAGCTTCCGCTTCCTAAGTGAGTCAGGACTTTCTGGCCAATCATACATATAATATATAACAAAACAGTTAAAAATCATCCGCAAGATAAGAAACCTATTAGGCTCTAAATATGAATTTGTTAAATCAATACCATAGCGCTTGGTACGAGTATCATAGTTTTCCCTATTCATGTGTTTATTCTTCATCTCCATGAGAGCGGATCTATTTCAAAGTATCACAATTTTACACTTAAACCGAATCAACTGTAAAAAGAATGAATATATTGTGTACTACATGAAAATATTTTTTTAAGTTATTGAATGTGGAAAGAAATAAGAAACAAAGAACAAGCCCTTCCTCTCCATGCACACTCCTTTCCAAAGTAAAAAAATGAAGAAACGCAATTTGTTATTGTTCAGTGAACCCTCCCAGAATAGTGGCTGGCGCAGATAAGGAATTATATGTGAGATAAATCGCATCCTATGGAGGCTCAGTCACTATAATAAAGTTTAACCTTAAAAGCAAGTTAATTATTGCGTTCCGCCTTGCGGCCAAGTCACTTATATACGGTATTTTTTCATCCTTGAATGAATGCAGATTAAAGCAGATAAAAAAGGGGATGGGGGAGAGGGTAAGGTCGAGAGAGTTAAGTACTCTCTCGATTCCAAAACGAGCCAAGTATTCTTTTCTGTAGCGCAGTTGGCTTATCTAGATTCTTTATATTTTTTGGCATAATAAAAAAGTGTTAATAGAAGAGCAAACCTGGAAAGCCAGATTCCTCCGATGACAGTTTGGCGTGTCCTGAAAAAAAACTTTTGCGAACGAAACCCTCCAAGCACAGCTATTCAAACAATTATGTGTTGATTTGGAGGAAACACTTGAAGCTGAGTTCGATCAGCGTTAGGTTTTCCGTGATGACAGTGTGAACAAGCATACTGTTCGCATTAAAAAAATGCCCATACCTGAGGTGAAAAAGCAATGGTCTCACCAATAGCCATGTATTCCGCGCCATCTCCAAGTATCATCTGATTGGCCATTTTTCTTTAAGAAAAATGTGGCCGGCGATAAATATTTGCAAATTTTTCAGAATTGGCTGATGGATGAGTTAATTTTAAATGAAAATGAAGACTTCATTCTTCAATAGGACGGGGATAAACCTCACTGGAGGCTAACTGTGCGAGCTTTTTCAATCTAAATCTGCCAGGGAGATGAATCTTGTGTTCTATGATGAAGACAATGTACTGTTGAAAGGGCGTCCATGTTCACTTTACCTGAAACCTTTGGATATTTTTTCTTGCGGGCTATGTGAAGGAACTGGTCCACAGTCCCCTTCTTTCTGCAAACCTAGAAGAAGTCGAGCAAAGAACCATTACAGTACTCGAGACCATTACCTATGACATGTTATAGTGTATTTCGTATGCCTACAGACTTGAGGTGTGCCGTGTTTTAGCGGACGCATTTTTTAATCTTGTAAAATCGTTGATGAACTCCACATATCTTTGAATTTCTCTTTCAACTTCAAAAGATTGCACCTTATATTGATCAACAGTAAGCTTATTTAGTTTCATTTGCCGAGACTAGGTAGTTTCTGTGATATTTCCATCCCAAATGATATCAAATATTTAGAAACACCCTGTACTTATTATTAATTCCTTGTTTTTTTAACACACCTAAAATCACCTGACCATGCATAACTTTACAAATTTCAACACATCAAGCAGTAACGTCCAATTTAGTAGTTTATATTTTTATATCGTAATAGATCGACTTGAAAAAACACCGATAACACTGGTCAACAATTTTTAAAAAGTTGTGTGCTTCTTAAATGAGATTAATTAATTCTTATGTATTTTCAGGCCCTCAATCTTAATATCACGCTGAAAAATGCTTATTGGCTATAGGCTTAAAGATAGGCAGGATTTAATACTTGATTATTTTATTATAACGTACAGTCTCTGTCATTATGTTTTAAACTCTAATCCATATCCACTCTGCCTTTATGCTTGACGCTTATAGTGAGCGGAAGAATCATCTCTTGCCAATGTACAGCAAAAGTCTGCAAGCATTATTGTCCTCCATTTATCCTGGTACCGCCTTTCCATCGTTGACATATCTTGATAAAACTTTTACCATGTTCATTACAGTTCGCTGTAAAAAAAGTCTAAAGTGAGTACAAAAAGTGAATTTTAAGTGACATGTTACATTCCATTTTCTTGTAAACATAAATGAGGTTTTCCACCCATTATTCATAGTTTCTTTCCTTCTATTTCCGAGAAATCCCTTCACCACTAACTTGAATGCTTCCCAAATGCTTGAATCTTTAATCAGGTTTGTCCATAGCTTATACAAAGTTTTTTATGAGCCCCAGTTTTATGTTTAGTGTTGTTAGCAAAATTTGGTTCGGTTCAGTGAGAGGTGGATGTTGAATTCTTCATCCCAGGGCTCCAATGATTGATGAGGTGGCCAGTCTATCCTGATATAGTGAGAACCTTTTGGCTGGCTGTCTCATTCACACAGAAAGCAGCACGAAGTACATGGTGTATTAGCTCTGCCAGCCCATCACGAAAGCAACAACCTTTAAGTCACCAGATAGCTGGCATTGATGTTTAGAATATTTTATGCATTTCACCATATGCTTTATATTCTCATAACTTGCTTTCATATGTGGTGCATAGCCCACAGGAACTGAAGGTTCACTATAGTCTTTGTTCAGTAAGACACCTTTCAGATTCGTTTTGATTAATCAATGAACAGCTTCCATTGTCTGGGTTTGTATTCGAAACCAAGTGCTTCCATCAGACCATTAATATAGTTGCATGCCACTAAATTACCTTCCATTATGAAGAAATCGTTGAACTGCTGCTGATGGTCACGAAACTTGGAAATTATCACATCAGCTGCTAGGAGATTCCACTGTTGAAGACCAATGCTTAACAGCTATGCCTTATTTTGAGGTAGTTGTAGATCCCTGACAAGGGCATGGAGTTCCCCTTCTGTTATAAACTCTGACCTGGAGGAGTGTGCTTCATCAAAATTTGGGTCACTCTGTAATCCAGCACTGTCATCCTTCTCTACCTCCTCCTCACCACTTTTCTCATCTGACTCGAAGGATACCCGAGTTGGTGCATCAGTTACAGGTAGACCTTATCCATGTGTAATTAAGCAAATAGCGGATGGAATCTTCGGATATTCAATGGACCTCTTTCTCCTTATTTGACAAACCCTTTTGTACTGAAAGTAGCACTCAGAAATAAAGATTTTGGGTATGCTCTGTTAGCTAACGCCCCGTCATTAGTATAGCAAAAGGCATTCCTTTCTTCCTCCTGTTTAACTAATGGCAAAGGTTAGTACCACAAGCGTTGTAGCATATGAGAGGAACCCAGTTCTCACCATGCTCACCAATCCTGCATCGAAAATATAGGTGATATCCCTTTCAAACCATAGCAGTTATATGGTGCTTTTTTGATGCAAAGTTTGCCCCACGACGAATGCAGCAGAAGTTGTCTGCCTTATTCACACAAGTACGAGGCATCTGCAAGAAGAAAACAACAAACATTTAGAATGTAAACAAAAAATATTTTCATAAATTTATCATTATAATACAGAGCATGACAGCTTAGCAGAAGTATATATATTATTCAGAAGAAAAATAAAATTAATATAAAATGCCTCACATGTATATCAATAGCTTGCTCAATGAATATTTATTATAAGTTTAAAAAATGTTTTTGACTAACAAAATCCCCTACCTTTTACCTCAAAATGTACCCTTGCACAGCACGACTACCTTATATGACTACTGGAACAATACTAAGGGGCATTGATACTGTGAAAGTGGTAAAAAACACACTGCCGCAAGCCTGTTGGAACCTGCTGTGATACGTAGGTGTATCTTGAAAAGTAGAACTCACAAACAATTTTAATAATGATATTCATTATCAGCAAACTAAATTAGTTAGGTATAGCTACTTCTGTCTCTGAATCATTTTAATCGTTGGTCAGTGTAATTGATGGGAACCTATTATACAGGTTATTGCATTTTAAAAAGCCTGTGGCGAGAGTATTAAAGTAAATTATTTAATATTATACACCTGTGTCCTGTATTAATTAAAAATCTCATACAACCTTTCATTTTGAATATTGTTTGAGATTGTTATGCCTGCTCATGTTATTCTGTTGGTTATGAATGTCTGTAGGGTGTTGATATGAATTTGTCTTGTAGTTGTTGAATATTTTTCATTCCGACGATGTACCAAATATTCCATTACATTACTCTCCCAGAGTAATGTTATGTGCCATTCCTTATGCTCTTTTTAAGTTTGTATGTTACTTTGGTCACAACATATTTTGTTTGCTATTATTTTTTCTTTAAATAATCACTATAATGAAATAAAAGAGTAAATATTAGGAATTTCCTTCTTTATTCTCCTCAATATTTGTCGCCGAAGGACTGCACACACACACACACAAATATATATATATATATATATATATATATATATATATATATATATATATATATATATATATATATATATATATATATATATAGAAATGCAGTGGAAGCCCAAATTTGTAGTGGATTTATTAGCCCTTTATTAAGTTTTATTTCAACTCATTTTCCTCTCGTCTCCCTCCATGCAGCAGTTTGTCTCGATATGCTTCTGACTTACCTTCGTTTCGCATCACTCGTTGCCACTCTGCACTGCCAATTACCATCACACACTTGAGTGGTCACAGTCCTGTCTCGCCTCGCTTTACCACCGATTCATTTATTTTCAAAACTTTATTCTATTTTCTCGAATATATTTTATTTCGGTTTATGCCTTCAATTATCCGACATAGGAGGCGAGGGATATTCCAGGTACATTTTGTAACTTTTCCAAATTTGTAGAGTATTGTTTTAATATTATTAAATCATGTAGTCAATAAGCACTCATTGGTGCTGTTCTAATGAATAGTCTACCTACCAAAGTGAATCTACCTCTGAGATAATTATTTGATAGATCCAAAGGACATAAAAAAATAAAAGGTGGGAAATATAAAAAAAAGGCAAGAGATATTTAATTTCCTTCAGTCATATTTGAGAATAAAGGAAAATACGCCGGTGACATTCATGTAATTTTTTTTTAACTCTCTTCCAAAAGCGTTTACGTGAAGTGTATACAAATTTTATGTCATCTAAACAGAATGCAATTACCTTTTCGCACCAGGATCTCTTCATTTATGAAGTTGCAAACGTTGGACCATGTCATCATTGTGTGAGTGAAATGAGTGAAAAACGTAAGCAAGATAGGGGTGGAAAGGTCATTTGTGTCAATAAAGAGAGGAATTATATACTTTCCAGATCTAAGTAATAGAGTTCATAGTAATTTAACTTTGCCTGGCAATCTAAATCGAATTGATTTTCTTTTTTAACTCGAAATTCCCAAGCTTAGCTTAATGAATTTAACTGTAAACAAACCAGTCAATTTGTTATGGATTAGGACAATTTAGTTAGTGGTTTGTGCGTTATAGTAGTCTCTTCCTATTAGATCTAAACTGACCAATACAGAAAACACTACACTCTAAATAGACCAATCTAGTTTTGCCTGTACAAGGAATATTATCCTGACAGCCTATTTACTGGCGGTTATTTTTCTCTCAATTATAGAAGAATGTAGACAACAATACAAACCACCAAAATAGAATACATGCACCGCGGGGTTTGAGGCTCAGGCAAGTTACGAAATGTCGCTAGTTTTATGGGGAGAGGCCCGATAGGAAATGACTAGTTCCTACTAGTGTATGAGAATGAGCTAAAGGTCCAGTTATACATCCCGACTAATTTCCAGCTCAAGGCAATTTGAATGGACTTGGCTTCAATCACGCTACGGTAAATCATCAGCATAATTATGTATATCCTTATTCGGGAGCTACGAGTATTATTGAACTTATTGAACGTTCATGACTAGATGCAAAGAAATACCTAAATAAAACGGCAAGGGGAATTGGCTACGCTACATTACACTTCCATTTGGGCCATCTTTCATGGGTAATTTTGAGAAAAAAATCTAATCTGTTGCTAACCTTTTGAAATGATGTAAAACTCAAATATTGTTAGGTATATGTTTAATTATTTGGTTTAGCCGTAAGTAACAACATTTGAATAACAAATAAACTGATATTAGGAGCTGATTGTTTAAAATAGATAAAGTTCCGTAAATATCTAATAGATCCCTTCAAAACTCCGGTCGACCCCATACTAGACCAGCACCCAGTCCTTTTTTATATGAACAACCTTTAAAATAACTAGAAAACAAATACAAATAGTGTTATGTCTACTAAAGAAAATAAAGGCCATTGATTAGGTTATAGAAATGAAAATAAAAAAGGCTTATAAAATGAGTCTAGATACAAATTAATTGTTGGCGATTCATACTTCCAACGGCGCTTTCTTGGAATAAAAGAACGTACCCAGATGGGTTTTGACAGCATCTATATCAATAAAAGATTTTTCGCGCAAGAATCTTTGCAGGAACTTAAACAAATGAAAATCAGATGGCGCATTGTTAGGAAAGTACCGTGAATGGGGTATGAGATCTCACTCAAGCTCATGGGATTTGGTCTTGTTGGAACATAACCACTTTCCCGTTGGCTAGTTCTGGCCTCATATGAGGACTTTGGTGCTCATTTTCTCCAGCTGGCGAAATACACATCAGATTTGTTGGTCTATTTCTATTGGAGTACCTCATATTAAATTTTGCCTTTGAAATCCCACCCGACAGAAAGCATAATCTTTTTTGCATGAATATTCATGAATAGCTCGCAACTGTTGGGAGGCCAGTTCATAATTGAGTCGTACAAATAATTTCGATTCAGGGCAATTCTTTGAGAAGTTGGGCAAATAAAGAAGACTCACTTCCTCATCCTCAGTGACTCTCTCTTGAACCAAGGTAGAAACTATTTCATCCAGAAACTCGTCTAACGCCTTTTAATCTATTTTGACGTCATCTTCCACTTTGAAACATCCTAAAAGCTTGTCTCCAGCAATTGCAGCCTAAATCATTAATTCCAATCATCCTTGTTGGCGCTTGGGGAACTAATTCACCTGACCTTTATTTACAATTAAGCCTTTTATTCAACAATCTGTCCCAACCAGTGAGTAAAGTCAGGTCTCATCTCTGCGCCCACAACAGACGTTTTTCTTTGTTTCCTTATTTTCGGGAACAGTTTTTTTATTCTTATTGCTATCGTTAGAAAATTTCTTGAGTCTGAACCCTTATTTCTCTCCAAACGAATGGAGCCCCATCAGTTTGAAATATAAGTTTGCTCTTAGTTATATTCTGACACTCGTCTTTTGATATGAGGAAGATCTCTTGAGATAAGAAGCTCAAAATTCTGGTTGAATCCTTTTCTATCATGGCTGAATTCATTCTCTATAATTTTACTCAGTGCGATGATCATACTTAAAATCTTTCGATATTTGCAAAGGAAGCATTCTTTGACCTGATTCGCTTACGATATAACACTTCTGTTTTTGGGAATGTCCCAATATTCTGGACATTTTATCCGTAAATGCTTCTGTCAAATGATGTCTGGAGGGTAGTTTTAATCGACTAGAAGTTATGCAATACATGAGATAAACAGTGCTATAGCTAATAAATCGTGTTTATTACGTTCATAAACTTATCTAAAAAAAATCAAAATTTCGGGAAAAATTAAGACACTAATGATTACATATCATCAGTAGACAGCGTTGATGTCTTATTTACGGCGTAGAAGGTCTATGTGGCATGCAAATCTCGAGTCGCTGGTTCAATGTAGCTAGCTAAAACCAATGCTACCAAAGGTAATTGAGATCACTGAGTTCATTTATGATATGTTGACCGCCAGGTGGCGCTGGTTCAATGTAGCCAGCTAAAATTAATGCTACCAAAGGTACTTGAGGCCACTGAGTTCAATTTTCTGATCTTCTGATATAGATTCCCGCAAGATGGTACATGATGCAACAGGGGTAATTTCCCTACTAAAATTGTTCAGATGAAAGGGGGAAGCACCTCCGACCCCAATGCCCTAAGACAAATTGGTACTCTCTCTCGGGTCACCGTTTTTACTCTTTTAAATCTCTTACTTTTTCAAGGCTATTTAGACCCCAAAAAGGTTGATAGGTGGCGTTAAACATTATAAAATAAAAAAGCTCTATATGGACATATGTATTTTAGTCATCTTAAGGAGACAGGTTCTAAAAATTCAGTAATACATGTTTTTTTAATTTACTACGTAATTATCATGTTTTATCTACATTATAATTATCTCTGTTACATTTCGACATATATATAATTCTAATGAAGTCTCTGTGTGTGTGTGTGTTATTCCCTTTGGAGGAATAAAAAAGTCCAGTTCTCGCCCTGCTCCTCCTCATTCCCTTCTCTCCCTCTCTCTCCACCCAGTCCCCCACAACTCTCTTGCCTCTCACCTCCTAACCCCCTCTCTCTTCCTCACTCTCACCCATCTTCCTCAATCCCCTACCCCTTTCCTCCCATATTTCTCCCCTCTCCCTACAAAAGACATCAAAACCAAGCGAGAAAATTTCGCTACCCTCTTTCTCTTCTTCCTTCTTTCCTCTTACTTCCCCATTCTCTCCTACTCTCTCTCCCCTCATATTCCCTCGACCCCTTTCTCTCCCCTCTCCTCCCCTACAAAATTAAATTGAAAACAAAAGAAAAAATCTTGTTCTTAAAATATAGAGTTATAGAAGATGATAAGAAGCTCGATCTCTTCCTACGGCCAAAACGTCGCTCGCTCATAACTAACGGTCAGTCACGCGCGAGCGTAAACTGCCACGCGCGTGCGGTCAAACGTTTACTCATTTTTGTATATTATATGATAAGGAGGCTGCGCACTTCTCCTGAATTTGCTTTTAACCTAAAAATAATAATAATAAGTAAATAAACATAGGTTTGTGGAACAATATAAGAATTTCAAATAATAGACATCTGTATTTATTTTCGACAGAGATAAAAATCCGTTTTACTTTATATCCGAACATTTATTTTACTCAGGCAACGACGGGTATCTCTGCTAGTATATATGTATATACAGTAAGGTAAATTGCAATGAGTAACCACCTTCACACAGCATCGGGCATGCCTCTGGAGCACTCTTTATTCACGCAAAGCAGGTAACTGTATCCAATACACCAATTTAATTGCCTTTAAAAGAAGTACATCGATTGTTTATATTAACTGCGTCTATTGCAGTTTACCGTATTCACGTAAGATACAGGGAATCCCTACGTGTGGAAAAAAACGATCCTGTATGCTAAGAAGGCAAAGGTGAACGTTAAAATACCCAATGGACGATATTTACAGTATCCTTTATTGAGCAAAATGTTGATGTATGAGTGAAGAGCAGACAGAGTAAAGTTTTAGGTGAGTGAGACAAAGGTTAGCCTCCTTATTTCTAACCACATCATGATGATTCAGGCTGGGTATTCAAAGGGTCTGTAGGACGTGACAAGGGCAGCTGCAACGGAGACTATGACGACGCGGCCACGAGTAAAGAATGCAACAGGTGTTCTGATGTTGTCCGAACGTCATAATCCATCCAACGACTGAAGGACAAAGTGATGGGAGACCCGAGCGAGGAAATCCAGGATTTGATGAGAGTGATGCGCGTTGGAGTCAACACCATGAAAAGTACCCTGAATGAGGACCTTAGCTACCACGCTTACAAAAGGCGTAAGTTACAAATTCTGCCAGCCAAGGCCAGGAAGAAGCTCTTGAAGAAGGCAAAGAAGCTCCGGAAAAGGGTAAAGGTTCTTATTGAGGCGGGGATTTTCTGGTTCTTCTCAGATAAAAAGAACTTCTGCCAAACCAGTTTCACTAGCCCCTCTAAAATTCTTGAATATAGTCCATGCTGCCTTCCACCTATAATAAATACCAAAATCCCCCTCCCATACCCTCATTATATGTGGGTGTCACCAGTGATGGTCACGCCATGCCGCGATACGTCTTTGAGCAAGGTTTTATGCTCAATTCAGAAGGCTATGCAGAGCTGCAGTAGAATGTGGTCAAAACTTGGGTGAGAAGAGATGCAGCTGGAAGGCCATACCCCTGGGATGAGTTTAGAAGTGTTTGTCTGAGAATTACTACGACTTCTCCAACACCACTTTCTGGTCTTATTGATCCCCTTGATTATAATCCCACGGATTCCTGTGTTTAGTTTATGGTTAAGAAAGACACCAACCGCCAGCTTCAGGTTCCAGAGCCGTCTTGAGGGTAGTAACTGATGATTAGGGGGGGATATTTGAGCAAACTGTTATATCTGTCATAATCTCGTTAATATTTAATTTCTTTTTAAATACATTCATTTTTTGCTGAGATATTTCGGTGTTTTTTCTTTTATGTAAACCGTCAAATTAGCAAGAGCACCCTGTATATATACAGGGTGAGGGCGGTATTCGTTCTCATGATGACTTGTTCAGGAAAAATAAAACAGAGTTTCTTTTAAGATATATTTGTCATATTTGGCTCATTTTGTCTTCATTCCATGTTCTGTCAAGCTCACTAGATGAAGAACTCCATGCAAACTCGGAGCCGGACATAGACTATCTTCACTCTCTCCCATTTTAGGCCCCACAAGGTCCTGGTAATCCTAGCTTTCACCTCGTCCTTTGCATTCCATCGAGATTTGTTGGCCTCTCATCCCATCGATCTGCACACAGAAAAGTAAGTAGAGGGGGTTCAATCAGGTGAGTTGGGGGGAGGGGGGGCGCAAATGTGAGGGGCAAGATAATCGAAGACATTCTCCCAAATCTAGTTCTGGGTCTTCTGGCTGTGTGGCGAGGTGCTGTCTTGCTGCCACACGTGAGGCCTCCGAGCATCCAGGCCTCCAGGCTTCAAAACCTTGCTCAGAATGCAGATTTAGCCGTCGGTGTTCAGCTTAAATCTCTCTGGGGAAGAATTATGTTGGTATCAAGTCGCTTTCTCGTTCAAAGGTGCGCATGGCTGTGGATACGTCCTTTGTTGTTACGACAGTAAGTCACCTATTGCTCTGCCAGTTGACCTTCTAGTCTTGGCAAAAGTTCTTCTGGTCGGAAAGGAACAAACAGGCGTTTGAACGTTTTTAGCAGCTTCTTGGGGTGCTTGAGTCTCTTTTCCTGTATCGCTTTTGGCAGAAATTCTCTCTTCCTCATTTTGAATGAAAAGTATCGAATGCGCTCATGCACTGCGAGTCTGAAGAGCTTTTCATCAATACTTTTCCCCTTACAATAGCACGCATTGACATTCTAGGATCATTGTTGATGATCTGCTAGATTTTAGCCACGAATTTCAGCGTTTTTTATCTCTGCTGTCGCTTCGTAGTTGAATCCTGAATCTTCTAGCTCCTTTTTGACCTATTCTAGCATCCTTTTCTGACCTTGAAGAAGTCTGAAATCTCTTAGTTTTTTTTAGGCGCGGATACTAAAGAAAACTCCATGACTCTTGCACAAATTGTGAGGTTTAAAATTTTCCGGCCATAGTGAATTATTATGCCAAAAAATAAAATAAATCAAAATTGGTCATTGTTTTTAAGAAAAAAAAGACCGACAACGAAGGTAAAAAAAATAAAATTAGAAGTTGAAAATTGCAAACAAATATCGTAAGCACCCTCTATGCTGATATATGTTATTCCCAGATTTGCGTAATTTATTTTCAAGATGAAACCAATAATAAAAGTAAATTTAAACATGCTTCTGATTTCTTTTAATTTATCTTTAACAACGTTTCTAGCTTTTGCGCTCATCTTCTGGCATTAATTTTTTTCTCTAAAATATTGGTAATAAGGTTGAGTATATTTCTTATATCTAACCGCGGATCTTCGCTCTTTTTATGGTGCAATTTTGCATCCGCACCAGATGGCTGAACGGCCGGTTACTCGAGTGATTAGCTGTGTCATCTTTAATGTTACAATATCCTTTGTTTTTGTTTTTTAGAAAGATAAGCATTAATTTAACCCTTAAAAGATGGCAACGTATGAACTTGATAGAGAAGAACACTGTCTGGCGGGTTTTACCATTGCAGTGGGTTTTCGGGAGGATTTACAGGGAAACGTGCGAGTGTTTTATGTATTCAGTCGCTGATAGATGGGCAGAAACATTATTATCTATAATAATATAATTAATCCTTGCCAGAGATGCAATAGAAACATTTGACTGTTAACCAGAAAGAGGTGCTCACACAGATCAAATAGAGTCGCTTTGGGCCAAGGCTAAAATGGGGAATCAAAAAGGATTTGGAACTGCTCTTTCTCTGATCGACTCCTATATGTTTGAGTTTTTATGGAGGCAACGATATAAAATAAAAGACTTAGTTGCTCAAATTTACAAAGACATTGTAAAGTTTTATCTATTAAATAATCTTTAGCTCTTACTTTTTTTAAATTTATTTTTTGAGTTTCCTCTTATTCGCGACTTCCCCCCCCCCCTCCCTAATATTTATAACATAGGAAGGATCCCATCCTTCGATTCCCGTGCATGAAAAAAACGACAGTCCATCCTCCTCAGTTTGCCGTTCAGCCATCTGGCTTAGGAGACAAAATTGCGCCATAATATAAAAGATACCTAACCGCTATATGCATATCGTCGCTAATGATGCTATCTTTAAGTTTCTTCGAATTATTAGAATGAAAAGCGAGTAGTAATTATTTGAGTGTGAAGTCCCATAAAACAGAGAAGTATAGCCGAGGAATTGCTATTTAGTGTTGGTTTCTCTTTTTATATAAGATTCCGCTATTCTTAGAGGGTTCTTGCATTCTTTGCTATATAAATTTATAAAATTATTTATAGATATTGGCGTTTGGCATTTTATAACATAATTTATTATTTAAGATTGTTCTCTAGATAAAATACAGTGATTTATGTGACATATTTGCATATAGATAAGAAGTGGGTCCCGAAATACCTAACAGTGCTGCCAACATATGAAGGCGATGAACATACTGGACATAAGCATTAGTATACGACACACACTTTATTTCATCTCAAATAAAGTTGTTTCAGGTTTTTGTACCCCCTAATTAAAGTTCAGAGGTGGGTAGTCTAATCCCCCCCCTTTCACTATTTAAGGCAATGTATATCCAGCCTCTTGTTAATTCCTTGAAAAGGTCTTAAAGAATAAAGACGAAAGCGCTCGGAATCGTTTTTCACTTTTCCTTTATGGGTGTATCTACATAACTTGGACTAACGTGCACTTTATGAGTTTTTTCATATATATATATATATATATATATATATATATATATATATATATATATATATATATATATATATATAACTTATAACCTTACCAGAAAAAAACTAGTCACCTGGTGTGTTAATTATTGTCTAAAATACCGTGGCCTGTAGTTACCATTCAACGAAACAAATCAGAAAGTTAATACCTGTAAAGTGTGTTCCGGGATTCATAGATTTTGGACGAACCAATTTGTCGGGATGTCGCGAAATTTGATGGTATATCTACGCGTCAGGTTATACAGGTTGTCGTGCAATGGCAAAAATCCCGCTATACAGTAGATTTCTGCAAAATATTTGCCGAAAGACGATACTGACGAACTGGGAGAGCCGGTATTTTTAGCAGCTTTGGAAGGACAATTGTTTCGCTCTAAGGCAGAAGTTGCATCAAGACGACAACTCCAGTTCTTTGTCACCCATTACTGCATGAACACTCCCAAGAGAATTTCAGATAATAAAAATATGAAGAAGAGTAACACGCAAGAGTCCTTTGTCAACTTCTGCCCACAAGGTTACTCAGCTACAATGGATGCGAAGACACTGGACCTTGAAGGACTGAAAACGCGTTTTGTGATCTGATGAATCACATTTCTGCCAGTATGTAAATGATCCCCGTCGTTGTATTTATCCTCTCATGATGCCTTGAAGGAAGAGTGCGTGCAGGGTGCCACTCAGCCTGGATGAGGCTCTGTGGTGTGCTGAAGTTTAGTAATTATGCGGAAATCAGTCCATTGGATCCGAAAATAAACAATTTATTCCAGTATGCCTACATCGAACTGCTAGACAACCAAGATTTGCTGTGTGCCTTTCAGCTTAACATGATACGTTAATCTGTCTTACAAGATCACAAAATGAATGAAACTCGGCAAAAATTTAGGGGACTTTCGAAAAATCTCACAATCTAGCGCGAGAGAATGATGAAAATCGATCTATTAAACCACATTGAAAGAGAAAACGGAATCATTTTTCCTTGTAGTAATATTTTTATTACCTTCTTTTGAAAAAATCCGTGCAGGGAAGCGATTCAAACCAGGCACACTGAGGCAGCGAGCACCGCTTTGATCACAGTTAAAAGCGCTTTCGCGTTTTGCGGAGTTGATTTAGTACACTATGCTAGAATTGTGTACTAACGGTATACTTTTAACTGTGATCAAAGGGGTGCTCGCTGCCTCAGTGTGCCTGGTTTGAATCGCTTCCCTGCACGGTTTTTTTCAAAAAAAGGTAATAAAAATATTACTGCAAGGAAAAATGATTCCGTTTTCTCTCTTAATGTGGTTTAATTGATTCATATATATATATATATATATATATATATATATATATATATATATATATATATATATATATATTTATATAACAGGAAAGGAAGAGAAGATAAACGGAATATGTTTTTTGTCGGAAAAAATCATTTTTAGAATTGTGAAAAAATATGTGCAGAGGCGGGGATCAAACCAAGCACAGTGAAGCAGCGAGCAACCGCTCTGATTTCAATTAAAGCCACCCCTTTGACCATTCGACTACACTGGACGATAAAAATTCTCTCAAATAGACAAGATTTTAAAGCATACTTTTCTAGGTTGATCAGAAGGACTGAAAGAGAGATGAATTAATTGGGAATCGAGAGGAAAAAGAAGGATAAAAAATAGAGGTGAATGAGCGCATGAGACTGAAAATTGGAAATTAAAGGCATTAAAAAGGGTCTCAAAATTTCCTGTAGGCTGATCTACCACTGAGCTATGAAGCTAAGTCACAATTCAAAGGTTCAAAAAGATGTGAAATATGCGAGTAGTCAACAACTACCACACAGCTTTTGCGCTTTGCGGAGTTGATTTATTTATGGCTGATATCAGGGGAGGGGGTCAAGATGTGTTCCGTCCCACTATTTTAGTCTTACAAAAGGTGAGTCACATAAAAATTAACCCAAATTTAAATGTTAAAAAATTCTAAATTGATTTAAATATTTTAGGATTAAAATTCTTAGTGTTTAATTAGTCTGAGTTAAAAGGAAAGGTAAGTAAAGAAAATCAGACCAATTTTTTAACCATCCCCACAAAGGCCAACTCACATAAATACATTCCTCCTACATTTCTATTAAAAATACATTCCAACTACCTTTGTTTAAAAACAAATCGGGTCATTTATAAACCATCCTCACAAAGGCTTACTCATATAAATACATTCCTCCTTCATTTTTATTAAAGAAAATGGACCCAATTTTTTAACCATCCTAACAAAGACCTACCCACATAAATATATTCTTCCTACATTTCTATTAAAGAAAATCGGGTCGTTTTTTTTAACCATCTTCACAAAGGCCTACTCATAAAAATACATTCCCCCTAAATTTCTATAAAGAAAATCGGGCGAATTTTTTAACCATTTTAACGAAGGCATACCCACATAAATACATTCCTCCTACATTTCAATTAAACAAAATGCGAAGAATTTTTTAACCATCCTCACAAAGGCCTACTCATATAGATACATTCCTCCGACATCTCTTTTAAAGAAAATCAGCCCAATTTTTTTACCATCTCCATAAACGCCTACTCATAAAAATACATTCTCCCTATATTTCTTTTAAAGAGAATCGGGTCAATTTTTTAACCATCCCTACAAAGGCCTACCCACATGAATACATTCCTCCTACATTGCTATTAAAGAAAATCTGCCCATTTTTCTAACCACCCCCATAAAGGCCTGCCCACGTTAAAACATTCCCCCTACATTTCTATTAATGAAAATCGGACTAATTTTAACAATCCCCACAAAGGCCTACCTACATGTTAACTTTCCTCAACTAGATATTTTTGGGCGTACAGATTCTTTGAGGCAGGAAATTTTTTAGTGCATATACTCGTAGGAGGATATCTCTCTCCTTTATCTCAATTCCTATGAAATTTGACTTCACTTCCTACATAAGGAATCTTTTTCGACATCCTATAAACCATTGTACATATACTTAATGCTGTGAAAATTTTCCACCAAGAGTTGTTGCTTCATAGTTATTTTATAAAAATAAAATTTGAGGCTTTTACGAACAATTCGCCACAATCAACGTTGAAAAGTTCTTGTACAATTTATTTCAGATGTTGTTGTTTTTTTACGAACTTAAGTGTTTACATATACGAATGGCGGTCAATAAGTTTTGTGAATCAATAGGGCAAAACAGAGGAAGGGGGATGGGTGTTTGTGGGGGTGTTAGGACAAGTTATGACAAGTCAGCACCAGCAGCCGCACGCTCCTGCCTCGTCTATTTAAGAAGCAGTAGCTGATCGCAGATCGTCAGTCACAAATTTTTTCACAATGGAAAGTTTTGAGCACCGCACAGTGATTAAACTTTTGACCAAGGAAGGCAAGAATGCCAAGAGATCCATGAACGCATGGTTGCAGTGTACACCCACATCGCCCCTTCCTAAGCAACCATTGCTCGCTGTAATAGGGAGTTCCACCATGGTCGTGAGTCCCCTGAAGATGACCCCCATCTAGGACGCCCTTAAGATGTGACCAACGAGGAAAATGTGGCCCGTGTGGAGAGGATCATCCTCGAAAATCAACGTGTGAAGGTCGAATAAATCGAGCGAAAACTTGGCATATCACATGGAACTGTTATTAACATCATTTACGACAATTTGGCCATGACCAAGGTCTCTGCACGTTGGGTCCCTAGAAACCTTACGCCCTTATGATCGATTTCAACGTCGTCAAAGTCCACTATGCCAGAGTTTCACAAGCAGCCCTGCGCGAGTGCGGATTCGAGGAGCTTAACCATCCTTCCTACAGTTCAGATCTGCCCCCTAGCGAATACCTTTTATTCCGCAAGCTCAAGGCTGCACTGCGTGGACGCCGGTTTTGTGACAATAAGGATTTGATGCTCGCCATCCAGGAGTGGATTGAACACCAGTCGAGAGATTTCTGGTTGTCGGGGATTCGAAGCCTCAGGAACAAGTGGCGCAAGTGCATTGAAGTCGAGGGTAGTTATATTGAAAAATAATAAAACACTTTTCCTCATATCTCGTTTCCTTATATCCGAATTGCAAAACTTATTGTTCGCCCTTTGTATTTAAATTGAACATATTTCTGTTTATTTTTAATCTTGTAAGCTTCTCTTTTAGCTAACAGCGTTTGATTTGAGTTTGTTTAGTGGGTAGAAGACTGTGCTCGTAATCAAAGAATGTCTAGTCAAACAAAGAATAGTTGCAATAACATTGAATGGCTCCCTGAACTACATACAGACTTGGCACCTTGTGGCGTTATTTGAAAAATAAGGTTCATTCATCACGTTCTTTAAATTTAGAAGACCTCAAATATCGAATCAGAGAGAAGGTCAGGCTCTTATTAGTCCAACAAGGTGTCATCACAAACGTGATGGGGTCGATAAGAAAAAGAGCTCAGAATTGAGTAGCCAGTATGTTTAATAATGCTCTAAATATTCTCGGAACAAGAAATTAATGACGTGTCATCATTAATAACATTTTTATTATTAAATTTAATTTTTCTAAGAACAAATCAAAGCTATTGTTATTTATTAACCAAAAATCAGCTCAAATAAGTTTGATGAGCCAGCGACCGCTGGCCAACTCAGGATTGCGAAACCTGCAACCTCACATCAACCGTGGCCTATTAATTTAACTAACAGCTCTAACTTTTAGGTTTTCTTCAATTTAAATCATTCTAGTTAAAGACTAAGACTCTTGCGTGATTTGCCTGAGTTAAGCAAGCTAAGCTGGGGGACTTTTAGTCCGGTAGGGTCACCCATGCCAGTAAGGTAGCTGTAGTAGGATCCAGACTAATGGTTGTCAAACTTCTCTACCACTTCTTTGATGCGTCTCCTCGCATTCCCCTACCAAACTCTTCGATTCTGTTAGTACTAAGTTTCACCAACTCTCTTCAACTGTCAAAAAATCAAAACAAAAACCCAATAACAAAAAAAAAACCTTCATCTCTATTACACATAAGTTGTTTATTAATAAGGGCCTCACCAGCTCCCTTATGCCGCGTGAGAAGAGAGGCTTTGGAACCTCTTTAAATAACGCCTTGGAGCACTCATAGGTTACAAGAGACTGAGATTGAAGGGATCTTAGGCGTTTGGGGTACGATTAATGGAGAAATGCTAGGTACTCCTTTGAAGCTTTCTCCTAACGTGTAATTGCCTGACCAACTCCCTGTGACCGCTACTTGGTGAATAAAGGCTCAACTGTGGCATGATTGGAGACGTCCGGCCGAGGGGAGACCTTAGGGTTGGTGTGCTTGATCAAAGGGTTTCTGTTCGCCGAACGACCGAAAACCTCCTGGAAATAGGCGGATGTGATTAGTGCGAGAGAAAATCACAACCAAAAAACCCTTTTTTAATGCGTATGGTCCGAGATTTTTGTAAGATGGCGAAGAAGAATGGTCCTCCGTTTCGAAAGCTAACCTGCAAAATATGCAAAGTCTACAGATGAAGTGAAGACTTTGGGGGCAGGAGTTGCAAGAAACTCACAGATGGCGTCAGAGTCTGTGACTTCTGTGAACTCAAGAAGCGCCTGGGCGAGAGCATCGCTCAACTGAGAGAGGAGAACTCCCTCCTTAAAAGGAAAGTTCAACTCTTAAAAACAGAGAGATGCAGATGGTCAGGCGAGAAGGCTCCCGACGTCCAACAGCCGATTTCATCTGCTTAAGGGTTTCCTCAACGAGCCAAAAAGAAGAAAAGAAAGAAGAAAGAAGAGAAAGTAGAAATAGAAGAAGAGAAAGTAGAAAGGAAAGAAGAGAAAGTAAAAGGAGAAGAGGAGAAAGTAGAAAGAGAAGAAAAGAAAGTGGAAACAGAGGAAGAGAAAGTAGAAGCAGAAGAAAAGAAACGGAAAACAAACGGAGAGATAACAAAGGAAGTCAAGAAGAAGAATAAGAGGAACAATAAGAAGAAGAATAAGAAAAATTTAGAGATACAAGAGGAAAGCGGCAAGTCGCCTCCGAAAGGAAAGACTAAGTCGTCCGCAGACAAATGTGCAAGAGTCACCCTTATTAGTGATTCTCAAGCACGGGGTCTGAAGCCCCTGCTAGCGGCCCGCCTTCGCACAAGCGTTAAGGTGAGCTGCATCCCAGGCTATGGGAATAAGCAGGTAAGACCTGAGGCCGAGAAGTCTCAGATTTCAGAGACTTCAGTCGTTGCCCTTATGGTAAGTGGCAACGACGTCTACCTCAGAGGAGGTAGAGTAGGCCCTACAGGTGAGATTATGAGGACAGTTATGGGCGCTGTCGACGACTGTGGATTGAAAACCCGCAGACGCGTCGTGGTGGGGATGCTCCCGAGGTGGGGTCCAAGCCGGACTGCCCACTTGAGTAACATGTCGCTAAACAGGCGCCTTGCAGACCTCTGTACGGCGGTGTGTGTCTTTTTTGTGGACTCGTACGCCGTATTCTATGGTAGAAAAGACCTCTACCAAAGGGACGGGGTGCATCTCTCCTTTAAGGGCAAGGCGTTCCTAGCCAACCTCATCCAGGATGTCGTCGAGCGCACCCAAAGGAGTGTCCGGCCCATTGGGAAGGCGGACGTATGCCAGTACGCCCAAGTCACTCCCCAAACAACCTTCTCAGAGGTTGTCAAAAATGGTGCCACCGCGAGAAACAAGAAGCAGGGAAACGCAAGAGTATAGGGAGTCCTACATTAGGAGACTCCTTGAAAGTTCTTCTGTTCAATGCGAGGTCAATCAGGAACAAGTTTCTTGAGCTTCGTGGCCTCGTAGCGACGGAAGAACCCGAAATGGTAGCCATAACAGAATCGTGGATAAAAACTTCAAACCGAGACTTTGAAGGCGAATTCACGATTCCTGGCTACCAACTCTTCCACAAAGATAGGCCAGACCAAGAGGGTGGCGGTGTAATGTTGTATGTCAAGGATACAATCAAATCTACGAACTCCAACGTTATATCCGACCACGAGCTCCTAGGCGTTGACCAAGAGATCGGTCCTGTCAGATACAGGACCCTGCTGCTTTACAGACCCCCTTCGCAACCCGTTGAGAAGGACAGGGAACTGTACCAGCTGCTGGGTGAGCTGGTTAAAGGCAGAGTGTGCATCGTTATGGGCGATTTCAACAGCCAAGTTGACTGGGAAACCAGAGCAGCCTGTGGCGAGAGCGCGCTACTCTTGGAGTTCGCCAACGAGTTCTTCCTTCAATAAGTCAGAGAACCGACGAGAGGAGACAATATCCTCGACTTGGTCTTCACCTCTGAGTATGATATCGTTGAGGATTTCTCTGTAGGCGAAGATCTCGGTGGCAGTGATCACCAGCTAATTATATTTAGCGTCAAGATCCCGAAGGTAAGGTCTGTTGCCAGTCAATCAAGGAAACTTGACTTGAGAAGAGCAGACTTTGCAAGCCTTTGAGCTGGACTGTCTGACGTGAAGCTAGAAGTGTGCGATGCCGTTGAAGACTCGTGGAATACTTTTCAAACTACATTCATGAGTCTTCAATCGCGTTTCATCCCTCTGAAATGCTCCCGTCTGTCTTCTGTTCAACCTAAGTGGTTTAATCGAGAAATCGGCCAACTGCTTAGGGAGAAGAGAACTGTGTACCGGCAATCAAAGATCTCGGGTGACTTTAACGAATACCGGAGTCTAGCCAGGAGAGTGAAGTCTAGCATAAGGGCGGCTAAGCGGTCTGAAGAACTCCGAGTGGCGAGACTCTGTAAAGAGAATCCCAAGGAGTTCTTTGGATATGTAAACAGCCGTAAACCAATCCGTCGAACAATTGGCCCTTTGATGAACGAGGAGGGGACATTAAAGCATTCAGATGCAGAAAATTCTAACCTCCTCAACGACTACTTCTCTTCAGTGTTTACTGAAGAATGTGGTCCCATCCCCCAGCTGACGGATTCCTACTCGGGGGAAAAGCTGGAGGATATGGACTTCACCGAAGTTGAAATCAAAAAGAGATCAGTGACCTAATGACGAATAAGTCACCTGGCCCGGATGGGTTTCTAACTAAAGTGTTGAAAGAAGTGCGCGATCAAGTGTCACGACACCTGAGCGCAATCTTCAACATGTTAATCCGGACCAAATGCGTTCCTAGAGACTGGCGTGAGGTGGATGTGACTCCAATCTTCAAGAAACGAGATCGTAACCAACCATCGAACTACCGACCTATCAGTCTGACTTCGATAGTCGGTAAACTCATGGAAAGCATCATGGGGGACAAAGTGACGTCGTATTTAGAGTCAAACCTGCTGCTGAGGAGTTCCCAGCACGGCTTCCGAAGGCAACGGTTATGCGTGACGAACCTTGTAGAATTCTTCCACTGCGTTTTCAATGAGCACGATCGGGACAAGGCGGTGGATAAAGGCTACCTAGACTTTCAGAAAGCCTTTGATAAGGTAACACATCGCCGCCTTCTCCGGAAAGTGCGAGCGCTTGGCATAGACGGAAAGGTAGCCGGCAGGATCGAGAACTGGCTAAGTGGCAGACGGCAATGGGTGGTGGTGAATGAACAGTCTTCTGAGTAGGTGCCCGTTACTAGTGGGGTGCCTCAAGGTTCTGTACTGGGATCACTACTATTCATCATCTACGTCAACAACATGGATGGTGACATGGTTGCCAAGATTTCCAAATTTGCCGACGATACCAAGCTTGGTATGAACGTTGCAAAGGATGGAAATACTGCCCGCCTGCAGGAAGATCTTGGGAAGATTGGGGAGTGGTCGGACACGTGGCAAATGCCTTTTAACGTGGGGAAATGCAAAGTGATGCATATCGGCCACAGAAACCCCTAATCTCAGTATATCCTTAAGGGCACTGCTATTGAATCCACCGACACTGAGAAGGACTTATGTGTAACAATCACTAGTGACCTCAAGTTCTCGAAACAGTGCATTGAGGCGGAGAAAGAGGCCCAAAGGATGCTAGGCTATATTAAGCGCCAGTTTGGTTATCGGAACCAGGAGATTGTACTGTGCCTGTACAACTCACTTGTCCGACCGCACCTGGAGTATGCCGTACATTTTTGGAGTCCTTCATTGCGAAAGGACATCGCGAGATTGGAACGCGTACAAGCTAGGGAAACCAAACTGATTCCCTCTATCCGACATAAAAGTTATGAGGATAGACTAAGGGAATAAGATCTGTTCTCGCTGGAAACCCGTATACTGCGTGGTCTGCTCATCGAAGTTTTCAAAATACTTCGAGGGTTTGACAATGTTGACTACCGGGATATTTTCACACTGAGTGAGAACATAACGCGCAATCACGGCTTCAAACTTGAACTAAAGCGTTACAACCGCAATCTGTGTGTAATTTTTTTTACTTACAGTATCTGCGGTATGTGGAATGCACTTCAAGTGGAAGTTGTCGACAGTGAATCTGTTGACCAGTTCAAGTCAAGACTAGACAAGGTCTTGAAAAGTGGCCGTTTAGGGACACAAAACAATTGAGCAGCTTTGTGCCCACTCGATTGCTAGTCCAAAGGTACCCTCTTTGAATGGACCGTAAGGTCTCCTAGGGTACCTTCTTTCCTTGTTGTTACTCCTTGTTGTTGTAAACTACTAAAGAGAATGGGGACATGCAACTCCACATCTTTACCTGCACCAACCTAATCGTTTTATCTATCAACCAATTTTCATAAGCTCTCTCTTAGCCATATATATTTCTGTGTTTCAAAAATGGGTTGGATGTTGTAACAAAAGGAATGACAATACATAAATTAAAACCTGGAGAGGAGGATCCTCCCTCCTGACCCAAGTTTTGTATATGAAACAGGGACAATCTTCGAGTCACCTTTTTCCCCTATTTTAAGATTTCTCCCTTATATCTTGTCTGTATAGACCCTGTACATGGAAAATAAGACAATAAATGCTTTACAAAATCTCTTTATATACTGACAGTACTTAAAGTAAAATCAGAAATGATTAGAATGCCTGTATTGCTATCACAACATTTTTCAAATTTTGCCAGAGATAATCCAAAGGTTGAAAATTTGGGGCACGAAAATGTCCTAATATAAACTCGTATTGGTAAAGGTGATAAAAATTAGATGATTAAAATGAAAGTTTTCAGCAGATAAGCAATACAATACATAGAAACATTGAAGTGGCAAATATGATCCGTCGACAGAAAAAACCGATGTCAATTGGAATGTAACGATTAAATTTGAGTGGAAAATATTTGTACTATGTAGTTACAAATAATTAGTGTTTATTTTGGTTGCTTTATTCTGGAAAATTATTTAACATCTCCTACGACGGGAACAAACCACCTGTTGCCACCCTTGCGTAGTGATTTCGCTCCATTCAGCTTAAAGTTTTTCAGAGTTCTTGCATTGTTTTCGGATCCTCGCTTGAGACCAATTTCCGAGTGACTTCCAAACATTTTCAATGGCATTCAGGTCCGGAATCTGTGCAAGTCAGTTCATATCGATAATTTACTCATCGACCAGGAAGTTCTTCGCACACATCTCATTGTGACAGGTGAAATTATTTTGCATTTAAATTGCCGTTTGGGGTTCAGAGAATCGTAGACGTGTCAAACACATGCTGTTGCAGCAATTCCTTGTACTCTGCAGGCGCAAGGGTAGCACAATTATTTTACCGAACTCACGCTCCAGATAAGTACAATTTCTTTGCAAAACTACACACTATTTTTGGTGCAATTGATAATATATTTTATATCTTTGACCAACGAACCTCCTGCCATCGGCTCCGAACAAATTGAACTTTGATTCATCATTGAAGTGGACTTTGCTCCGTGGTTTATTCATCGATGTAACGTGATAAGTGGCGAATGAAAGACAAGCCTTCTTGTTCTTCCGACTTAACAATGGCTTGACCGTGGGTGTGCGAGGGTGAATACTCTCCTTCTTAGCATATGTACCACAGTCAGCCTCAGGACAAGGGCGGCACGAATCTCACTGATCGATCAAAAAACTGTTGCAACAACATTTAAACGCTCATGCTTCACAATTTGTGTAATGGCCGTACTTCTTCTTTTGAGGTTTTTCTTGGCCCACCTAATTTACTTCATTTAAATAAACCTATTTTGCCATTGTTTGACCGAATATTAAGGAATACACTTTTGAAGTGCTTGATAGTCCCAGCAATGGCTCCAATAGAAAGACCATCTTGGTGGTGCAACTTTTCTATCAGCTCGCGAACAGAGAGACGCGTGACCGATTTCTTAGACATGTTACCTTGACGCTAGTTGGCAAGACAATGACCATGTTAACTAGATTAGGTCTACCAGTTGCTATGCAAACAATGCGGGTTATCTCTGCAAGAAACCTATGCGTTCGTATCATTTTGGTCAGTTCAATTTTTATAGTAAATTGTTTATATGTTGAGAACTTTCGTTTTATTCATAAAAATTTGCATCACCTTTACACATAGGGTCTATATACATGTAGGATATCGTAAACCAATCTTGGAAAAATTGGATGTTCTCTAGCAAATGTCATGTAAGTTGTTGTGATAGAAATACAGGAGTTCTAATCTTTTTGAACAGTAATTATTATATTTTTGTATTTCCATTACTATAATCTAAAAGAAAAGTATTGTGATTCAAGGTTGCTTAAAATAATGGGAAATTTTAAAATTATAATAAAATTGCTTATCGGATTCAGGCCGAAATTCTCATTAATTTGATCACATTCATCCTTTCATTCTCGCTTCAGATTAGCAACATTTATGGATGATTCTGGGAGGAAATCGTTTTTTATTGTAGGCACAAAATTTGGGGATCAGTCGAGTACTCAGATTAGTTTTCTTCTTTCCAAACATCCTAATAATAATAATAATCATAATAATAGCGGTTTTATATAGCGCCCTTCACGACCCTGTAGCCTTTTCAGGTGGCCCATCCATCGACTAGGAAAAGGCCAGAAAGAGGAGGTGGGTTTTCAGAGCCCGCTTGTAATCGCCATACGAGCAAGAGGAGCGTATGCCACAAACAGACCATTCAGCAGTTTAGAACCAGCTATAGAAAAGGCGCGATCACCCGTGCAGCGGCGCAAGTCTGAGGTAACGCAAGCAGGAGGCCGCTTCCCGAGCGAAGTGTTCTTTGTTTTTCTGGACACAGGGACAGGTAAGAAGTTGCGGCATTTAAGATTTTAACTTGACAAGGAGAATTTTATTCTAATCCTCGTTTCTTTATGGTCGTTATTCTGTTATAAACAGAATTTTGGCCTTCTCTTACCCTAAAACGTTTTAAGAGGTTACTTTTCAAAACCGTTCTGTTATATTTTACATTTACTTGGTTTGCAATAGTTTTCATTTCCAAAGCAGTTTGCAATGAAGTATCCCCAAATAATATCTGCATTGCCATGTTTAGCTATAAAGATAGTGTGCAGAGGCATAAACTTTCCATGGAGAACTGCTAAAATATCGAGAAAAGTGGAACTTAAGCAGTTTTATTTTAAGAGTGTTTTTTTAAGAGCAAAGTTTTATAAATATGTTGGTTGGTGAAGTTATGATGTGATTTTCGGCGTTGTTTATTCAGTAGGATCCGAGACAACGTATTAGAGATAGGGGAACCTACGTATGGTGTATTTTCAAACTGACTTTCTTCATGATAGAAAACACTTTATTCAGAACATTTCTGATTAAGATCACGTTACTTGATTTATTAATGATTTTATAGATTCAAGAGTAAGATTCTAGGTAGCAATAGAGAGTAGTAAAGTGTCAGCGTTCTGGATGCAAAGTAGCAATTTCGTGTTTCTAGTTTCAACAAATACGTACTTTGGAAAAAATTGTATTCAACCAAAGTAAATCTTGATTCTAGAATATACTTTTAAATCTTGACATAAGATTTGTAGAGGAATCGTCCCTCCTTCCCTCGTTCCCTCTTGGTGCAGTCACAAGGCGGTTACCGCAAAGACATCCGGCCGAAGGCATCGGTGGGTTCAGCGCTTAACCGCAGTGTTGCGCAGCTCGCTGAGCTGAAATACCTGAAGGTCAAAATGTAAGATCTTCCCCAGGAGAGTGAGATCCAGTTTCACGTCAAATAAGAAATTGGAGACGTGTTTCTCCTAATCTCGAAGGCTAACGAGGAGCCGATGTTGGACTTCGTGGGAAAAACCATTTGGAAAAAGAACTCTCCTGGGGCCGTCCTCAAGCCCTTCCCACCCCTTACCACTCCCCCAGTGGGGTGACGAGGTATAAATGAGGAACTCTGAGGAAAATCGTGGTAGTATACGTCAGTCTCTAGGTGACGAAGTCTTTGGATCAAACCGAAATACCGAGACTGGAGAGGTAGTTTACTTGGGTCACCAGACCAAGAAGTACCCTGCAAGAGAGGCAGGGCTACCTACCTTAAGGGGCTAAGAAGCAGCTCATCCTCTAGCTAGTCCCTGGTTATCAAACCAAACGATAAGTTAACTTTGTTAAGTTCAACTTACTCTCGCCAGAGAGACTCCTCATATCCTGGTGCACCTTAAACACCAGGGGTATTCCTCGTCCTTGAAGAATTAAGAAAAGAAGAGGAAAAAGGCTCCCCCTCGAGCCCGTTACTCCTCGGCCACACCAAACTCCTAATTTAACTTGGTGAGGCACCAAGTTCAACTTATTCTAGTCAGAGAAACCCCCCTCCGTTATACTTGCCCTTGCAGAAGACTGGAACTGAGAAGAAGCTCATCCCCGAGCTAGTTCCGGGTTACCAAACCGAACTTTAAGTAACTTATTCTCGTCAGAGAAACCCCGTCTCATCGATCCTCGCCCTTGAAGAAGACCCTCCCCGAGTTCAGTCCTCGTCCATAAGGAAATAAGTAACAAAGGAGAAAAGCTCCTCTTTGAGCTCGTTACTCGGTGGTCACACCAAACTCCTAATTTAACTTGGTGAGGCACCAAGTTCAACTTATTCTAGTCAGAGAAACCCCCCTCCGTTATACTTGCCCTTGCAGAAGACTGGAACTGAGAAGAAGCTCATCCCCGAGCTAGTTCCGGGTTACCAAACCGAACTTTAAGTAACTTATTCTCGTCAGAGAAACCCCGTCTCATCGATCCTCGCCCTTGAAGAAGACCCTCCCCGAGTTCAGTCCTCGTCCATAAGGAAATAAGTAACAAAGGAGAAAAGCTCCTCTTTGAGCTCGTTACTCGGTGGTCACACTGCACTCCAAGTTAACTTGATTTAAGAACCAAGTTCGACTTACTCTCGCGCCAGAGAGACCACGACTGCCTAGGTGTTGCATAAAGCACCGGATTTGTTCTCGTCCTTTCCTTAAGGACCCCCCCCCCCTCCGTAAGAACGTGTGGATCCCCCAGCTGCTACCCTCGCCAAAACGACCGTGTGATTTTGCCCATCTACATCTGGCTAAACGGCACGCGTCGTGAGTCAATAACATTCCGGAGGCTTTTTAAACTCCAGATGAGTCCGTAAGCCTAATTCTTATATTCTTATATTGTTGTGTGTAAAGAAATTAACCAATTTTTGTAGGTAAACTAATTTAATTAATTCTTGTTTATGATAATATTCAGAATATTGCTGTAGTTAATGTTTAGATGTTGTGTATTAAATTGTTAAAGTTAAAATATAAGTTTATTTTTGGGATTATTGTGCGTTTCTCTTATATCCTTACGTGTTTTGGAACGGCTCTGTCCTTTAAGATATTAAGATAAATATATATTAGACACTCTTAGCACTCTTAGAATATAACAAAAAGGGGGGGAATTCTACGACATAAATAAAAGTGGTGTCAGGTTAGTAGGGTTTTTATTAGAAAGAATTTTACGACAAGATTCATGGATGAGAAAGGTCTCTAGGACCTATCAAAGGACATCCCCACTCGAACATCCGTACATACACTACATCCAAAGGATAGATCTAACAATATATGTTTCTTTAATTATTTTAGAACGCTATGACATTAGATCATCGGAAATGCTACGGATGGACAAAATATAGACAGTTCCCAAATACTCGCTTAAGTTTTGATTAGATTTTAACTCTCAAAATGCCAAATTAATCAGTAAAATCTGAAAAATAATTTGCACTCTATTTATAGTGGCAAGGAAGTATCAGTCAAATTTTTCCAACGTTCAAATAACATCAATTTCTTGTATTTAAAATTTTATGCACATGCTAATTCCCTTTTTACATTTTTACAAATACATCCACCATTGGCCAAAGGTATAAAACATCCCTCATAGATTTATATATTTAACATATTTAATCAAACCTTTTAGAATTTAGGATATTATTCATAAATACCCATGATAATTATTTGTATTTTGCTAATCTATTTGAATATTCTGTTAATATATCTTAATTCCTTAGTATTTTACTAAATAGTGTATAATTAATAAAATGGTGATTTCTAAAATCTAAATTTACACAAATATTTCTTATTGTTCAGGTTTAATTTACAACTATTTTGTATTCAATATCGTTCAAAATAAGTAAAATGACTAAAACTGAAGAACATAGAGAAGCACAGAGAACAAAATTCCAACTTATTCATAGCTAAACAATAACAAAAATAGAAATTGTTTAAAAAAATATAACGTTGAGGATATGCAATCCAAACCATTATAAACGATATTAAGAGGCCAAAAAAGTCTTGTATCTAAGAAAATAATTGGCAGAAAACTTCTTGCAATAACTAGAGAAGACAAATCTATACTTTGTTCTTCAGTGAAGAATGGCAGAATAATGTCTTCTAAAGTTGCTAGGTAGATAAATGAACTTTTAAGTTAAAATATATCACCTAGAAGAGTTAGAGGGAGTCTTAAAGATCAAGGGTAAATGGATGCAAGTTGAGAAAGAAGCCATAGATATCTGACCTTAACAGGAAAAAAGTCTTCTCTTAGCCAATGATCATAAAAATTGAACACATAAACAATGGCCTAGAGTTATCTTGTCAGATCAAAGTAATTTTCAGATATGTAATAAAGACTACTATATTTTTGTTTTACATGTATTTATGTAATTCCATTAGAATTGATCTTGGAGATGATAATCATTTGGAAATTCAACATTTATGTAACAATTTGGCCGATTTTCATCACTTCTATGGCTAGTTTTCGAGATAAAGTTTTGGAGAGGTATTTCACCTTGCTAATGTTGTATTAACTGGGAAATATGTACGTTGTTCTTTCATGATGAGATGGAGAGGGAATGTTTTCTTCATGGGATTTTTTATATAAGCTAAGAATGGATTCGCCAACTTATATCACCATGTTTTTACAAGGTTTAGTAGATCCATCTCACCAGGAGATGCACATCACATGAACAAGAATTAAAGTCATATTCCAGTAGAACACTTGCCAATGATATTCATCCAACTACACTAAGAATTGGTTTGGAGATTCATCGCAGAGCCCAGACTTACATTCCTTTGAACACTTCTAGAAGAGTGCTTGGAAAAACAATATGAACTACAAGAACAAATAAAATTGAACTGTATGAAAACTTACGAGGACTAATGGCTGTAAATAAAGCGAAATGGGGTCCAACATCATATCAATAATTCCATAGAAGGCTAAAGTTCTGGCCATTAGTATATATACGAGCATTTAAAAAAAACTCATCATAAATTATTGCCGATCTCAAAAAATACTAATTTTAAAAATACTTTCCATCATATTTGATTTCTAATTACCGTCTATATATTAAATTCCACATATGTACCATATTTTTAATAGTGGTTGGTCCTCATGCACTAACATTTTAGTTTTAGTTTTTTCAATTTGATTCAGTTGACATTTTGAAGCCGGTCAGGAAACTTTCAAAATATTTGAACTGTAATATTCTTAAGCTTTGACGCGATACAAATGGCAGAAGGTTTAAAAGTATAAAAATTTCTAAACTTGTTCTCTTTCTCACTGTAAAATCCTTCTTTAGCTCAATAATATATTAAACATCCTGTAATTATTAATGTTGGGTATTTGTCAACGAATAATTCCTTCAAACGCCCCATTTGATCCTAGAGGAAATCCTAAATACTGATTAGACTTAAAAATTTAACAGAAATATGCAATTCAACCATTTACTATTTTATGAAGACTAAATTCATCTGGATGTGAGTCATTTCAGCTGTTGCATTAATTTTACCCATAGAATTCATCCACTACCCTTTCTATCAGCCTCTTGTCTCAGCACTACTAATAATGCTTCATAGATACTCACAGAGGAACTTCTAGAAGAGGCAAATTATGATTGTGGCTCCAGGGTTTCGAAATCAGAGTTATCCTTCTCTTAGGTGGATTGTCTGTCGTCATGGCTATGAGCTCCACCTACCCGTCCCCATGGTGATGCCTAGTCACCGAGGTAACCTCCCTGGTAAATAGTGTCAGCTTTAGAAAGAATCAGGAAGGAGATTCGAACTGCCGACCTAGCGATTGCCGGGCAAGCGCGCTAACCACTATACAATGGACAAAAGAGTTAAATACGCATGGCGATGGTATTACAAGTTGTTATTTAATTAAGCTTGAATTATGAACCATAAGATCATTTTTACCTAGCAGCTTATAAGAATATTTTGATAATGTGATGTAGTGGTTGGAAGAGAAAATATGTGGACGGTATATTGCCATATTAGTCAAAGGAAGAGTCTTAAGTGACATTCATTAATGAGAGAAACACAACACGACAACAGTTTCAACTCTTACAGTAGAAATAGATTACCTACTTGCCAGCTATGCAATAGGAGCCCATGTTGTCTGGAGCTTTGGCTCTCTTGGTTAGTACTCTTTAGCAATCAGACTCTTGAATGCTCGTGGTAGCCTAACGTATCTATCGTCTGAACATTTCGCATCGCTCCTTAACGAGGATTAAATTGAATTCATAGAGGTTTGATACAGTTCTTATAGTTTTAAACAACTACTAATATCATTTGGTATCTGTATTTATACCATAGGGATATAACTAAATTAATGTGAATAGAAGGAATAGGAAAATTGTGAATTGTCGCCCATTTGTATGAGATTAAATAGAATTAAGAACACGAGAGGGAAGATCAGAAATTCTAGCAACCGATGCTACTCATCAACAAACAGAGCCTAATGGAATATTCGTCCTATTAAATTTCCTGAAGGTGTGGCAAAGTAGGGTGTTAAAGAATGATGAATGGCAATAAAAGCCGGTGTGAATAATATAATTAATGCAGCAAAGAAAGATTAAAATATTATCCATATAATAAACTCAAGATGGAGAATAAATAATTTGGCAAGGGTATCAGTATATTCCTATTAAAGGGCATATAGACAAAGTAAGTAAGGTCAGACTAATTAGGAAGCCAATTAGCGTGGTTTAAGGTCGCAGACTCATAAATGCCTGACTAGTAGGAGATACAGTCGTAGACTAATGAATCTGAGTCAGTTAGTGTAGTGGCTGAGCTTCCACTACATCTATCTGCCCTCCAGAACAATATTCATTGTTATAGCCTACCCTCCAATCAGACTTACCTGCTGCTATTGGATTAGGTAGTGAAAAAAGGCTCTCAACATTATCCTCATTGTCCAAAGGTTTCAAGAAAAAACAAATAATTCTTATACATATAATTCTCTAAGATAATTTTGATGTGATATCTGTACATACATAATTCTTCCATTTAACTTTTAACAAATCTCTACTTATACAGACCTTCTCAATGATATCCCATTATGAGATACTAGTGGGAAATCTAATGGGTGTTATTAGAGCCGAAAATATTGCTCGTGATTTGAAGGTGAAGAGTGAAGAGGCCGATAGAGGACCAGAGAGCGATTAATGGGGAAGAGGGAGATTGAGGCTGTATTTGAGAATAAAAGGCGGATGTTAAGAAGGGATGCGTTTGTTTACGGATATACGATGGGGTGTGAGAGGACCAGAGATGTTTGGTAGGAAAGAGGATATGGAGATTGGAGAACGGCCGGGGCAATAAGGAAGAGATAAGGGTAGAGAAGGGTAGGATTCCTTTCGGAGCAAAGGGAGACACGAAAGAAGAGACTTTGGCATGGGTATTTAGACATATTTGTTTTCAGTTCATTTACCGTTTTAGATTTAATTTTATTTTTCCCATAAAAACCTGGTATATTAAAAACTATAAAATAAATAAATTTCAGTTCAAAATGATCCTCAACTCGTTCATAGTCGGGCAAACAACTAAAATCTCATTTTCTCTCGTTCTCAAATGCCTTTAATTATAATGAAGAATCAAAGTAATTCGACAAAGTTAAATTATACAGTAATCCAATTACTGGTCCTCTCTACTATTCTAATTCGTACATCCCAGTCTATATCCCCATGGATTTGTTATGGGGGAATGGACTGTACCATACTACTAGAATCATTTTCGGTTGAGAAGTGTTTGTCCACCCTATGTTTTATGGTTAATCTAGATACATACACTTTTATTGGTCTCTTCCTAATGACGATTTTTAGTTGTTGTTTTTTTGTGGTAGTTATGTTAGATTAGGTTAATTGATGCGAATATCTTTCATTGCCTAATTAACTTAGAGAATAACAAGCGCAAACTTTGTATAAACTAATCAAACTATATAATACAAATAACTAAAGATCACAAAAGGCGAAGAAACCAAAAATTTTAACTGATCCTGGTTTGAACTAACTCAAAGCAAAAAACTAATGTAACTCTAATAAGATACATATATATATATATATATATATATATATATATATATATATATATATATATATATATATATATATATATATATATATGAATATATATATATACAGAGAAAGGGACATTGGAAGAGAAAAATCAAGGAGAGCAAAAGGCGGCACAATGAAAGCATTATTCCTGTCTTCCGAGTAGGCATTGACTTCATTGTGTCTTCCTCTGCTCTTCAATCTTTGTCATCAAATGTCCCTTTTTCTTGCCTTTAAAAAACTCCTGTTTCCTGTCTCATGTGCTCATTTACGAAAAATTCATTTTATCTTTTAACATTTATATATATATATATATATATATATATATATATATATATATATATATATATATATATATATATATATATATATATATATATTGTCGAGCGTCAATTTGAAGAACAAATAAACTAATTCCCGAAAAAGGAAAATTGATGCATATTATATACACACTGAAGGAATAACTTTACATTTATTATAGGTTATTGAATTATTGTAAAGGGACGTAATCTTATTCCTTAAATTTTTTAAAAGGTTTGACAATGCTAAAATGGAAAACCTGTTTGCCTTAGACGCTGTCAAAAGAATAAGAAATAATGAATGAAATTCGCGCGAGCCAAGATTTGGCGCAGATATTCCAAATGTTATTTTATATGAAACAATATTTTAAAAATGTCTCCCCAAAATGTGAATTTAGGATCAGCTATTAAGGAGGTTTAAGATTACTTTCTTGAACTATTTTAAGAATATTACCATGGACTATTTTATGAATACTTCCATGGACTATTTTTTGAATACTTTCATTTTATATTTTAATGATATTTCCAACGACTGTTTTAAGACTACTTCCATGGATATTTTAAAAGAGTAAACACAAACTTAACTTGGGTGTTTCATTGCCAACCTACAGCATTGCTCCTTAATTCGGGCAAATCTACTGTCTTTTCTCATCATCAAACGCGTTTATCATATGTAGTAGGTTTTCTCACCTCCAATAAATACAAGTTAAAGGGGGCAATGTCAGTAAATTAGGCGAAAATAAATTTTCACTCATCAGCTGTCAAGATTCCTGTTTTTAATGCTATCTTTTGAACCTTAAAATCATTGAGGAGAGCCAGGCAGTCTGACTCACTCCTGATTTGGGGATGTGTTTACTGTTGGAGACAACCGAGCAGTGAGTGTGATTCAAAGGCTTATTTCAACTCCTTTCATACAGTCTGGCAAGTTCAGCTCATTTCAGTGAGTTAGGCTTTTTCATCTCCTTTAATTCAATGGAGTAATTTCAGGTACTCTCATACGGTAAGGTTATTTCCGCTCCTCTCATAAATTCGGGTTATTTCAAGTCCTTTCATACAGTGGAGCTAATTCTTACCGTAAGGTTATTTCAGCTTGTTTTATAATGTAGTGTCATTGCACCTCATTTCATATATTAGGGTTATATCACGCCCTTTCTTACAGTAGAGTTATTTCAGCTCTTTTCATAGCGTCGGCTTTTTCAGGTTATTTCCTACAGTAAGGTTATTTCTACTCCTTTTATACAAACTGGCTGTTTCATATCATTTTGTGGAGTAGGATTATTTCAGCTCTTTTCCTGAAATAGGATCATGTCAGCTCATGTCAGAAAATAGGTATATTTGAGCTGATTTCATCCAGTACTCTTATTTCAGCTCCTTTTATACAATAGGCTTATTTCAGGTCCATTCATACAGTGGGGTTATCTCGGCTTCTGTTGTGCAGTAGGATTCACTCAAATACTTTCTTACACTCGGTTTATTTCAGGTCCTTTCAGTGTATAGGGTTTTTCATGTCATTTCCTGGAGCAGGGATATTTCAGATCCTTTGAAACAGCGGTTATTTTAGCTCCTTTTATCCAGTAGGTTTATTCAGGCTTCTCTTATACAGTTGTGTTATTTCATTTTTGCTCATACATTCAGGTTAATTCAAGTCCTTTCATACAGTAGGGTTTTTTCAGCTTCTGTCGTGCAGTAGGGTCATTTTAAGTCCCTCCATCTAATCAAGTAATTTCAGCTCATCTCACACAGTTAGATTATTCAGGTCCTTTCATACAATCGACTATTTAAGTTTCTTTCATACTGTAGAGTTATTTGAGCTCGTTTCAATATTAAGGTTATTTTAAATTCTCTCATACTTTTGAATTATTTCAAGTTCTCTCATACATTAGGATTATTTTAGTTTTTTCGTGCGGTAGGTTTATTTTAGGTCCTTTTGTCCAGTCGGGTTATTTCAGTTCCTTTCATAGAGTATTTTTCACTTGCACTTTCGTATTTGTGGTTACCGGAATTGAATTGTCTAACCAAAACAAAGAGGAAGCAGATATTTAGAGAAAGCTAATTATCTCCGACGTATAAATAGGAGTTCATGTAATAAAACAACACATTTTCACTTCTCCTAACTTCACTACATCTTTATGAATACCTAATGGAGATAACGTCCTTAGTTTTATGTTTAAGGTAAAAAAATGTCAAATTGCATAATTCTGTGCACGTGGACAAGTTCCTTCGATCAGATTAAGAAATGCGCATAAAGATCAGCATGTCATTCAAATGAACATCCAAATAGTTACTGGAAGTTACTATTTGTTAGTGTCACATCCAGTTAGGAGTGAACTAACCGGAACTGGAGTCAGCAGCCCAGAACCCGTCGTCTTATCCCCCCTCTCCCCGAGAACTCGTGTTAACGCCACCCATACCACCACGTCTGGACCTGAGTAGTCGTCTCTCCAATCCATCACAATTAATAGTAATCTGTAAACCCAGTGTCCCTCTATTCTTAAATTACCTATTTAATTAAAAGTGATTGATACTTCCATTGAGTCATTATAAATCTTGACGCTTAACGTCAGTGTTTAATATTTAATCCTTAATTTTGCCCGTTTAACTATTGCTAATTATTATATTTGTGTAAAGTAAAGTTTATTTTTTTGTACGTGTGTTTATTTGTGGCTCCTCCTTTTTGACGTACCCTTGACAAGACTTTAATTAAGAATCCCTTCGGCTAATTTATTCAACCTGTATTTTGCACTCTTAGAATTCAACAATCACAAACCTCCCCCCAGTAACAAGTGGGACTTTTATAGTGAGAATCTTGGCTACGGTACAACCCGCCTTTAACAGCTTTCGCACATCCAGTAGGAATTAAAGCCTACCTATATATATATATATATACATATATATATATATATATATATATATATATATATATATATATATATATATATATATATATATATATATATATATATATATATATATATATATATATATATATATATATATATATATATATATATATATATATATATATATATTTTCGTAGATTGAGTCATAGGGTCAATACCATCGACTTAAACAAAAGCGGTGTGTCCAGATCAAGGACTAGAATAATTATTGGACCAGACTATGAGCAATTCTACGACACTTATCTATCTCCCAGTCCTTTACATAATCAATCCATCTTTATCCTTGTCTTTGAACTCTACATGCACCAACAGTACACTCAATCATATATTCACCTCAATAGTGAATTTTCATTCATTCATTTTATAGGGCTTAACATCTCATGGCGGAGATTCTGTTGTTTTGCTTACTCTCATTTATTTGTTTGTCTATTTGCCGTCTAAAAAATATTTATAAAACTACTTGACTGATTTCTCACAGAGTTCTGTGGTCTTTCATTTACAGATTTTTTCTTCTCCACCCTTTATTATGTCTAGTAACAAAAGAAAGTGGATACCAAATTTTTCATTTCACATACGAATGTGGAGAAAGTATTCTTTGCGGAAATAAACAATCAGAAAGCTATCTGCATGATAGGAAGCGAAAGTGTGGATGTTTTGAAAGAGTACAACTTTTGGCGTCACTATGAAACAAAACAATGTGAGTTCTAGGCTTTTCTAGTAGAAATTGATTGTCATTTGGTTGATTGTCTGATCACACAGCGCTGAATTGGCTCTGCTGCGGTAAAAACCTGTTTCGTTTTTATAAGCTGCGAAGATAAAATAAATTTTTTGCTCGCCGAAAAGATAGAGATGATCCAGTTTCATTGAATCATATCTGGCGATCAAAGTTATCATTTTTGATTGACATCACATCCCACATGAATGAATTAAACATGAAACTTCAAGGCAAAGATAACCTTTTCTTTGATATCTACAAAATCATCAAAGGGTTTCAGAGAAAGCTGTGATTGTTTGAAGCACAACTGGAAGGCGGAAACTTCTCTCATTTTCAGTGTTTCAAAGAGTTTTGCGCTACAATCGCTGATGTTAGCTTTGAGTTTCTCAAAAATAATATTCGTGACTTGAAGAAACATATTTGGATAGATTTTTATATTACAACATGAATTGAAGTTAGACTCTTCTGTTACAAAATCTGTTTGATTGTAACCTTGATGACGTGCCATTCAAACTCTTTTTGGAGTTCATCGATTTACAATCGATTGACTTTATGAAAGGAAAGCACAGAGAAGGAAAACTTGTTCGATTTTATTATTGCTGACCCGATATTGAGCTTCAAAGTTAAAGAAATTTTTATCTGGTATGGCATCTGAGTTTAGAAGAAGATTGATTGATGAACATTTGAAAATAATTATTTTGGTTGGATGAAGCAATTCTAAACCAAACAAAATCATGATCTCTTAAAAGCCAAACGCCACCTTGAAAAATCGCAACTTTTTTACTGCCTAGTTAATTTTACTAGACTTGCTTAAAATTTATTTTTTATTCACTTCACTTTGATATTTTTTTAGAAGGGTCAAATTGATCCCTTTTAGGCATTAAAGGTAAATAAAACCTTCAGGCTTTAGAGCTTTGGTGGCTCAGTGGATGCTCACTAGGTTTGATGTAACTATCCTTTTGTTGGCTAAGCGGCCGGGACTCATCTTACTTTCAATTTTCCGACCCGTCGTGGAAAAGGTGGGGTAACCGCTGCTCTTGGGAAATCGAGTGCATCGGCCAATTTCTATTCTATCTTAACTTTGACACGGGATATGATACACACCCTTTTCTTTATCAGTAGATATGAAGGGACAGATCATTACGTATGGTATTTTTGTACTGAAGGTCAACATGAATGTTGTTAACCCATGTTAAATTTTTATAAGTGATTAATTGAGGAGAATATTGGAAGATACTATAATTACTAGGCGCTTTCTTCTTACAATTAGATGGTGAATAAAAGCTGCTTCTGGCAGGATATCATTTCATCCTGTAGGAAACAAGGATCACATATGCAATCTGCTCTTAGGAAAAGAGAATGAAACTACAGATTTGATAAGAGATTCGACATAGCAAGAAAAATAAAAAATAGAAGCATTAGCGTTGGTTGGTTTCCGGTAAACAGAACACTATGTTTATTGTTTACTTCGGATATTTTTAAATCAAGAAATGGCAGTGTTGTTTATTTTCCATTCAACTTCAAACTTAACGATGGGGTGGATTTTGCTTATATTTTAAAAAAAATAAAAAATATGTTATCTTTAAGATGTCAGCTGGAATATATCATGTTGATGATATTTTGCTAGAAGTAATTAATTTACCAAAAAATCTAAATATTATTTGAAAAACTTAAATACTAAATTACATTTTTTTAAATATGATCATTTGTAGCAGGCACCAGCGAAAGTACAAGCATGCTTAAATATAGGAAATATACATGTTTAAAGAGTAAACTCATATCTTTAAAATTACATGTTTAACAACTGCAAGTATAACTAAAATCTTTAGAAAGGGGCTACTAGCCCATATCGTGAGAAGCTAAGTAAATAAAAAACAACCAAAAAGAAATTATCTCCCAAACAAAACGTTTCAAAACATCTACAACACTAAATACCTTGTAATCTTAATAAAAGCTCTAAATATCAGATGCACTACATTTGTTTAAAGGAATTAAAAGCATGTTGGAAAGAATAGTACGATATTAATGAACAGAAAAGTACTTCCAACATCAGGCCAAAAATGTGAAACATAGCATGCAGAAAAACTTCAAAACATGACATCTCCTTGGCATAGGTAAACCTGCCAGGAAGCTACTCCACGGAGCTTATTACCAAATCTCAAAATAAAATATATAGGCAATGGGGTTTTACATTACTAAAAGAGCCATTTAACTCCAGCATGAAAAGAATAGGACTTATTCAGATGCTAAATGGGAATAATTAAGATATTACATAACTTAACCATTAAATAAGGCATATTTAGAAGAAAACTAAAGAACCCTAAAGAACACGGAGCTAGAGGAGATAATATATAAGTACAACAACTAACACAAGAGGTTACCAAGCGATAAAGAAACTAAATTAAGAGAAATCAATAGCAAAGACAAAGGATCATTACTTGCTTCAGAAACCAAGGGAGGACGGGGGAAGATAATAGATAGCTAAAAGCAATAAAAATAGAACTACTCCTACTAGTAATGAACAACTAAAATGAGAGATTAGATGCAAAGGAAATAAATTATGACAAATAAAATCTTAGAACTAAAACTGAAAGATGACCACAGGAACAGTATAGAGTAGGCGTAGAGCTTTTTCTGTGATGAAGCCCCCATTAAGTTAGCTGAGGCCGCATTCAGAAAAATTTGACTTAGACATTCTGCAAGCTGTACATTATTTTGTATAAAACTAACTACTATGGTTATTCATCAACTTAAAAAATAAAAAGTAGTGACCATTTCTAAAGTTAATTAACATTTTAATGGCCTTTTTGCTACTATTTTATGTAGGAAAGGAATAAAATGATTTGATGTGGGAAATCTCAATTCATTCAGAAGGCTGAAATTAATGTCCAAAAAGGCCACATACAGCCTAAAGACCGAAGATTTTCAACCCCTGGTATAGATGAAAGAATAGAATAGAAAGATTATTCTCAATAATCTGGACATTAATTTTTAGCATAAGTGAGGAGGAAAACAGGAATTTCTACAAAGATTTCTAAATCTAAATAATAGATGACCTCCTTTTAAACATAACAAATCCTCGTCGATATTTAATCTCAGGGTGAGACTCCTAAATACACATAGATACCTTAACAACAAATGTGTAATTCGAGGAGTTTGAAATATGTTAAATTGTAGCAAAGCCAAGGAAAAAGAGCTCTGGTAGCAATATGTACATCATCACGGAACTCAAAAAAACATACTGGGTCAGCAAAGCATAAAGCCACAGCTTTAAGAAAGACTACATAGCAAAATCAAATAACCGGCCCATTGAAGGCAAATAACAGGCCCACTCACAGCCGACCAAAGTACTGCGTTAAGAATTTCGTGTAAAGTCCTGGCCAAATGTTTTGAGATTACTATATTTTTTTCATATAAAAAATTAATAGAACTAATCAAACGTTGTATTTTTTATTTATGTTTCTATCATAATGTGAAGGTGATATATATATATATATATATATATATATATATATATATATATAAAGATTAAGAGCCAAAACCCATTTAATTAACAAATACATTTAATTAACCTACGATATCATTATTTAGAATGATGTCCCTTGTTTTTCAGGATTGCTTCAATTCGTTGTAGCATTCTCTTGACCAAATTTGAGATGATATCTTGACTAATATTGCTTCATTTTCCTTCAATAAATTGCCACAAATAATCACAATTGGAATTTTTCTGTTTATCAAACGACGGTTTGATTATTGCCCGCAAATTCTCTATTTGGTTAAAATAAGGGGAGTTCCCGGGCCAAGGTGTTAAAGCTTCAGACTTATATTCAGCCAAGAACTTTGTTATTGCCTTTGATTTGTGATAAACTGCGTCATCATGCTGAAAGGTACAGGTATCATCTCTAAATTGGTGCTGAACTGATGGGCAAACGTGCTGATCTAACATGTTTTGCTACCATTTTAAGTTCTTGGGTAAAGTTATTAGTGCTCTAGTTCAATTAGAAGAGAATCTTCACAATGGGCATGACTCACGACTTATGAAAGCGTACCCCTTTTCTTTCCTAACGATAATTGTTCTAGATGCATAAAACAAGAGAAATGTAGCTTCATAAGAGAATATAACATTGCCACAGTCTTCAACAGTCCATTCTTTATATTTTCTACAAAAGTGGAGCGTATCTGTAAGGTTCTTCTTGGTGAGATTAGGGAGCCTTTTTCTCAGACCTTCTCCACTTGAAATATTTGTCGAAATGGCTCCGCCTTAATGTGAGCACTAAATCGTTAAAATTTGCTTCTTTTCATTCGTGAGCAAGCTTAGCACTGGAAGCAACATGATTATTGAGTGGGAACCTCACCAGGGGGTGATATTGGCGTTCATTTGAAGCACTTGGGCGTCCATAAGAGCCTTGCACTGGAGAATGACCACTAATTTCAAAGCCAATAATAAGCCTTGTTGTAGAATATGGTCAAGTTAACCCTTTCTGCGTTTTTGAGCCGAGATGGATGCGGGCTAGTGCGTGGGAGATTTATAATACAAGCAGAGTGCGAATTAACTAAATGTAGGTTGGCCAAACAGTCGACTATCTTGGAGGTTCCGGGATAATAGAAAATCAGGTACAAAAATTATTTTACTAATATGCAAATTAATATTCTTTTACAAGGTTAAAAAGAGTTTTAAAACAAGCTATATACACATTAGACGTAAACGAGTCTCAGCAGCTTAAAGTGAGGTAGACTTAGCGGAGACGGTCGCCGTATAAACAAACGAACAATATTGAATACGGGTCGCTCGAATGACCTTGAGCGTATATGAAGCCGACGATAAAAGCTTACACCGGAGGGGGGGGGGGTAGTAGAGAGCTCATTTTCACAGAAGAGTTGCGCGTTACTATTACCTCAGAGATTTGTACCGAGGGAGTAATCCTTGCCTTGGCGCAAAGTTCAAATAATAGTTTTTTGACCATGACTATTACGAGATGAACTTAGATCTTGCTTTCGACTAGAATACGAATCGAGACTGTTGTGTTCGAAGAGCGGTTAGAATATGTAGCGAATAAATCGAGAATATCCAGATCTTGAGGGGTTCTGCAAGAATTGTGCAGAGTCCAACGGGACGCGAATAGCGGGTACTAACCGGGGCGGGCAGAGGATACTGACGGGGCGGGCAGACGTCGGATACTGCCTTCCAACTCTAGCGCCGGTGGATTTATAGAGGGGTCGAATGGGGTTCTCGCCCACCCCCACCCCCTGCCCGAAGGGGAGGGTTCCAGGGTCCGACGCAGCGGCAGGTGGAATTAGTCTCCTCCTTTTAGCACGAGCGCGAGAAAGTTTCTAAGTCAGTGAGGTGAAACTTTACCCGACTTCAGATGGGACCTTTTCGGGCTATCAAGCTTATCGCGGCTTTCTACGATGGCGGGGTTCAGCCTACTCCAGCGTCTCATGATTTCGTACTCTCATTAACGGAGACAAAAAGGGTCGCTCGGGTGCTTGTTTGTCTCTCTTTCTCTCCCTGATCTCTGGCAAGCCTAAAGATGTGTTCTGTGATGCAATTCCACTAGTAACTGTCTCCTTCTATTTCATGCAACTTTGTTTCTGAGCAACAAATATCCTTGATGCTTTTTCTTGTGAAAGAATCATTTTAGTAATTGGAAAAGACTCAAACAATTATTTTGAAACAAAAATATTAGGAAATAGATTTTAATTACACAACATCATTCATTTTAACTCATTTTTGTCTTCATTTTGGTCCAATAACAAAGCTCCAAGGATGAAATTTACCTCCTACACGAACAAAAATAGAGCGCAATTTTAATGAAGCCCCAATAATTTAAATATTAGAATAATCATTCTTATCAGGTAAATTAAAAGAAAACGACTAAAAAAAATTATATTTGGTCAAATACTTTTGGTCTTGATTGTAGCTGGATACGAAGAAATAGAAATTGCCAAGCCTCACCAATCCATCTGCCATTTAATACTATTTCATGGCGACAAAATGATGCATTGGTAATCAGAAATCGGATATGGATGAATCACTCAAGTGCTCAAGGTGAGTAACTCCAAATAAAATTTTAATCCTGAGTTCCTGACCATCAGTGATGGATGGAGTGGGGATCTGTTATGATTTAGGCACACATATCAGGATATTTTCTTGATCTTACTTTGGTGATACATTGTAGGATTGAAATTCAAAAGATTTTTTAACTTTGAGTAACCTGATTCATTCTACGCTGCCAACATGGCTCAGAAACTTTGTCCCCCTTATTCAAGATCATAATGAAAAGATCTGCACGACTAGAATCATTAATGATTGATCTAGAGAAAGTGAAGTTGACCTCTTTCATTGTCTACGAAATTTACTGGATCTTTAACTATTGTTTTGTTGCCAATTTTTCCCAAGGAGCAGATGACCCCTTTGCTATCCGACACCTTTTGGGAGATTAAGGGAAAAACTTTAATTCTACAACTTGTGCTGTAGGTCTACTTTATCTTCACAACAAATAAGTGGGACCGGGTTAAGTTAAAGGGAGGCTGTTGCATGCTGTGAAAATTTTATTTCAATTTTTTAAAGATATGCAATTTAAATTGGAGCTAGATTAGAAGAACCCCAATTGTCCTTAAGATATACTGAAGGAACTGGACCAGGCTTTGCCTCTAGATGGCTACAAACCTTTAGTATCCACTCTACAAAATATTTATGAGTCAAGGCTCGATAAATTAATGTGATTATTGCCGCTAAATGACAGCAACCTCTAAATCCAAAGATAAAACAAATATATAAAAATATGTTTACATTATTTTGTCTACTTCCTTTAGATACGAGATAAAGGAAAACTCTGGCAATTAACAATCACAATAAATGATTGCAAAACATAATATGATCAACATAATAAAAGTATCAATAATCTGTTATAATGAGTATATATTCAGAAACAATACTATATAGATAAAATAAATATATACATAGTACTTTTGCGATCAATGATCGTATACCTTTCTTCGGTAGGGCAAAACAGAGGAAAAAGGATGGCTGTTTGTGAGGGCGATAAGACAAGTTATGACAAGTCAGGACCTGCAGCCGCACGCTCCTGCCTCGTCTATTTAAGAAGCATTATCTGATCGCAGATCGTCAGCCACAAATTTTTCAACAATGGAGAAGGTTGAGCACCGCGCAGTGATCAAACTTTTGACCAAGGAAGGCAAGAATGCAAAAGAGATCCATGAACGCATAGTTGCAGTGTACACCGACACCGCCCCTTCCTATGCAACCATTGCTCGCTGGAATAGGGAGTTCTGCCATGGTCGTGAGTCCCTTGAAGATGACCCCGTCTAGGACGCCCGTCAGACGTGACCAACGAGGACAACGTGGCCCGTGTGGAGAGAATGATCCTCGAAAATCTACTGGTGAAGGTCGAAGAAATCGAGCGAAAACTTGGAATATCACATGGAAGTGTTTTCAACATCATCCACGACAATTTGGCCATGACTAAGGTCTCTGTCTGTTGGGTCCCTAGAATCCTCACGCCCCATGATCGACTTAAACGTCATCAAAGTCCACAAGGCCAGAGTTTTATAAGCTACCCTGCGCGAGTGCGGATTCGAGGGGCTCAGCCATCCCCCCTACAGTCCAGATCTGGCCCCTAGCGACTACTTTTTATTCCGCGAGCTCAAGGCTGCACTGCGTGGACGCCGGTTTGGGGACAATGAAGATATCCAGCTTGCTGTCCAGGAGTGAATTGAACAGCAGTCGGGAGATTTCTGGTTGTCGGGAATTCGAAGCCTCAGGGACAAGTGGCGCAAGTGCATTGAATTCGAGGGTAGTTATATTTAAAAATAATAAAATACTTTTTCTTATATCTCGTTTCCTTATATCCGAATTGCAAAACTTATTGACCGCCCCTCGTACAAACAGAGTTGTATATAGGAGATAGTAATTGAAAACTGAGCAAGAAAAACGATGTCCCAAAGGACAGATAAGCTAGAACTACCTTGGTCTATGAACTATAGTCGAGATAGAATTACTATAGACTCTTATTCTGCATTGATAAAAGCTGAGTGAGAAATAGAAATTGAGCTCTACAGTTAGAAGGAGCTAGTAAATTTTTAATATATAATCTAAAAAGCTATATATAAAACCACTAAAGTGAAAACGATAAATATATAAGCTAAGAAACTATATAAAATCATAAGGGAGCAGCAAGCACTTAACCCAAGTAGAACTGAAAAAAGAACTATGATTCCCATTTAAACTAACAGTAAAATCAACCTAAAAATTATATATGAAACCATTTGGAAGATTACACCAGTTAACTGAATTTTGAACTGAAAACTGAATCATGCTTCACAAATTATGACCACAAAAATTAAACAAAAAACGAAAAATAAGAGTAATTACCCGATTGTTTACATGAAAACATATAAGATACAGGAAACAAAGAGAAGCCCAAAATTGGCGGAAAAATAAATAACACAACTAATTTGGTGGCCTTCCTAGACTGACATGTGAGGCACTCTGCTCCCAAGAATGCCCTCACGATCCCGAAGCGTGTTTAATGTCCATGAAATAGGAAATAAAGAGTGCATTGCGCTGTTCTACGAGGTTGAGTCAATCAATGTATATTTTTATGTCTTCAGGGCTTAGATTACCCGTGGTAAATGTTGATGCATGTATGCGTATGAAAGTTTCACCTCCATACTCACCAACAGAAAATAAACCTCGCTGATAAATTCGTCTTTTTGACATTGAAAAGATCCAGAAAAGAATCCAAGCTACTTACACTGATAGAAGAAAATAACCACTATAGGCTGGTGTAAACACCAGCCAACTTGCATTCACTATTGGATTGTCTTCAGGTCAACGAAAAAAAACAATGAACATCTATAGCTTATTTACAATCAGAATACAAAAGGGGAGAAAAAGAATGAAAGAAAGGAATAAAAAATATATAAAAAAGAAAAATAGGATCATTCTCCTTTGTTTGCTCACGCTATCAACTTCTGTGTAGAATGACTTTTGTCCAAGTTCGAAGATTTAGAATAATAAACAACCTAAGTTTTGTTGTTCCATTATCACTATTGCTATTAGTTTTCCTGAGCTACAGAGATTGCAAAAAAACATATATATGGGTCATAGTTTATTTTAGTAAACGACTTAAAGAAGCCATAAGTGGCCGAAGTTCTAACACTACTCCGCCCCAACAAGGCAGCTCCTAATCTGAGACGAGAAAAAGGCAACCGTAACCTAAAATGTGACCATGCCTCAGCGCATCATAGATGGCGGTACATGTTATGGTAGAAATCTAGTCCCTCTTACGCAACCTCGCCCCCAAAGTAGGCTGAGCGATAAGTTTGCGAACATCTGACCCCGAACATGTAGCTTACAAGCTTTCCAGATTTGAACCACATGGACTAAGACTTGTTGAAAACTGCCACCGTGTACGTTATTGGCAACATAAATGAAAGTCACCTGATCCTGTCATATACATTTGTGCTTGATGCCATAAACCACATTCACTTTCTCTATCTCAGTCATTTCTTCTCGAAACTCTTTATATACCTTTTAGTTTAGAAGCTTTTATCATTTTTACCTTCTTTGTGTTAAGACAGGCAAAATATTACAATAACAAAAATGTATTTTTTACAATTTTTTCCATTACTCTCTGTTGTCTAGATTCTTGTTACTACCGAAGCAAAAAGTTTCCTGGCTATAATACATTAAAAATAAAATTGCTTATTTACTTTTACGACGCTTTTCTATCGAAGTCCTGAAAGCACGAGGAAAAAACAGCGGGAAAAAAACATTTGCGCGGGAACTTTGTTGTTGACAAGTTGTTGTGATCCAATTATACGCAACCTTAATAAACGTAACAATAATATACGTAAGCATACTATAAATTACCATAGAATAAGTAACCATAATATAGATAAGCCTAATATAGGTAACATAATATAAGTAACCATACTAGACGAACTACAGTATACGTAGACATACAAGACGTAAACATAGTATACGTAACCATACTATACGTAACTATCCTATATTTTATAACCACACTAGCATATCAATATATTTACACATGTAGACTCATAAAAATCAAAAACTTACCCATGTAAGGGCCACAAAGGTACACCTTCCCAAGTTTACAGATGCGAATTTCTTAGCATCTCACATGACCTGGGTACAAGGAGATGGTGATATGCTTACCGATCTTCGTTGTGAGGGAAATCGCCTGTGCCCATCTCTACTGCCAGAGGGGGGCTTTTTATGGTCTTCTCGGATTTATGTACTTTCAATACACTTTAACAGCAATTCATCCAACCACTTCTCCCCTTTTCAATAAACATATTTACATAATCGCCGAATCTTAATGATCTCGTCAGTCTTTTTTGGTTGGCAACCTCGTTCTTCTGAATTAGATCATTCTCTCTCTCTCATATATATATATATATATATATATATATATATATATATATATATATATATATATATATATAAATTATAACAGATATTGTGGTAGGTAGATAGCACCAAATGATGCTGCCCGCTTCTTATAAGCCCCTAGGGAACGTCCCAGTTGCCACCAGGGAAGATCAAGGTTCAGTTAGCCATTTCTAGTGACCCCTAAAAAGTTAATTCGAAATTGCAACATAATACTTAAGATCTTTTGCTTTTCTGAGGAGAAAACGTGGAATTAAACATAATGGCTAATTGAAACTTAATCTTTCCTAGTAGCAACTAGGGCGTTATTATTAAAAGGAATATATTGTGACCAGTTAGACAAAGAGAGGAAGCAAAAAAGTAATAAAAAAACGTAGCAAAAATCTTATAGGATTGCAAAGGTGAAACATCCCACCATAACTCGAACCACCAGGGCAAAATGACCTATATTAATCCTCCATAAAGGAATTATATCTTGCATTTAATCATATAAAATAAGCGAAAACTTGTCTTATTGGTTACATCAAGTTTCATAAAATACACCTAAACGTATCATTTTATTTTAGATAATATTTCTTGTTTTTCTACTCCCCAAGTGTAAACTGATATTATTGACCGCGCCTTACTCACGCAAGATGATAAATAGAAATCAGTCAACAGATTTTGTTTTTAGTCTGTGAAAAATACAGTCTTGGCTAAAAATCTGGGGCACGTATGAAAAGGTGAGGAATGTGAATAAAACTCATTTATTTCATACTTGAGATAATACACATAAACACTTTTGCGTATATTCTATCAATAATTAATATTTTATGTATCCTCCGTTTGCTTTTATAACCGCTTTTATGCCATTTCGCATATTTTAGACTAAGTTATCACAGGTGGTTGGCTCAATTTATCTGCCACTCTTCATGAATTTTGGCTGTTAATTCACTTTTTGAGGAACATTTGTGCACCTTCACTCTTGTGCCTAAGTGTGACTACAAATGTTCAATGCGTTTGTGTTCTGGAGATTGAGGGGGACATTCCATCAGTGTTACCTCTTTCTTTTCAAACCAACCCTTTGAGACTCTAGATGTGTGGCATGGAGCATTGTCTTGTTGGAAGATTTCACCATTTGGTATGTCATTATTTAAATTTTTGTACATAAAGAAGCTAGATAAATCTGGTCTACCATGATGGTGTTAGTGTTGGACATCATTTTTTCCATCACAAGTGAACAACAATCCTGGATCTGAAGACGTCATGCAGCCCAAAACCATTACATAACCACCTTCAAATTTGGCTGTTGGAACAACACATCTCGGAACATAAGCTTCCCCAACTCTTGGAAGAACAAAAACAGCTCCAAGAGCTCCAAAGTCCTAGGGAGAAATACAAATTTTACTGATCATTTTTGGTATCCAATAAAAAATTTGCTATCCAATAAAAATATGTACATGCGTAATAAATGCGTGGAAACTAATGTGGAGAACCTACGTCAAAGTTACTTTTATTAGACCAAACAACTTTAGCCTAATCATCATCAGTCCAATCTTCATTCTCTTTTGCCCCAAGACATTCGCTTCTTCTAGTTCACTTGAGAAAGCAACGGTTTCTTTCTAGCCGTACATCCTTTGAGCCTAGCTTCTAATAACCTTGTCCTCACTGTACGTCTTGATATCTCTCTGTTTGTTGCTGCCCGAACTGAGAAGCTACATCAAAGGAGTTTTTTTCTATCGGAGTTGTACATCTTTTGCGACCTTAACCATCACAGATTTTGAAAGAAATGGTCTCATTGTACCTTTTTATAGGTGTTTGGATACCGTTTCTCGATCATTTCAATTTTCTTGAAATTTTGACTTGGGATTATCTTTCTCTGGACAACTAAATGATTTGAGCTCTTTGAGCTTCAGGAATCTGTTTATTCGGAGAGTTTCTTTACAAAAGATTACCACTTGTAAGTTAAAAATAAGATAATCACTGAAAAAATAGGAATAAACGTTAGTATCACACATTGAATAGCAGAAGGTTGACCTAACCAATTATTCACAATATTTAAAACGCATTAAAGCAGTTATAAAATCAAAAGGACATATCAAATATTAATTATTGATAGAATATACGCAAAAATGTTTATTTGTATTATGTCAAGTATGAAATAAATGAGTTTCAATAATATTCTTCACTTTTTCATACTTGCCCTATAATTTTTGCTAAGGCTGTGTATATAATTAGTCTAAGTCCATAATTTTTCATAAACATACATTTAATTTGCCGTAATCAGTGATAATATATAGGTGATTTGCCTAACTCCATAGCTATTCCTAAAATATATGTAATATTTCTAACTTCATAAACATTGATAAAATATATGTAATATGCCTTACTCGATAATCAATCATAAAATATATGTAATTTGCAACTCCATAATCATTCTTAAAATATAAGTAAATTGACTAACTCCATAATTATCCATAAAATAGATGTATCAATTTTCCCAACTCCAAAGTCAATCATAAAATATATGTAATATGAATAACTCCATAGTAATTCCTAAAATATACGCAATTTAACTAACTCCATAAGTATTAATAAAATTTTCTGCAATTTGCTTAACTCCTAATTATTCATAAAATACATGCAATTCGACTAACTCTTTATTGATTCATAAAATTAGTTGAATCAAAGCTGATAAATTTACACTTTTTATTTTATATAAATAAGGGCAACTTTCACACTGCCACTGGAATTACTAGGTTTACTAAAATAGCTAAATTATTTTGTCTAGCCTTCATTATGGCAATTAATTTATTCCTCATCCATTAATTTGACGTTTCTATTTGCAGTTAATAGAAAACTACTAAATTGTTGAAAATGTTATTTCGTATTCATATTTAAAATGACGTTTATTTTTTATGTCTGCCCTTTTTGGTTAGTCAGGAACTCTATCTCCTCCACATTTTATTTTTCCTACTTCCCATCTCGTATTTTTTAATGGATGCATAGACAAAATTGTGTCTGCTTGGGTATAATTCTTGAAGACATGCCATATTTTATAAGTAGAATTTATACCATAACACGGTTGCACTTTTATTGTTCTTGTTCTTTAACCCTAAATGAACAATCTTTCCTATGGCCGCTCTATAAAGCCCCATAGGTTTTTCCTTGTCTTCAGATCCTGGAAACACGATGACCTCCATTTTTCCGAGAATTAAATTTGCGTCAGCGACTCTAGATTTTGCAACAGGACGCAGAACATTATACTGCATGTGCGAGGTAACCTTTACTCGCGCGAGTGATCTCTTCTAAAGACACGATAGACTTAAAGCCATCCTTCAAATACACAACTGGAGTAGTTGCTAGAAATTTTCAGTGGTCATTTGCCTTTCTGTCTCTTTATGTTTCTACTTTTGCTTGTATGCGTGTCTGTCTATCAGTCTTCCCATCTCTCTGTGTGTTTCTCTCTCCTCTTAATCTTCCTCTTTCCTTTTAATCTTCCTCTCTTCTCTAACTCTCCTCGCTTTGTCCCAGGAAGTCACCAGATTAAAATTATTGGTTTCATTTCCTCGGCCAAGGAGAAGTTCTTTTAGCTTAATGGCCACGGGGTCGGTATCTCCCTTCCGGTTATGTAGTAAGGACGGGGCTGGTAGCAATATATATATATATATATATATATATATATATATATATATATTTATTTATTTATTAAAAAAATAAACGAAACACAGGAACTTTTGGAAAATCAAATGGGGAAGAGAATTAAAAAAGAAGAGAGAAATGAGGGCGAAGCTGAAAAATATAATTGCGTGGTAGGTAAATAACGAAAGTCTATTAGGCCCTACTACCTCCTCGACTCTGAAACACTGCTCAACATAAGAGCATAAGATGTATAAAGTTAGAATTTGGAGAGAGAGAGAGATAGGATAGATATAAATTAAAGTGTGGTGTGTTGGTGTGCGTGTTAATGTGTGTAGGATTATAGATGAAGATGATGCAGTGAGGATGTTAAAGATTTGTGCCAGGTTGCCTGGCTAACGCTTTCGTTTTTCTTTTATATTTTTTTGGAGTTCCATTGTTATATTAAGCATTCGAGCCTTTGTTTTCATTTTCTCAGTTGAGCGTCGGTATTATTTTTTAATTTTGGTTTTATTTATTTTATTGTGCTTCTTTTGCTCTTTTGTTTTTTGTTTATTTTATTTTTTTTTCTTCTTTAATTTGGTCAGTAATTTCTTTTCTTAATTTCTCATCGGGATTCTCATTAGAGTTGTATAGTTGGTATTCATAATCAGTTGTCCTTTTTTAGTTGTTACGTTTCTGGTAGTTACATTTATCTACTATAGTTTATTACCTATAGATTGGATTAACGTTTGTTAATGTTTTTCTCAGGCTTCCGTTGAAGCGTTGTTTATAGTGCGTACGACGGATCTCGTCTTTTTCTACGATCTTTTGGTCTATTATATTCTGGGGTATTGTATTTTTAATTTTTCCCCACAGTTTTCTCGCTCTTTTTTGTAAGACTGTGTTTATGGGTTTTATAGTAGTTCTGTGGTGGAATTCTTCTGCTGGTATGTAATCTTGTCTTCTTGTATTTGTTATGAATCTAGTGGCTTGATTTTGGACTCTTTAGTGCTCAACAACGTTGTTTATGAGTTGTTTAGTAGTATACCAACCATGTTTATGCCTGGTTGAGTTGTAGATACTACACGTTAGTGTCTTGTTAATCAGTAGAGTCGGCTTGTTAATCTCATGTACTGGAATATTCTCCAAAACACCATATTTTAAGAACAGGATTTTTGGGAGGTCTTAAATAATAATAGATTTTTTGGTTCTTAGTTTGGTAATTCGCTTGGTATATTTGAAGTTTTAATCCAAGAATATTATAAGAGTTCATTTAGAGTTTAAAAATCAATAAGTGAAACACTTACAGAACATATAAATATGATTATCGAATGTTTGGGATTTTTTTAAAACAAAAAGAACTACAAATGGTAAAGTTCACAAAATTTATTAAAATTGAGGCATGGCTGCTTTTTATTTTATTTTTTCATATGTTCGAAAGTTTTATCGAATTTATTTTTAAAATAGATTTTTAATTTTACTATCTTTATCATAAGGAAATAGCTCCTGGCCCCTAAAAAAGAGTGAAGCAAAATTAAATTATTACAGTAAATTTAGATTGAGTAGAATAAAGAAACGTGAGGATTATTTTTTTTCCGTATTTAAAAAGGATTCTGATAAGAGTATTTTCTTGCCTTTAAGCCTAGAAAATAAACATGGCATGAATCTGATAAAAAATAGGCCAAGGATAAATTATTAGGAGATATGTACTTGACATTTTTTAAATTTTCAGACCAAGAGGCAGTGGAAAAAGCCTGGTAGATCGTAGGCCACAGAACGAAGGTCTGCATGTGAAGTGCAAGCTTATCCTGTAAGGAGGAGTGGTGAACCAGCTCCTCTTGTCTATTTATTTTAAAATTCTGTAGAAAATGCACCCGCATTCGATCTATAATCCTCACACTTGAGTGATAATGGCTTTTCTCATTTCTCAAACCTATAAGAGTAGTATAACCATCTTTTTCAGTCTTGACAAAGATGACTACCTCCTTACCCATGGCAAGCATTGCCACATTCTACCAAATGCGAACGATGAACACCTGCTCGCTGAGGCCATGGATCGCCACTTTAGTGGGCATGGCAAAGAAGAAGACCTTTTTGCAGGCAGCAAAAATTATGCCTACCTTTTTGCTGGCGCCCTCGATCGCCACCAACTTGTTGACAAAAAGATGACTGATTCTTGCTAACAACAAGGATTACCATTTCTTTGCTGACTCAAAGGATGGCCACCTTCTTGATGAGGAACAGGATGACAAAATTGATTAGGCAAGGAATACTTCCTTCTTGTTTGGGCAAACATGATTGACCTTTAGCTGGTGTAAAGATGAAAACTTCCTATTGAGGAAAAGGATGGCCACTTTCCTGCTAAAGCCAAAGTTGGTCACTTTCTTTATGAAGATAAGGATAGCCACCTTCTTCCTGAAACCAAGGATAGCCACTTCTTTTTGAGGAAGGCTAGCCACCCTCTTGGCAGTGATATTCAAGCTATGACAAACAGTAGACAGACAGCTAGATAAATCTCCCTAAGTCCACTAAGAATACAAAGCTAGATGAATCTCGCTCCGGCCACCAAATAGATAGTGAGCTAGATGAATCTCGCTACAACCACAAACCCAACAGGCAGCTAAATGAGTCTCGCTATGACCACCAAATAGACAGCTTAATGAATCTCCCTAAGACCACAAATAGACAGACATCTAGGTGACTGTTGCTACAATCACGAAGAGGCAGATACCTAGATGAATCTCACGACGACCACTAAGTAGATATATATCAAGATGAATCTAGCTACGACTACAACTAAAGAGAAATATAAATGAATTTTCACTATACCCACCAGGTAGACAGAAGGCTAAATAAATCTCGCTACGACCACTAAGTAGACAAAAAAATAGATGAATCTAGGTACGACAAACAGCTAGATTAATCTACCCACGAACACCAAATAGAGAGACAGCTAGATGAATATAACTTTGCCCAGCAAGTAGACAAACAGCGAGATGAATCTCGTGACGACAACCGAGTATACAGAGAGCTGGATGAATTTGGTTACGACCACCAGGTAGACAGACATCTTGATGAATATAGACACGACCACCTAGTATATCTGGTGCAATGAATCTCGCTACGATCCGCAAGTAGCTGGAAGAATCTTGCAACAAACTCCAAGTAGACAGACAGCAAGATGAATCTATACACATCAGTGGGTCTGCATCCTCTAAGCAGCGCTAATTAAGGTTGAGTTATTTATAGTATCTGCATGCTTGCATACTACAACTGACATTTGTAGGACTGCATGTCATCGAGGCTCTAAAATCTGAAGGTAATCCTAAAATAAGATGTTGGGGTTAGGTAAGGTAGGGAGAGTTAGGCGACCTCCCAGTCCAGAGCTTTGAAGTACTCTTCAGTATGGAATAATCTAGCGATATTCTACATGCTTTTATTCCCCCGATCTTCATCACTTTCTTTAAGAACATCTACTCTCACACATTCTTGCATAGTTTTTATCGTTGTTTTCTCCTCTTAGTTTAATTTAAATAACATCTACAAACTTTCAGGAAGTGGATTTCTCATACTTCCACTACATACATCTTTACTTCTTTTTCTCTGTTCACTTGACCTTTTCTCCTCTTGTCGACTCTTTATCTTCTACATTCTCCCTATATTAACACAGCCAAATACTACCAGTCAAAGCATTAATTTCAATTAGAACACTACTCTTTATTTCCTCGTTTTTTCTCTCTGTATTTCTTGTTCCATTGCCTCCTTTACATTCATTTCACTTAAAACTACATTTTACATTCTTGCCTTTTTTTCTATCTGTACTCCCTGATTCTCTTCCCTCTTTTTCCATTATATCCATTTAATTTTTCTTCACTTGATTCTATTTTTACATCCTAAGTTCACCTCACGATATTTCCTCAAATTCAATTCCTTTCCGTTTCTTTTTCCCTTGTGACATCAATCACATTATTATTTTGTTTTTATACTTTTGGCCCAAGTGGAAAAGATTTATGTCAATTACTTAGCTTTTCTTAACTAATTTCAATTAATTTCAGACTTCCCTCGAAAAAAATGTTATAAACGCGTTGATAACAAATTCCCAAACCGTTAAAATAGTTCAGAATAATTGGTAACATTTTCTTCCCGTTAAGCAATTTGTTTCCCCTTATATTAACTCTTGTTTTGAAAGTTCACTTTATTCGTTGTATCTTTTATTGCTGGAAATTTAAGAGTTAGAGGGGCACTTTACAGATGTCGTAACCCATGTTTCTTTAAGCAAAAGAACGAGCATTTAATTCCTGATTAAAAAAAAATAAAAAGTATTGTTTTTTTTTATTTCAAGTCAAAGGTGTTTTCGCCTCATCTTTCTTTTCCCTGTACGAGGTGAGCAAATGCTTCTTAATATACTTAAATACGGCACCACCTTTTTCTACTAATGAAATACACATCCACCGATTTATATGTTGAATGTAACCACGTTCAAAAATAATCTTTTTCTTATTTCCCTAAGTTTCTGCACAGTTGACCATAGTTGTTTACATGAAAACACTGAAAATCATAACAATGGTTCCAAAGCAACAGTTTCGGGCTTCCTTAAATCATGTATTGCACTAAAATTTTTATTTAAACAAGAAAGAGAAATATAATAATTTTACTAACATATAATTTTTATAGTTTTGAAACAATAAAGGGCAGAAATTTGAAATCAACCTTTAGTCACAATTCTAATCAATCAAGAAGAGAAAGCAATTCCATAATGTCATTTACGCATTCTGTTGTCAAGAGTTTATTGTAGGGGAGAAGTCAAAGCAACGTCTGTTGAATACTACAGCATGAAATAGATCGAAATTCTTCTTGGCATCTTTACTTATGACATCTTAGGTCAAAGTGTTTATAATTTACGGCTTTTTCTGTTCAAAATGCATGGAAAAAATCTACAGAATCCTCGTTAGAGGCACACATAAAAGAGTTTAAATGAGTTCACATTACATAGCTTCGAAGCAAATAAACTCGTCTTGTACCTTAGTTAAGAATTCTACCTATTGTATATGGACGGAAATTCCCCAAATACAGACTTCCTCAAAGTCTCGATAGTTTCATAAGCAGATTTTACATTTAATTTTTCTTCCTGTTCATTTTTTTCTCTATATGTCCCATTTCCTCTTTCACCCCTCAGGGTCCTCTGTAAACCCTGCCTCCCCCTACCGTTTTGTGGAGGATGGCAGTGAAGGGAATCTAGGGCTAAGATTCTTTTACTCAACCATCTATTATTCATGCACTCTTGTTCAAAACGGGGATCAAATAAAAGGGGGATAAGAAATGAGTCCCCCTCTTCTCTAAAATTTATTTTTGTATCTCCGCAACGATCTCAATCCAAACTACGAATGTCGCCGACGATAGTTTGTTTGGATTAAACCTCAGCTTTTCGCAAGATTTCTCACCAAATGCGATGCAGATAATGGCGCCAAATTTGGCCTAATCGTAATAAATGCATCGCAATGACAAATCGCTAGAGCACACCAAAAAATGGCCTTTTAAGTTTAAATTTCTATCTGAAAAGATATAAAAAATAGGCACAATTTAGCAATGTAGGAAGCTATTTTTATTCGTATTTAATAGGACACTGAAAGTTGGCGTCTGGCCGAACATGCAGAATAAGGATAAGGAGTATTAATCATAAGGATGGATCAATGAGACTAGAGTGGTTGGGTAACATTAGTTGTGTATAAAAACAGGAAGATGCATAGCCTGATTAAATGAAAAGGATTAGCCAAATTAACATATGTACTCTTATATGTAACTAATTGAATTCAATAGCAGTTGATTGAATTTTACTAAAAAACACCGTAAAAAGCATAATATATATATATATTATATATATAGCTTTGTATATATATATATTATATATATATATATATATATATGTATTCGCCTAGATTTCTCCTACAAAGCTTGAGTCTTATATTCAGTAAGAAGGACAAACAAAGAAGGCGGGTCCCATCTTTAATTCCAACGTTTCGGATTATTACAAAACCCATTTTCAGGAGCTAAAACAAATTCTAAATGAGTGATTTAAGCCTAAAAACATAAATAACAGCAAAATTTTAAAGTTAAAAACCACAGACCAGAGAAAATCACAAAAAAACAAGGTTAAAAATATAAAATGAACGTTACGTGAATGAACAAACAAAATAGTGAGGTAAGGAACAGCAAAATATTTGTAAAGAGATGCTATCAATTAAGGACAAACAAAGTAAACGTAATATTACAAAATTAAAAAATTGAAATGGAAAAATAGAGAATTGGATACAAAGAAAAAATGTAAAACTAAAATATAGATACTGAAACATTACCTTACATGGTCGGATCACAATGACGAGTGAAAACAGAAAGGAATTCAAAGAATAAATACAAATTGGTTAAGTTATAAACAGAAGAAAGGATGACGTGTCCTCATTTAAATTTGGGTAATCTTTAGTTGAAAGCTGTATTAGAAAAATCCTCTTCAGGCTTTATAACCCCTCCACTTCTTCTAATGTCCCAAAGGAAATCAGGTATGGCCTGTTACCAGACATCAGCCCTTGTAATGACCTTCTCCTAAAACGTTTAATTTCCCTTTTTAGGAAATTTTATTGTCAAATTAATTTTAAACTTATATTCATTAATAACAAAAATATTGGTAATATCTTTAAAGTGAAGGACAGTATTCCCACGCCATTTAGTTCATGCATTGTATATAAATTCATTTGCCCTAGCTGTAAGTTGGGGACCTATATAGGAATCACAGTACGAACTCTTCAGTCGCGTTTTTGTTCTCACATGGAAATTAGCCATAGCACTGGTAAAACATTAAGTAACAAAGAGTTTTCTTCCATCAGGAAACATGCTATTGATCGTAAAACAGACGTGTCCTTAAATGATTTTTCTGTCTTGAAATTTGATAAATCTATTTCATCTCTCCGCATTAAAGAATCACTATTAAATACAACCACCCAAATTTAAATGAGGACACGTCATCCTTTCCTCTGTTTATAACTTGACCAAGCTGTATTCGTTCTTTGAATTACTTCCTGTTTTCACTCGTCATTGCAATCCGACCATATAATTTAGTTTTACCTTTTTTCTTTGTATCCAATTTTCTTTTTTTTTTCATTTAAATTGTTTAATTTTGTAATATTACGTTTACTTTGTTTGTCCTTAATTGATAGTATCTCTTTGCAAATATTTTGCTGTTCCTTACCTAACTATTTTGTTTGTTGATTAACGTAACGTTCATTTTATAGTTTTAACGTCGTTTTTTGTGATTTTCTCTGGTCTGTGGTTTTTAACTTTGAAATTTTGCTGTTATTTATGTTTTGGGGCTTAAATTACTCATTTAGAATTTGTTTTAGCTCCTGAAAATGGATTTTGTAATAATTCGAAACGTTGGAATTAAAGATAGGACCCGCCTTCTTTTTTTTGTCCTTCTTACTGAATTACTGAATTATATATATATATATATATATATATATATATATATATATATATATATATATATATATATATATATATATATATATATATATATACTGGGTTTTGAAAAAATTCTATTACACTCGTTTTTTTTTATCTTTTGAGAGGTTTACGTGTGTGATAGATGTTTCGCCAAACAAACTCAAAGTTCTACTTTTCCAGCACGTGTCATTAAAATGTCTGTTTCACTGTATGCAGGTCTGTCAAGATGGAATTGAAGAGAATCGACATCTCCTCTTTCCTGTGCGTGGTCCACAACATGTCCGACATCGAAAGCGGCTCAATGTCAGCCGGATGACCTTCCCCAGAAATGCGGAGATGCTCAAGAACGGGAAAGACCTCAAAGATCAATCTCGTTCAGGCTGATCTCAAACTGTCAATCGTTTGTTTTTGAGAAGAAGACACCACAGTGTTAGGATCAATTTATTTGTGAAACCAGGTTCCGAGGGAGATCTCCGTCATCTTCAATCGCTGGTAAACTAGCAATAGAGAAAGATGATTAGCCTAAGGACACACAAATTTACAAGTCTAAATGTAATTGGGGTGGGGGGTATGGAGCTTCGCCATTTTTGATCAGAGGCCAGATGAGTCTTCTGCTTATCAAGGGATTAATTAGTTTTATATTACCCATCGAAAGAATTCAAGTTTGGAATTTCCTTTATAATAGCTGATTTTATTAGACGGCTATGTATATAATTGTGAGAATTTTAAATTATTTCTGAAATATCAAATGTCAATTGAATAGTTTTCATTTTACATGAAGAGAAATAAGCAAGATGATAGGCTTCCACGGTGCATATCGCTTGTGCGTTCCTTCATTCTCTTGGAGAATCTGCTGTTTTCGCCAATCTATACTTGATCACTAATTCTGCAAGGAATATAATAAACCGCCCTTCTCTCTATCGGCAGATTTATTTTTAGACAGACTATGCCGGATCGTTTTTTGCGTATTGAAAGGTAACATTGATGTCGTTGGCCAGTACCAACTGTTTAAAATTAATTAATTGGGGCGAGTATGGGAATGTTATATAATTACTATTACATACTTTTTCCTTTGGATTAATTGATGAGTAAAGGTTGGTTATGAGCTTTATAATGACATTTTTCTCTGAACCAAAAGGGATACTGCAGCTCAATGAATGTTTGGATGATCATATTGATTTCATCCTGCAGGAAACAAGGATCACATATACGATATGCTCTTAGGAACAGGAAAGAAACTACAGATTTTTTCACTGATACGTCATGGCCAAAGAAATAGTGGATGTAGGCATTAGAGTTGTTTGGTTTCCGGTACACAGAACAATTTGCTTTGTCGTTTACTTTAGATATTTTGAGATCAAGAAATGGTAATGAGTTGTTTTGCTCCCATTATACTTTAGAGTAGAATGAGACTCTTCCAAACGCTTTCGGGTTATTATCAACTTATTAATCATTACCACTATACCACTACCCTTCCTTTCTTTGCAGGTGTCACTAATTTGCTACTGAAACCTACATAAAGATTAGTAATACATTACCTAGCAAATCTGATATCGTCATTGGTCAGTCTTTGATAGGGAGGGGGGGGGGTAAGGACAGTAGCACTTTCGTTGCCTGAACGCTTGTAACCCTTCGTACTGCCACAGGAGAGTATGGACTGCTAACTACTTCACTCGGTTCCTTATGTGTCTGCGACTAAGACAATTGACAAGGCATTTATGTTGTAATTGGATGTGTGATGAAGTATATAAAATTGCCTATGCATAACCACCAGATTCTAAAAATTCTTGTTTCCAATTTTCCCTGGAATCGAACCCGACACCTAGGCGTAAGGAATCAGAGAGTACATCGGACCCCTTAAGGATGCCGTGAGTGTCCTTATCAACGATCTGGACCACGTAAAGATATTAAATATTTTGTGATGTTATTACCAGAGATAATTAATTAATTATCTCCGATAGAAGATAATTAAATTATTAAATAATGAAATACAGAAAATCAAATTTGATCAAGTAAAGATAATCCCTACCATTTTACCAAGTAAAGATCATCCCTACCATTTTACCAAGTAAAGATCATCCCTCCCAGAGTTACACTAGTAAAGCTAATTCCTCCGAAGGCTAAAAAAAAATAATTGTTAAAAATTATTTAGGAACATATTTGTTATAAAGTTTATTTTAAAACAATTAAAAGTTTTAAACTTTATAGAACTCTAGAAATTAAATTTCAATAACTTAATTGAAACGGTATTGGCTGGCAATCATATCGCAAAAATTGAAAACATTATATTTATGTCTTTCAAGTAACATAAATTCCTTCAGATAAGAGTTTAGCATTTCTCTCTTACATCCTCGCAAACGTTTAATTCTTAGTTTATACTTATTCCAATAACTCTTAAATGGCGATGTCATAACCTTGTATAAATCCCATTTTACCAAGTAAGCGTCATCCCTCCCCTAATTAACCAGGTAAAGTTAATCCCTCCTTTAGGTCTTAGGAGGAACCATCTTTACTTGATCCATTAAATTAGTTTTTATATTAAGAAAATTAAACTTTTCTAACTGGATTCCGATCAAATCTAACCCATTACATTGAAGAAATAGAAAGTGAGCTTTAGCGACCAAATAGGAACACATCGTAGAAGCATCGAGGGCTACTAATCTACTGTAACTGAATTTTCTGTGCGATATTTAATCACCAAAACGTGGATATGGACGTTTGGAAAATGAAAATGTTGCCCATGTAGACAAGGGAGGATCTTACAAATTCAAATAACTTTCAAGAGATATGCATGCCAGAATGAACATCAAATCTTAGTCATGATCCATATAAATGAGAACTTGCACTCTAATAATTACGCTGCAAACATCTTCTAGACATCACATGGAATCTCAATATGTTCCACAGAGAATTTTCTAAATAATATCATTAATTAAATCATTCGGAGAGTTAAGCTTATTAACCTTAATCAATATTTTTCTAAATGTATGCAGGAGAATTTGCTAAAAGTTATATTACTACTAGTATATTACATATTGAAACCCACATTATTTTTTTGTATCAAACATTTTTAGCAATATTTGATACAATCAAGAATTTTGTTATCATTTTCACGTGTTATTCTAGTACAATTTAATTCGATAGATATGAAAAAAATACGTACCAGCATACCCTTCTTTCTGAGTATTCACATAAATGCAAATCTGTACATAAATACAATATATACAGACCAACCAATTCAATCAACATCCATCTGTTCACGACTGTAAGAAACATATTTTCAGCCAAATGGCGCAATTTGTCTCGTCCCTTCTTTGCGCGGCTTTAAAAGCCAAATAACTGCCCTGACACGGAAGTTCGTCTCAAAGGTGGACGTTTATCGCTGACATAAGGCTTCCTCGGCGCTTGCTCCTTCCCGGAAATTTTAGGGACGAGCACCGGTAATTATTGGCTTACTTTTGAAAAGATTTAAGGAGCACGGAAACATTGCCATAAAGGAAAGTTCTCAAGAAAGAACACTGCGTCCAATTACGTAGTTTAGCACATCGTTGTACCGAGGAAGGATGTAGGCAGTATCTAGTAAGAAGGAGATAATAGCTAGGTTCTAATGGACGTGGTGAGCGGAAGGAAAAAGGTAATATTGATAAAACGATTAACAAAGTGGAAGTTGACGAGTCAATGGGTTTGAAGTCTTTCAAAGGTGTACAGGAGTAGAAACAAGAGACTGGAAATAATAAGTCTTTATGTCTGTCGTATCTGCTTAATCCACTAGGCTATCAAAAGCTCCTCATGTGGTATTATGTGTGGCATGAATGATGCTAGTGTGAAAGTGATTATGTGTGCTTTAGGAGTATCTTACAACAAAGAAGATAAGGGATTTACTTAAAGCTTATAGGGATTGGAAGAAGGGAGAAGGGCAAAGTATAGGTTTAAAATCGGATCAGATGGGGGTGAGAGGGGGATCTTTCTCAGTTACTTTGTCGCTCATCAGCAATATTTCATTTGTAATCGGATTTGGGGCTACGAAGCGTAATTGACTCTGGTGAGAGAAGGAGAGTGTAAGAATGAAAGATACAAAGAGAAAATGAAAGCTGTGTGTTACTTTCACCACTCATGTACACTGACACAAAGATAGGAGAAATATAATGAAATAATTTCTGGCACAGGTAGTGACTCAAAATAGTAGATAACACGAGGAAATTGCACTATGTTGTTCATTTATTCATTCATTCATTCAAATACATAGTAAGTTATTGACTGGAAGTGAAACGGTTTGCGTAGCCTACTCCATTGCCTCTTACCTATACACAGCGCTTTTGAACTCCGGCCTTGAACCTCACACCAGCCGCATCCATACTAATAACAAAAAGAATTCACGAGCCCTGTTAAAGCTTCCAGCTCGTCTCTATTCCTCTAATACTCAAGTCCCTTATTTGTATCACCCTTGCTCTATCATCGGTCTTTTCTTAGAAGAATGATCATTTCCGAGATGAAATATACCCCACCTCTGTGTCCTAACATCTTATCCGATGGCTCTCCCTTTGAAAGACTGAAACCCCAATGCTAAGAGCAAAGACAGCCTTCTCCGGTGCTTTCAAACTAGCGCAGACAAGAAAATACGCATATAAGATAAGTGCAACTCCTTGGTTTTCTTCTCCTTTTTTTCTACTTTTCTTGGTTTCATCGTATTCTTCCTCTTACTATAATTCTTACAATCAGTTGTGTTTTTTTCTCGAGTCTTCAGAATAGATTAAAGTTTTCAAAGTGATTTACAGTCTAGGATCATCTTGAAAACCTCGACGTCTTCCCATTAGTCTAGAAAAAAAAAATCAACAAATAATTATTGATAAGAAGAAAATGAGAAAAAGAAGAGAGATAAAAATAACAACGATAAAAAGAATTGCTAAACTTACAACCAAAATTACGCAGGAGGAACCAAACCCATTGACGTAAATCAGAATTGACCATCATTGCTACACAACTACGTGGCTTTGCCAGATAAATCTATCTACAGTTAATAGCATAAATGATCTCACTCTTACTTTTGGTACAAAATGGACTTCTATTTATTAAAAAAAACCTGCCCAATGAGGTATTTCCACTCTATTCGCCTACCATCAATTTTTTCAATGGATACTAATGATAAAATCGGTAAAGTTAGGGGAAGTGTTATTTTATTAGTAGGAGTTTTACCACTAATTTTGAATAATTTAAGATGCTTTTATTTCTCAGTGGAAAAATGTGTACAGACTGTGAAGCAAAATAGCTTTTAACCGGTTTTAAAGGGTGAATGAGTAGCAGTCATGTTTCTTTCATACTAAATCGAAAGGATAAGTGCACTTTCTGTGCTCTCATATGTACAGAGTTACATGAAGGTAGAGGTGAGTTTATGGGCCCTGACCGGTAAAGGATTGCTTAGCTAAGAAAGAAGAGAGGATTAGGAAAGTCATCAGAAGATTACAACACACCATCCCATCTCTAAATAAAAGGATGCTGTTAAAAGCACCCATACAATTCAATCTCATTTGCAGCCATACTATTCTAGCTACATCAATCTTATATAATTTATAAATCCGGTGAGATTTACACATTTACAATATTTCAAACTAATATTTCTGTCCACCATATAAAATACTTCATTCCTTGTTTTTTCAGCCCATGCCATACTTTTCAACATCCTCCAGAACTACCTCGTACAATTTAGGACTTCATTGCACCCTATTTCGCCCATTACTTTTACCATTCAGGAAGCAAATACTTTCATACACACACCTACTCTATACTATTTCAAAAATATACAAAATTACACATTAGCAATATTTCACTCACGTTATATTTCTCCTCCAACAAGCGAATTTATTCCTTTCTTCTTTACATTCCTCCGAGTACCTAACATACAATTTTTCTTCATTCCACTACTTACTAGTTCGTTACCCTTCACTAATTAACTAACTTCTCCCAGCATACTCCATGCACCCCATCCAGGACCCAGAAATATCATTTCCACACACCATCGCACTCGTAAAATTTATTTTAGTCAACTAGCACAGTATTCCCCCAGTACGTGAAGCAAAACTCAGCCCGCTCCCCTAACACTCAACATAATTTACTACCATAAACAAAACGGGAAATTAATTTTTTGGCGCGAAAGTGGGAAGAGATTGCGACCTATGGCGGGAAATCGAGAATTTTAAGAGCGGGTTGAGGAGATCGCGTCTGCGAGCATTTTAAGCCCAAAGGAAAGAAAGATCGAGAGTTTATTCTTTCGTTGTGCTCATTTACATAATCATATGATTTAGGGAATTTTACTCAGTGATTTTTTACCATCCAAAATGACAATTTAACACCCTGAGACCCCTTTAAAGAAAGTACAACAATAATTCTTGATGGTAATCCCCTTACTCTCTCTCTCTCTCTCTCTCCCCATTACCTTCTCCCCTTTCTTTCCCTCCCATCTCACTCATCCTCTTCCCTAGCCCCATTCCCCTTCACCCTCTCCCTCGTCTCTTTCCACATTTTCCCCTCCTTCTCCCTCTCTCTCTATTAATCTATATATATATATATCCCTCTCTGTCTTCTCCCCCTTTAATTTAGGCATGGTTTTTCCTCCCACTCGGTGCCTTCGTCTCCCTTTATAACCCTCTAAGTGGCATATCCGGACAAGAATCTCAAAAAAATCCTCGCCCAATTTCTGTTTATTTGCATTGCCTTTTGAGAGGTAAATGGAGGAGTCATTAGGGGCGTCTTCAGCCCCCTTCACCTCCCCCAAGGAGGAGAATGCCCCCCCCACCCTTTAATGGATTTGAAATAAAAGTTCATTCGTTTGAAGCTCTCCACCGCTGGGCCGTTTGGACGTGTTTCCGACGCGTTCTGAACGAAACTGGTGGCAACAATTCTGTCTTTTTTTATGTTATTCAAGTCCAGAATAGTTTGGCCGTTGTGAGATAGAGTGTGGTTGAGAAAGAGTAAGAGAGTGTTTGTGTGTGTCTAAGAGAGAGAAAGAGGGAGAGAGGTAGTGGTTCAGAACAGAATTGCGTGTTTTAGTGTCTGTAAGTTCCATATGAATAGGTTATTTTATATCATTTCGGGCTTATGTGTCTTTATCCTAATATCAGTGTGTATTTTTATGTAAATCTGTGTGTATTTTTCTATATTTAGGTGTGTATTTTCTATATATTACTGTATATTTTATGTATATCTGTGTTACTTTCTGTATATCAGTGTGTATTTCGAAATATATCAGTGTATTTTCTGTTTAGTTGTATTTATTTTCCTATTATCAGCATGTATTTTCTGTATATCTGTGTGTATTTTCCTATATATCAGTGTGTATTTTTATATAGCAGCGTGTATTTCTCTATAGAGCTGTGGATATTTTTAGGTATATGTGTGTTTTTTTCGATATAGCCGTCTGTATTGTTTTGTATATCTGTGTCTATTTTTCTGTAAATCAGTGTGTGCGTGTATGTATCTGTATAAGACGCCTCTCCATCGTTTTATTCTCTCAGCATTTGTATTGGGAGAGAGAAACAGCGATTAATTCGATATTACCCTTATGTCCTTGCTCCTTCAGAGCAGTGGGGCCACCCTTTGCCCTCTATCTATCTCATTCTCCCCCTTTATATATTCTCCCCTGAGGGAGATTTTCGGAGTTCTTATCTCTGAAGCTCATGCTGCATTTAAGCCAATTTTGCCCTTAACATTCTGCAAAAGTTCCCCTCTTGATTATTCAATTCACAATGTGTAATTTCATCGTTGAAAAGATCGATCTATCTCAACTAACCAAAAAACATTTAGATCTTCTTTTTCCCCTTATTTTTTCTTTCTTCTTCTTTTCTTATTATTCTTCCTTTGCTTCCTCTTGTTATTTTTTCTTCTTGTTATTCTCCATTACTTCTATTTTTTTCTCTTCTATTCCTAGTCATCTATGTTTCATTTTCTTTCTTTTTAATTTCTTTATCTTTTTGGTATATTTTTCTCTTCTCCAAATTAAATCTTTCAAATGTAGATTTCGTCTTACGAAAGAGAATCAAGAAGAACGAGAAAAAGAAAGATTCAAGAGGATGAAATATCAGAGATGTTAAATACCAGAACTTAGTCGCACCTAAATATCAGTTTCGTGAGGAAGTGTTAGGAAGTTTATCAGGAACAAGTTCCTTCATTAGTTATATATTAAGACCAATAAGTGTAGATGGTCGTTTACAAATCATTTTAAAAATGTTTACCTACCATTAATTTATTACTTTCCTGCAGAGCCTTTAATAATTTATTGATTTTTAGGATAGGTTGGACGTAACCCAAGTGGACAAAAATACACCTCTCGTCTTGATTGAAGAAATGGATAAATATCAATCAAGACATCAATTTAGACATGTTGAAGAAGAAATTCATCCCCTTGGTTGATTTTCGGTATAGAAAATACTGACATAACCATTCACCAAGATGAAGCAACCTTACACATAGCCAAAGAAATATTCAAGAGTGGTATCAGCAAACTTTTAGGGTGGTTTGGTCAAAGGAAATTTGGCCTCTCAGTTTGACAGATTTGAACGCTATGGTCTTTGAAATGCGGTCGATGCTTCAGCAGAAGGCCAGTACCAAATATAATCGAAGTTTCGAAGTTCCCAAGTGAAATCTGGAAAAATGCTGGTAGTAAATATCAGCTGAACCCCTGCACGCCACTAGTGCTCAGTTAATACCAATACCTCGTCGTCTCAACGACGCAAAAAGCGATCCAATTAAATATAAGTCAGATCATTTTGTATATAATCTTTTCTTTAGTTCAGCCTAAAAATTATTCTATATTACATTTTGTACTGAAAATAATTGAATAGATATTATTATAAACTTCATGTTTTTACCTTGTACTTCCACTCTAACTAAATTCCACCTTGCGTAACACTACCTTGATTAAAAATCAGAAGATATCAGATAATGAAGAGGAGACAGATGATCCTGAATACTTTTAATTACACAATAATTAATTTTTATTTACAGCAAAATGACTGAGAAATTCCCATTTTTGATGAATAGAAAATTAAGAAATTTAATGTTCAAATACTAAAAATAGGGGAAAATCACAATCAACATAATATTAAATTAAAAAAATACATGTAAATAAACAATGCAAATAATTAAAAATCTTTAATAAATTATATTACATTCCTATTACTATTTATAAAGATTTTCATGAAATATTAGGTGTTAGAATAATCAATAGTAAAGCTTTAAATTTACAGTGAAGATACTTCAAATAAAGTCGAGATTTTAAATTTTATATATATTTGTTTATGATCCTACGTGAATATGTGGAACATAACAGAGATCGGTTCAAAACCAATTTACAAAGTGATTGTATCTAAAGTGAAATTTAAAAAGGAATAAAAGAAGGGTCGGAATTAAAAAATAGTCCTTTTAAATGTCATGTAAAAAACCGAGTAAATTAAAGTTAAAGACCAGATGGGATTAATGTTTTTTTTAAATGCAAGAATCTTTGTTTATTAATTTAGGACTAAATTTTCGTTTTGTTTTTTACTAAAAATGAATTGTTTAAGTGAAATTAAAGTCATCAACTGAATTGAATTCTTTTTTAATCATCTTTGATCGACACGTTAAAAAATTCCCAATTATTTTCAAACCAACTATTGCTAGCTGTCACTTCTATGAAATTATATGAGTATTGTAGTCGTGTTCTGCTCGATTAAAAAAAGATGATAACAAATAAAATATTTTTAACATAAATATTCGTTAGTTCTCCTTATATATTTGTTCTTTCTTTCAAATAAATTTTATATGAATTATTTCATTGTGTTTTATAGTAAGCATCTGGCTTAAACAATTCACAGGAGCGGCAATTTTTACAATTTTTAAAATCAAGAATTAATTGATATTGCCTCAAAATCAGAGATATATCGAATCCTAAATAAGAACAGGCAAAAATATAATAATGGATGTCAAGGAACACAAATGATACGACTCAGTTTACCTACCCATTGCAGTTGTGTTCATTATTAGAGAGGATAAATAATAGAGGAAGGAAATTCTACAGCTTTTAGCTACCCTACGTGATCAAAATTCGTGTTTTCGTGGAATTTTTTCTTTATCCCGAACTTGTACCTGGCTTCCAAAGTGCAGATCATAGAATATTAATAATACTAGTTCTTACAATCTCTGTGATCTCAAACCACTTTCACTATTTTCGCTTTGGATATCTTCATTCTTCGTCTGTCCCTATAAATTTATCCATCAAAGAAAATACTTTCATTGATTTTGCCTCTTTGTTTTTTTGTTTTTTTCCAAATTGTAAAAATGCCGAGGTTTTCGGCCTTTGTCATAATTCTTTCTGCTGTGTGAAAATTCTCTGGTTGTTTGCATTCATTCTTAACCCTTGACATTCTAAAAGCACCTGACCTTAATCAATTATGGCCTATTAATCTCCAAGAATAAAAGAGCTAAAAGAACTATCTTGCACTCAATGAGGTTAGGTTGATAGGCTTAACTCTCACCATAGGTCAAATTTACCTGTAGATTATTAAAAAAGGAACTTGATACCAGGGACGAAAAGTTCCTCACCAGCGGTCATATTATGAGAATATGCATATATGTAATTTTCTCACATATTAATACACTTACTACAAAGGCTTATGAAATGTTTCAACTCTTTTTAAAAGAATTTCCTATCATTTTACTAAATTTAAATTTGGATTATAAGATATAATAAAATAAAGAGCATATTACTGACTTTGGTAAAAATTACTAAATCTTGTTAGTTCTCTTTCATGATTTTATATAAATAATGTTCTGCAAGGTTCTGTACTAGGTCCATGGTTATTTAATAATATATATATATATTTATATATATATATATATATATATATATATATACCTATTATTTTCTAACTGAAATTTTAAAAAAATCGCGGACGAAGGAAAAAAAAATCATATAATTTGTTTTTAAAAGCTAACGTCGTTAACATATCCACCAAAATATTTCATGCGTTTTTTACTGCATTTTATAAATACCACTAAAAATTCGTATTTTCATCATTGATTTTAAAAATAATCACCCATTTACATAAACTTATCTTTCAATCAATCTTCCAATGCAAGGTAAAAAAAATGCTTTGATTCTAAAAGGATGCGTCACTCATTTGAACAGTAAGGCCCAATACATGCATGCCAGAAATAGACTAGAGCACGATGCAAATTAAATAAACCGATAGCAAGTTCTGGTGAGCTATGAACGTACTTAATGAGTTCAAGCGTTCAGAAGTGAAACCCAATGCTCTATTTACAATACCTAAATCGTCTTCTAAGACGCATGCATTGAATTTCTTAAGTTTTTGCCAGACGACACCGTCATTTTCCATATGAAAAGTACCTATTGGATTAAAAAGGAAGAATTTACCTATATGTCTCTAATAGTCTTTTTGATTGGATGGATTTCTTTATTTTCTCCTTCGCAAACAATGTTGCAATCGTTATACACTGTCTATTTTTCTTTACCCCCTCCCATTTTTAACTAACGATCTAAATATATAAATGAAATGTTTATATGAAGATTTGCTGTTATAAATTAAAATTACATCACTTTGGGCAATAAATAATTTTTAAGCTCCGATGGTCTCGTCAATTCCCTGCAAATGAATTAAATCATTTTGCTATCTTCCCCACTTTAAGACCTCTCTGTGACTTTATTGGCTCAACTTTGGTAGTATCAAGTTTCAGAATCGAAAATTGTATCTTTTAATACCTGTTTGGCCGTCTTTGAAACTAACATTTATTTTTACATTATTCTTACTCATAAAATTATAACCATACAATTACTTTATCGGCTTCATATCTATTGTCTTCTTTCTTCAGACTGATGAACAGGTAGGATGGAGAATAATTTTAGTACTCTTGATGAATATCAATCTGAAAACTAGAAATTGGTCTCATGTACATTTCATAGATATTCATTTTATCAAAATTGCAGTAAACTATCGTAGAAAAGCAAAGCATGATTTAGTGGAATAACTGCCAGATGCCAAACAGTTTTAGCACAAGTATATGTATTCAGAAAACGATCTATCTAACGTTCCACCATATCTAAATTACTCATAAGGCAAGAAATAATGGACTAGCATAAATTCAAACTACATAATATTAACAAAGATCCAACGATTCTGCATTAAAAACTATGCATTTTCCAAAAGCCTATTTGTTTCCAATAAAATAAATTTAATAGGCAATTACAACATGTGACCTTAAGTACTTAGAGTAGTAACTCAAAATATACTGATCTTATAAAACATGAGAAACATCATTTAATATTAATAAAAAGGTTGTTTATACAGACTTATAAACTACATAAACTGACCTTCTGACATAGGCGTAGATAAATATTTGGAACATTTCGTATAAAAATAACTATGTCATCAACATAACAAAGTTGAACTAATTGAGAATCCAATTTCTCCTACTTAGACTAGCTTGTTACCTATTTGCCTATGGGCTAACCCAGGGCTCTCAAATATACGGCAGCTTAATTTTCTTTAATTTGTAATAAACTTTGGCTTTACTTTGACTATTTGATGTTTCTCATTTCCCATTATTGCAATTTTTCAAACTTTCTCCTATCCTTTTAGCCTGCGATGAATGACGTACCTCTACTGACGTATGGCAATTCTTCGCTGCTCTGAGTAAATCGAAGCATGCGCCCTTTAACCCCCAAATCCCAATCTCACTTCCATCTTTTTCCCATCGATATTTTGTTCCTTGGAACGGAAATGGCCCTCGTCTCGGAGAAATCATTCTCTCGTCTCTGCTTGCCATTCTAAAAAGGGTCACTCTTGTATACATCCACGATTTAGAATAGGAACTGCGAGAGGAATTATTGGTGTGTGTTATTTGTGTACGCATGTGAGGTTAGGTAGGCAAGAAATTTTTTTAAATGATACAAGATGCATACTTACTTTAGAATCTTTGCAGAGATATCAATGAAGTAGTCAACAGCTATTAAAAAGCAAAAAGTGCCTAATAGAAATAAGAATGAGACCAGGCCATTCTAATTTCTTTAAAACCAATCATGTTACATCAAATATATATATATATATATATATATATATATATATATATATATATATATGCGGTTAAGGTAATGGCATAATTAGACAACGGCTCTGCTTCAGGTCCAGCAGGTGATCCTATCCTCCTTGAACTGGAAGACAACACTTAGGGATGACCCATTCTTCAGCCCAAAAAAGCTGAGTTCAAAGACACGCCTTTATGTCGTCTCGTTTACCGTCACAGAAAACTGTTATTATTAATATATTAACAGCGTTGACTGAGCCAAAACGCTCGAAAGATGGAAAAATATCCAAGACAAATTGGTGCGGTTAAGGTAATGGCATAATTAGACAACGGCTCTGCTTCATGTCCAGCAGGTGATCCTATCCTCCTTGAACTGGAAGACAACACTTAGGGATGACCCATCCTTCAGCCCAAAAAAGCTGAGTTCAAAGACACGCCTTTATGTCCTCTCGTTTACCGTCACAGAAAACTGTTATTATTAATATATTAACAGCGTTGACTGAGCCAAAACGCTCGAAAGATGGAAAAATATCCAAGACAAATTGGTGCGGTTAAGGTAATGGCATAATTAGACAACGGCTCTGCTTCAGGTCCAGCAGGTGATCCTATCCTCCTTGAACTGGAAGACAACACTTAGGGATGACCCATCCTTCAGCCCAAAAAAGCTGAGTTCAAAGACACGCCTTTATGTCGTCTCGTTTACCGTCACAGAAAACTGTTATTATTAATATATTAACAGCGTTGACTGAGCCAAAACGTTGTCTAATTATGCCATTACCTTAACCGCACCAATTTGTCTTGGATATTTTTCCATCTTTCGAGCGTTTTGGCTCAGTCAACGCTGTTAATATATTAATAATAACAGTTTTCTGTGACGGTAAACGAGAGGACATAAAGGCGTGTCTTTGAACTCAGCTTTTTTGGGCTGAAGGATGGGTCATCCCTAAGTGTTGTCTTCCAGTTCAAGGAGGATAGGATCACCTGCTGGACCTGAAGCAGAGCCGTTGTCTAATTATGCCATTACCTTAACCGCACCAATTTGTCTTGGATATTTTTCCATATATATATATATATATATTTTTATATATATATATATATATATATATATATATATATATATATATATATATATACATATACATATACATATACATATATATATATATATATATATATATATATATATATATATATATGTTTAATCCGACGGCAATAGAATAACCACAAGGTCTGCTGTGTCTCTATAATGAGAGTGCCACACAAGAGTCAATGTCTCAAGTAGATTATCGCTTCTCCTTTGCCCGTTTACATCCACAATTTTTTTTTCTCCCTCTCTCTCTGTCATTCTTTGACCACACACACACACTCTCTCCCCATCACCGAGATTACCAGTGGAGAGCCACATACCAACCTATTGTTAGAGACTAATACCTATTAGAATTGTAAATAGCTGAGATGTGTCTTATTTTCCTTTTGCACTCAGGGACATTCTTAAGTGCAGTTTCTAGCTAATGGATTTTTATCTTATTTAAGAGCAAGCTAATGGGACAAAGGTTTCTCCAAGTAATGGGGAAGCCAAATGATCAGGGCTAGGCGTTCTCGAGTTAACATGTTACTCCTACTTATACCATGGCGCGAATATAATCTCATCTTCTATGAAGCGGAATTTAATGTCTCTTTATACATAAAGGTATCGAGTTTAGCGCTTATTTGGTCCATATTATATCATTTCTTCTGACAATGTGATCTGCCCATTTTCTTTTTAGTACTTTTATTCTTTTTATTATAACAACCCACATCCCCTGTATTTCAAATCACATTTAAGGGTCACCGTTTCAGCTTTTAGTTGACACTCCTAAAATTTTATGTATCTCTTGGGTCTTTAAAAGATAGTCTTTGTTTTCTGGATCAAAGTTTCACATCAGTATTTAAAAAATTGTTAGTGGGGAATCAAATTATTTAATTACTCGTAAATCTACCTCAGCTTTTCTATTGAGGTTCAAACCGCTTTCATTTTCAACAAATCTTTTACTGATGCTTTCACGGGAGTCAATGTGTCTTCATTAATCTTATTTCTCTTCGTCTACTCTCTAAGATGCTCATTAATTTTAATGGTTTATTTCAACAAAATTATACAATATACATTTTAGCTTAAAAAACGTGGATTTTTACTCTGTATCTGGCTTAGGAAGATTGTGTTATATTGAGTTTTATTCTCTTTAAAATTCCTGAATTCGATTAACTTGTCAAAACTAAGTTGATTAATGGAGATACAATGTTAATTTTTTAGGATCTTTTCTATTGAGCAATCTATTAGACAATCCTTAAATCTGTTGGAATGGGCTGCTAGTGGAATTTTGGGAAGGTTTTCAGCTTAGGTAGGATCGTTACTTTCCTCTTGAGTTTGTATCTTCCTTTAGACCTATTTTATTTTCACCCTAAGGTAGTCAAAGATCCTTTACACTGTTTTCTTCGAGAAATGTTATATGGTATGTACTTAATCTTTTGCTCTTTTACTCCATCCTTGCACATTTTTTATCCATGTTCTCCATTTCATTTGCACAAAAAAGGCGAAAAAAACTGACTGCTGATTTAATTCTACATATACTTCCCCCCAGCCCCTGCCAAGCTAGTTTATCAGCAATGGTCATAACCTTTCAATTTCATAGCTTCCTTGCAATCTTTTTTCAATCAAAATTACATCTGTTTATCATTGGTTTGAGGTTTTATGTTCATAGGTGTGTCGCAAAGATGGAGTCTCCTGCTAAAAGGTTAATTATTATTTATTTGTAAATATAAAAGAACGATTTCCACCAAAAGGTCTTTGGTTACTTGTTTTTTTAAAAAAAATATAGCCTTAAACTTGGCGTAAATTCTTTTAAAAGATAAATAGGACCAAAAGAGTGGAGGAGAAATGGATGAAAGTACTCGTAAGAGGGAACAGGAACAGAAAAGGTAAAAACAAACCGATTTGAAATCCTCCTTTTTGAAAGCCATTTCCTTTGGTGGTTTTCAAGTTTTCTTGAAGGCTTTTTTCATCTCTCAGTATTAGATTCCTACAAGATATAAAAATCGAGCTATCTCTCAATTCTGATTTAATTTGACGATTTAGATAATGAAAAATCTAGGTGGTATAAATTTTTCCATCTTTCCAACGGGAAGTAAATTAATTTACATAAATACCATAAAAGTAACCACACTAAAAACGATTGGAATAAAAATACCTAATATAATCAAATACGTACAAGGAAACAACATAAATGCTATTTAGGCTGACTTGTCAAGGCTCGTGCAGCTGTATTTATTTGAGCAAGTTGCAGACATGTTTCAGACATGTTGGCGATATGACAAGGAATTAGGAAGTGTATATTTGGAAGCTTTTAGAAATAATTCCCCTATCGGGCTTTATTTGGGGAATAATTGAGAGTTAGAGGAAGGGCTCTTTATGGAAGCAACGAGTACCCGACCTCGTATCTCTCTACGAAAATGGATTGGATTTTCAATGGATTCGAGTATACGTTTCACTCTCTGAAATGAAGTTTGTGTGTGTTTTTATGTTATATCAAGCTATAACTTAAAGGTATATACTTGAGTGACAATGCAAGCAGAGTTCCGATTAAAAGGAGTTGGGTTTATTAGACTTGTACTTTGAGGGACTCTACAAAGATTATAGCTTTAAAAGGGCAATGATTTTTTTAAGTAAATCAATAGTCTCTTGCAACCGTAGTCCACTCTGGGTCACGGAAATAAAAAGGTTCGAAATTGACACTATAAGGGCCAAGCGTTTGAAATAAGTTTTGTAGAAGTGGCAAAACCCCTAAAACAAACGATTTTAACTAAGTTACCATAACTAATTAAAATATGGTGCATGTATTCTACATAGCTTGTGGTAGTAGAGCCGGACACAAAATTTGACAGTTTTCAAACACATGACCGCAAATTCTGAATGTTGCAGGCCCTACAGAAGGGATATGTCGAGAAAAGGGGAGGAGTTCTACTACCCATCACTGGAGCCCTGCAACCTGCATATGTGAATCAAGCACTTAAATCTGTATATTAAATCTAATGTATTCGTTAAACCTGAGCGATATATTAAAATATCAGAGATTTCTAGCCATTTTACATCATAAATTATAATTCATACTTTCTTTTACGATCGAAATTAAGTGTTTCTTGACGTAGATGCTCGCGGTGGCCCTTTTTAATTACAGAAAGATTTCGGTTTCAATCAATTTACTTCATGAAGATGGAAGTACTAATTGTATGTAAGAAAGAGAATGGTTTTCACCGTTGAAGGCGAGGTGTTTGATGTAAACAAGAGAGTAAATGTAAGCAAAGGAGGGAACAATCAGAAAAGGTTTTTTTAAAACAGATCTACAGAGTAGAGTTGGCAGTCTTGATAACCTTGGGAATAAGGGTTTGGACTTGTAGCGTCGAGGCACAAGTCTGGTCGAAACAAGGCTGAACGCAAACCTTTACGCCGCACTACGAGTTTTGCCGCCCCCTGACATATACACTGATTTTAACTCAGATGTGGCAAAGAGTTCTATAAGCATCATCAGATGCATTCAAATCACAACTCCGCTATCATTTACTTCCTATCTTCACAACCCAGAATCCCACCCTGTCCTCTGTTCCTGACTCATATCATAGGAGTACAATATCATCTATGGGAAAACTCACATCTACGCACAACGACGTGGAGTACTGGAGTTCCTTGAGGAGGTATTCCTATCTGACGAATCATCACCTAGAACCAGGAGCAGTGTTATGATCAATGGTTGCCTTTAAAATTCACAAATGCCAGAAAAGTATGTCCAAAGATACTCGCCCCTGGTGCCTTGGATCAAACCATCGTTTGTCTTTCTAATCTTTCTGTACATTGCTGTTAATAAGTAAAGGGATCGCGTTCTCGAATAAAAGGGGCGCACCAGTGATCGTCATTTTAATCTATATATGTATTTCATTATCTGGTCGGGATATTTCGTCCTGATTGGAAGGGACGCACCAGCGATTGTCATTTTAATCTTTATGTGCATTTCATTATTTCTAAATAGGAAACCAAGTGTCGGATAAGGGCCGTGGTCTTGGTTATAAATCCAAGAAGACAAAAGTACCCCCTTCCCCCTCTCTCTCGTCTATCCATCTTTCTCACATGAATTCGCATCAGACCATTTAATCCCGTTAGCTAGACAATAATTGATTTCTTTTTTACCCTTCAATTCAGCCAGCAATCTCTATTCAGTTTATTTTTTCTGCTATGCATTCACTCTTTGGAACACCCGTTGCAGGGCCGCCTCCTCAAGGCTCCACTTTTGTTTAGGTGATGAGTGATAAAGAAACGCCCTTGAACGCATCCTTAACCTCTTACGAAGATTTTAGGTCCAATCTCAGGCTCCGAGACTCGGTTCTACAATGAGATTTACTTTTCTTTGTAAGGAAGATTTTACATCCGTATACTCACTACTTCACTTCTTATTCCTCCTCTTTGTAAGTAAGATTGTACGAGTTAGTGTAGAACTATTGTTTAGTAGCTAGTTTGACCTCTAGCACAAACAAGGTTTTGAACAGGTCATGGCAAGCTACGAAATAGTTAGTGTCTTGCATAATTCCTTGATTTTGTTAGAAGCGAAGCCAACTTCAATAAGCCGGCAAATAAGCTATTGTTTGTTCGTTAATGTCATCGGCATTCTCACTTGTTCACTTTACTTCTCCTTTTAAGTATGATTTTATGTACATCAGCATAGACTCGGCGTGACTCCTTTCTACTTCTCCTTTTAAGTATAATTTTCCATAAGCTTACTCACCACTTCTCTCATTACTCCTCTTTTTAAATATTACTTTACATCAGCATATTCACTTCTCGATTTCTATCTATTTCTCCTTTTAAGTATGATTTTGCATCAGCATACCCACTGCTTCACTCCTTATTACTCCTCTTTTTAAATATTATTTTACATCAGCCAATTAACATCTTGACTCCTCTCTACTCCTCTTTTTTATGCAATATTTTACGTCTGCATAGTAACTCCTTTACTCCTCTCAACTCCTCTTTGTAAGATTTTACATCCGTATACTCACTACTTTACTCCTTATTTCTCTTTTTATTTAAGTAACATTTTACATAGAAATACTCAATCCTTCACTTCTCTTCACGCCTATTTTTAAGTAAGATTTTACATCTTCATACTCACTACTCCACTTCTCTCTGCTCCACCCTTTCTTTGCCCGCTAAGAGCTTAAGCTTTTCTTCCCCCACACTACTTTAAAACTCACATCAAACTTGTTTGTTGTTATCAACCTTTTTAATTGTTTCCATAGATTCGTCTTCTACACTCGATTGTTTCTTTTTTCTGAGCTTGGATTTAGTTGTTATTAATTTTTCATTATTTTATCAGTCTATTTTCATTTTCTTGTTTTTCAGTTCGTTCTCTATCTATTTCCTTTTGTTTTGCTCGTTGTTGTTTTAGTTATGGTTGGTATCGTTTGATATTAAGTTACTTACCTATTTTTTTATTCATTTTTCATTTCACTTTCACTCCATTTGTTGTTTTCCATTTCTTTTCTGAGCTAATTCATTCAGAAATTCAGTTTCTTCTCTGTTCAAAACTCTTGCTTTTTAAGCCTGTTTTCCACATTATCCTTCGTTCACTATTTTAATCTTGGAATATTCCATTTTTTATGGTTTTTATTCATTGTTTTTTTTATTAACCTGAATCTATGTCACACTTTATTTTTTAACTACGGACGCACACATATATTTTCCTGGCACGCTCACTACTAAAGATCGTTCTCCTCCGTTTTAGTTTTCTAAATTTCATCATTCCTTTATTTATATTTTATTTTCATTACCTCCTATGTTTATCTATTTCTCATTATCTTGTTCTGTATTCACTTTATCATCCTCTTTTACGTGATGTTATATCTGTTGTCATCCAGGTGAAACTTAGTGTTGTGGAAATTCTCATATTTTAGGATCTCCGTTCAATACTCGCCTAGTTATTTGATTTTCTGTTTCTGACTGCACAATACCTACTACTTTGACATGATTTGATCGAAGGAATCCAATTCCTTTTTCCGTCATCTCACTCACGTTCGAGGCCTGACTTTGGGTCGGCCGCCGCATCCGCTTGAGACCACGAACTAGGCTACTATAACAGCGCTTAGTGCAATAGTATAACAATTCTTAGAATAGAACTAGTGTAATAGCGCTTAGACATTGCAATAGTCTAATAGTAGTTAGACAGTACAAGTTGATAGTATAAATAAGTACTAAACAATATCCGAGAAAAATAAACATGCCGAAAACAGTTGTTAAAGGTAATTGGTAATAGAGATTTGCTTCATAATTAAATACTGGATTAAAAGTTTTGTACTAAATTTTTATTTTTATTTTTAGACTAATTATTCATTATAATTAAACGATATTATCCTATAATAAATCACTAAATTTAATAAAATATTTTAGGTTTGGTGTTTGGATGAAGTTATTCTTTGCTTGAAATGGCTTCACATATTCCTTCAAAGTGCACTCAAGTAACGAAATGTTAACATGTTCATAACATGTGAGCTTCCTAACTTCAATGAACATTTTGGAACTAATTGTATAACACGTCAGTCCCTATGGTCCCAAAGTGGCATCGATATAATAATTTAAACTATTTCAAATAATATTTCTTTACATTCGTCTTCAATTAGGCAATCGTCTCTACTATGATTTTATTATCGTAGGTTATACCGTCTAACTCTATCTTATTTAACTAAAGTCACCTCCGTTAATTTACTCTCCCCCCTCCCTCCCAACACAAAACTAGCCATCAGGCCGAATCCTATTCCAACAAGACACTGAAAAACCAAACTTCACTTGACTTTTTACTCGAAGACGGACCGTAATTGCGTAGAACACGGATTTTGCCTCTTCCTTTAACGATACAAACTTACTTCCGTGCTAGCGGACCTAACTCTCTTTATTGCTCTGTTAAAGCTTGAAAAATTGGGTTTCGGCCGGGGATTAGAACAGACAGAAAAACTTCCCAATTTTAACTTTGCTCGCTACCGAAGGCTTTGCGCCGGAAATAAATTCTGTTTATTTTCCAGTTTACTCTTATTTGCCGATGGGGGGAGGGTCCCCCACTTCGCCTCAGGTAGGCTTTTTTTCAATCTGGTTGTTCAATTTTTTTTTTCAAGTCGCTGTGGGAACGGATTTAATGTTTACGTTTGTGTATATTTTGTGTGGGTGTCATTTGTGAATATTGGAGGAAAGGGAAGGGGTGCATTTAGCTGGCGTTTTATGGGCTACCATCATTACTGCCCACTTCTTTTCTTTTTATTTTCCCTCCTTGTCTTCTCCAATCCATTGTCCCATTCTTTCGAATTCTCTTATTTTTTTAATTTGCTTGCTGTTTTGTACACTTCATTTTACCCTTTTCTTTATTTACTTTGAATTATTTGTTTAATGGTCTCTTTCTTTTCTTCGTGACTTTCCTTCGTCATGTTTTCCTTTTCTCTTTTCGTTTCTTTCTTTACTTTCTTTTTTTTCTGTTTTCTTCCACTTTTTCTTTATTTCTTCCATCCAATTCCGCGTATAAACTATTTTTCCATTCATTATCCCATTCTCTTCTATCTTATCCTTATAAAACATCCCTTCTTCTCTGTCTCTTCTCCCAGTGCCTCTGAGTGCCACACAATGCCAATTATGATATCGCCTGTGGCATTCGTCTTGTCGAGAAAGGAAAAAATGGTCAAAAAATTCTGCTCCTCGAAAAGGAGCGCAGAACAGAATTTTTTACCTTGGTTAACGCAGGTTCGGTGCCTTAATAGACTCAATGAAGAGCAAAAAAGGTACCTCTCATTGAAAAAATTGGGTTAGGTTTTATCGCCCTTGTACGTACAATCATAGAGGAATTAATTGTACAAATATAACATATTTTTATCATATGTATTAAACATAAACTATTAGGCGATCAAGAATGCGATTAAATCAACTCAACCCCTAGCTTAGGCACATCTCCTCTCCCCTAACATCTCTAGCTACTGATGCACACTCTAGATTTAGCATAACTGGCACTCCTAAACCCTCCGTTGAGCGTTTAGCCTTCGCCATCTGTGACAGTACTGCCCTTAGGAAATCTGATAGCGACTATTTTGGATAGTTTTCTTCCTTTGACCTCTCCATCTCCACTGACCAAGAACCAGACATGCGACCCATGAATGAACCTTCTTCTCTCCTCAGTTCTCTCGTAAATGGCATCCAAGCTCAAAAACATCTTAACTCACTACACAACCAAACATGATGCCTCATATTTTGGAAAATATTTCCACCTTTGCTATAGTTATACATGACGAATCATGGTTGGAATGTTAGAATATTTAACATTTCCACATATATTTATATCCAATTCCTTAAGAAAGCTGGCGATCTTCTACCCTACTGTAGTGGATCTCCTCTTTGTATTCCATCTTCATTAGTTCTATCAGCGACATTGAACTACTGTCGGTATTCTGGTCAATTACTCTTGCTTTGCTATGGTGCAAACGCTTTACTTCAACTGCCTTCATTCTATTTTCCCTTTATTCCTTACATTAGCATCTTTAATTTATTTTAGGCGGCCTTTCATAGCTCTCACGTTATTTTTTTATTATTTGAACTTTTATAAACTACTTTTGATTTGGCCATTTTGATTAATTTCTCTAAGATTAATTTTGAGAGTGTTTCGTGTCAATTAAAGGATCTAGTAATTCTACTTTTAGCACTTTCACTAAACTACCAATATTTTTATATGAATATATATATATATATATATATATATATATATATATATATATATATATATGTCGTGGTATGAAATTACATTATATCAATACCATATTATATCTATGGGGGAGGGACCAATAACTTAAGGGCGAACCGACAAGGGACAGAACGCCACGAGTTTCGACGCGCGGAACAGCGAGAAAAGAGTGCCACGAGGTCAGCTAAAATTCAGGAAATGGCGAAGTTTAAGTTTATTTAAAGAGGCATGTACACAAATATAATTTTATTTACATAAAATAAGAAAATTAATGGGCAAAATTACATCGGTAAACGAGGGGGGAATTGCAGAGTTATGCATCAGACTCTAAAGTTAGAAATTAATGCATTACAGAAAGAGATTATTGTAATGAGGAGAATAAACTCAAATGGGTTGCTGAAGGGTGAGAGGGGCTGGCTTACAGAGGATTCCGGGTGAGACGTCAGGGTAAGGCTTCACGGATGTCTTCTGCAGGAAATAAAGGTCAGGGCGAGGGCACTCGGAGCTTCTGAGCGGGAAGTTGACGTGATGAAGGTTTTCCAAAAGGGGGAGGTGGTAACGTCCGGTCCATGGGAGAGTATTTCGGCCACATGAAAACGAGGAGGGAACGTGGAGGGCTTCGACAGGAGTTGATGAGTGGAGTCGGAAAAATCACTCTGTGGCGATCGTCAAATGGAATTACCTCACTGGCTGGGGCTTTTTTCAACACACAAAAAGTTCAGCCGTCACTTTGCTTTGTTGTTAGCACCTGCTTTGGAATTGGGGGAATCTTCTTGGGTCCGGGCGAGACTCCTCAACTCTGTGTCTCCCATCTGGAAGACGAGCCCTATATATCCGAGGCTCCCCCCGCATGGGTGGAGGAAACAGCGCTACTCTTGAATGGCCTCGAATCTTCACGCCGAGGCGATTCTAACCCGCGCAAATGGTGGTCCGAGGTGGACCTGTTTCTAAATTTTGGAGACGAAAAAGAGGAATTTGTTTTTTCTCAAAAACAGTAGAAAGAAAGATTCTTTATTAAAATGAATTTGGAAGTCCTTTCGATAAAAAGACTTTGGCATCCTATTGGCACTATTTTTGCATCACATCGGCAGCACATAAACCTTCGTATCTCACCACTTTAGGGCCATCTTTGCATCTCTGTTAATATCAGTGTGTCTTTCATGACTATGGCTTTAGAAATTCGTGGCACTATTCTTGCATTTCCTTTGAACTACTTTAACATACCGAAGGGACCATTTTACCCTTCCGCTAGCACCATTTAGGAATATCTTATAGCTTTTGGTATTTAATTAGTACCACTTCAATGGTGTAGGCTTGGTACTCATTTTCAACCTCTTGGAATTTCGTTAGCCCTACTTTAGCTTTCCATAGGCATTGCTTCGGTATGCCTCTGAGTTATCCTTTTAGTATATTTTAATATTTTCAATATTATTTTTCAACTTTAGGCATCTTTGTTTTACTGTTCGACACCCTTTAAATCCATCTCATTGGCGTGGTACAACCACTCTATAACATACACTACTATATTTTGTGGGGGAGTGACTTAATCACCTACTGCAACGTGAACCGTTGAAGAATTGTTCTCAGGGATTAACGATCGACCAGGAGGTCACACTTGAGGCGTTGATTTTCAAATCCTTAATAATCAAACAAAGCGCATAAATGGTTGGCGAGATTTACTTGAATAGGCCGAGAGTATCCTTCAAGGTTAGTTAAAGATGAAACAAAAATATATAATTATATTTACAAAGATTAAAATAAGAATAATAATAGAGAAAACGTAATTATTTAAATTAAGATAGTCTCTTGATAACTATTATGAGGAGGGATTCTCAAATGGAATTAATTGATTAAGGTAACTAGGCTCAGATCGAATGGGTGAGTTTGGCGATACTAATAATGGAGGGGGTTTCAGTCTCACGGGTCAATGACTTCGAGGAAGGTCCTTCTTGGGATGAAGCGAGTGGGGAACGATCCAATGAGGCAAGTGGGGCACGATCCAAATGAGGCAGGTGAAGAACGATCTGAACAAACCTTCCGATGAGATAGCCAAAACTTTAAAGATGACGTTCAAAGGGGAAATGTGGGAATTCTGGCAATTCTACTGAAAGAGGAATCTTCTTTTCCTCAAAGGTAATCGATGAAGATTTTCTTAGATTCGATTAAACGAAGGGAGACTGTTGCGCAAATTTAAAGTTTTGCCGTCCACAGAAGCTACCAATTGATTTGGGTAGAATCACGGCTGAAAAATTCTGCTGTCTGACGAATGCTCACGGGGCGAGACAATAAGGACGGCCTTGAGGTGCGGGCTGGACTCCTTGAACTACAGAATAACCCGAGTGTTCGTATGCCCGATTCTGAGGGAGAAGAGGAAATTTTGAGAAAGGACTCACAAGCTCCATACATCTTAATCCGGAGGCGGAATCGATTCATCATTTAGCAGCAAGGGGCGAGATAGTGCGGCTCTTTAACACCTTGACACCAGGAGGGGGGGGGAGAGGCTTATGATGAGTTCGCAGAATTGGAAAATATTTTCTCAACGTGCTCAGGAGTCAAAAATTCAAGAATGTTCGAACAGGAAGTGACGTCGTCCATGGAGCGATACCATAGCACATGGTCTCCGATAAATCGAGGGTGCATTGGTTGTTCTTTTACACTCATATACTCAATTGTCTAAGAAGACCGAGTCAAAAAGTATTGAATCTTTTATTACGGGTAGTTTCGTTTTGATTTTAAGAATTTATCTACATGGTGTGCCTAAAGACTGGAACATAAAATAAGACAATGATCTCCTCGTCAACCAAACCTTACTACCCCTTAACGTCTTTTTTTTAGCATGTTAAAGTAAAAAGTGTAGTCAATGATCTACTCATTCACCAAACTTTACCACCCTTAAATTCCTTTTGATCGATATGCTAAAGAAGAAAGTGTATTCAATCATAAGAGACAGCTGAATGAACAGCGCATCATAAGAGAATGTGCTAAAATTGACGAAAATTTGAAGTTCAGAGACAGAGGGAGGGATGAAGGGAGATAAATACACAGCTCATCGGTTAAATCTCATAAATCGCATCGAACACTACATTACAAATCGGTGAAATCATATTGGCAATGCTATTTATTAATATTTCATTTAATGTAGTTCAATACTTTTTAATAAAAATTTTCATTTATGTATTAACTGGTAGTCTTTGTATGATATTTAATAGTTATTAAATTATGGAGATAATGAGTGTCACTATTTCTATAGAGGACCTGAGAGAAGATTAGCATCGAGAAGTCAGTGACTTTGGTAGAGAATAGCAATGAAGCCTTGGGTGATAAACACTTAATGATTTGTATTGGAAGGTTGCCTCTATTTCATTAAAGATTTACTGTGAAATCCATGATTTGGTAGTAACTATTGATTAATTGGAGATATGTATAAGCAAGGAAATGGTAAGTTGGTATTATTCCAAACAGCGAATATGTAATGAAAATTGATTCCAGTACTGATACCCTAGCCCTCATTTCTCTTGTTGTTTTTTTTATTTAATCCGTAATTTAACTTTACAGTTTCTACTTTTTTCTTAGTTCCATTGATGGTTAATATGATATAATAATTTTTATGAAAATATCTCTTGAAGTTTTTCCACAAAGTTTCTCTTTCTAACTATTCAATTTTATCTCCCGAAATTTTAGATAGTTTGGGAGTGTTATTAAGACCATTGGAAAATTGTCTACAACTATCTTTATTTAGAAGATATTTGGTGAAATACTCAATGATTTTAACTTCATTAAAAATAGCTGTTTCTAAGAATTTAGTTAACTCTTTGGGGTAGATTTTAATGTAGCGCATAGTCATTTGTTTTCAAATTTCCCCCTCACATATATTAAATTACTTATACTAAGACATAAAGCAGTATATTTTTGGATTACCTATCTGTCATCTTTGTCTCTATCCTTTTTTCTGTATCTTTCTTTATTTCGATCTCTCTTTATGTTTCTTTCTCTGTCTCTGTTTCTGTCTTTGTTACTTTCTCTGTCTTTGTATCTGACTCTATCTCTGTCATTTTCTTCTTCTTTTTTTTACTCGTTGATTTTTAACCCTCACATTCAAGACACGTGTATTTATTTATGGTCTTAATAGAAGTGACATCGCCCATTGTTGTCCTATTTTTCGAAGCCTTAGTTTTAATCGAAAATTACCCATCAATTTGAAAAAAAAAACTTTCTCCCAGTTTTCAAACACCCTCCTCCCCTTTTCCAAAACTAGAGGTCGCTCACAAACGTCCCATTATTTCGTCTTCAATCCAATCTCTTTGCCAATTTCTTCCGCGTCACACGAGTCAGATTGTATGATGCGAGGTGGGAACACGCGCGCGCATGCGTGAAGTAAGGACGTACTTCTTTATGTCTCTGTTTAGAAAATGTGGAGCTGTGTGTGACTTGAGTATGGGTGAATATTTGTATGTGGATGAGAGAACATAACTATGTACATTTAAGTGTGAGATGATAACATGGGTGTTTAGGGTTTTGTGTAAATGCATGAGAAGATGTGTTTTGGACATGTGATCATTTGCATCTCTAAAAATATGAATGTGAGTAAAAGGGAGTGAAGTTCTGTTTTCTGCTGTTTTGAAGGTAAAATTGTTTGATTGAAGCCATCTTCCAAGCGCGTTCGCTACTCAAAAGCCGTCTCTTCTACACACTTCTCGTTATTGTTTGCTAAATCGCACCTAATATGAGTTAAAGTTTCTATTTAGAAGTACAGTATTTCGTATACTACCTCTTCCTAATTAGTTTATTAAATACCGCTGAAAAGAGTGGTTAAGTTAGGAAGAGTTTCCCGCTTTCCTGATGTCTAAGGATTGAGGAATGGTTCTCTTATGGATGGTTATAAAATAGATTTTTAGATTTTTTTCTTACTTCATCACTTTTTTTCACGGCTTTAATTCACCTAAAATTGCTGTCAGACATTCTACCCTCAGTTTTAACATATTATAACATAAATATATTACTATTGAAAGTTCTTTACAATTCGTTCTGTAATTGATCTCTCTTTGGATTTAGCCATTAGTGCATCTCTCTATATCATCATTCAAAGGAATCCTCAGGAGAGTTGCGTGAACATCTACCCTTCCACACACCTCCCAGCACCCTAGTCAGCTCTTAATGCTATAAGCTTTTCACACATATTTCGTTTCCCTTACCACACCACTTTAACCTCCAACCTCTCTTCACAAACTTGATCTCGGGAAACCAGCATTACTTTCATCTATATTTTATAGATCTATCTCTCGCTGGATGGTGCATAGGAAAAAGCATAATCAGAATACAGGGGTTCTAGATACCAATAAATTCACCTTAGGAGATGGAAAAAACTGTTATCGACAATCACTTCGTACGAAGATATCATGAACTACCAGAATTAAAATAGGTCAGATCAGAATAATCCAGACGTGAAATGCTTTCAGCTATATGCCAGAGAACTGATCCAGTGCTCTGTACTGCCTTGGCCCCAGACTGGAACATTTTAGTGTTTGAGTCGGACATATGATCTAAAATCCTGTCTGTAACTAGTCTTTTCTGGAACTTAAAAAGTGGGGGGGGTGGAGAAATTTGGCAGTAGCTTACTAGATCGTTGGAGATCAGTCTAGGTTTTTTTAAGGATTGGGCAAAGGGCAGTTTTGGAATCATATGTGATCGTACCAGACTAGAGGACACAAATGAGACAAGTTAGAATCACAGGAAAGAATTAAGGATAGAGACTTGGAGGTTCAAAGTCGAGAAGAGAAGAGGTCTTTATCCATGATAGGAGAGAAAATATATTTCTCGGGAATATATTGGCGAAAATGGGTGGGAGGAAGCGGGAATTACTAGGCAGCGATGAATAGGTGTGGAGAGAGATACAAGATTAAGAGTAAAGAGAACTAGGCAGGGAAAAAAGGGAGAATTGGTATGTCATATGGGAAGAGAGAGAAACAAGGAACTTAAAATACGTGTAAAGTGCGGCACACAAATTCAAATAATGTGAAAAAGTGCATTTACATATTTTCGTAAAATAATTAAAAATGCAAACATTGATATATATATTCATTACACCTAAAGTAAAATATTACAAGCCTTATAAATTTCAATGTTTATGATTATTGATTATATTCAGATGAATCTGCAATAAATAATCTCAAGTTATTAAAATATTTCATAAGATCAATCATAGAAGGATGTCCATTCGGAAATGTTAACTCAGCAACCTCTCCCATGATTGTGGTTACGTGTACTGAATTAGACTAAGAGATACATCTTATTTATACTGAATAGTAATTTAGTTAAACTCAAAATTAAATTTTCTAATAATATAAGGTCCTTGATTCTTGATTTTCATGTGATATAAGCAATAATAATCAACATTAAAACATAAAAGTGCTTGGAATATTTCACTTTAAGTCTAATTAATTACGAAAATAAATTAGCTCATTTTTAATATCCTCATTTTTAGAGATGCGATACTACAGATTGTTTAAATTATCAATGAGGGCAAGGTGGGTATAGATTGAAAGGAAGGTTTAAAAATGGTCGTATAAGGGGTTAGTAAGAAGGTAGAATGCTGAAGAAGCAAGTACACTCTCAGTAACTCGAATGCAAGCAGCCCAAGAACACCTCTCACATATTCGCCTTTGTTTCTCTTTCTTTGCACTCTGGATAAAAAAATAGAACCAAAGTGCTCTCTGTATCTAAAAGGAAGTGGATAAATGTAGCGTATCAGCATAAATACAAGAGGAGAACATCTGAAAATAAAAGCAAAATTAGAGGATTCCAGTGAGGGAAGGATTAAGGCAAGATCCTCGATCATTTCCTGATCAATGCTTGAGAAACGACGATGATGAGACGCTAGGTGGCTCTGAGTATGCGAAGGTTGGACGACAGAGCAAGGGAGAAGCAATAGTGGATATGTAAAAGTTCGAAAGTTGCTGTGGAGGGACTCAATGCTGAGAAGAAATTAGTTGGGAAATAAGAAAAACAAGATTAATTATGGCAGACCAATTTAACAGAGTAAAATTTGAAAAGATCTAAAATTATGAGAAGATACGAGGGAGTATTATTGGGAGATTTAAAAATGACCCAGATTAGGTAAGTTTGAAAAGGGCTTAGAAAAGAACAATAAAATATTAAGTAATCATCGGAATAAATTCAGAGGGATAAAAGATAGACGCTACACAATTTATGGAACCCATAGAACTTGGTAGGTTTAGGAGAGTTGACAAGAATGAAAGAGAAGACAGGTAGCAATAATAAAACTAGTATCCAACGAGTCCATCATCAACAATTCATCCCAAATAATTCACAGCCCAATAAACTTTATTGAGAATGGTTATTTACAGTCATTTAATTAGTTTAAGCAGAAAAATGAAGAAACATTTGTATTTTATTTATATAGTTTATTAAAAATAAAAAAGAGAGATTAAAAGCATTGTATTAAGAGAGGTTATGTATAAATCCTTGCAGATAATAAATAATATCTAGTTTAGGTTCTTGCCTTAATTATTTCCATATTTGCCGCTAGTGTTTGCTGCTGCCTATGAATATTCCTAGCTATGAATTGTTGGAGTTGGATTGTCGGAAATAAATAAGCAGTAGTCCATAATACCAACGCTCTAGCACGCTCTGTTGCTTCTAGGGTGTCCAGAAACTAATAGCTATAAGAGCACAGGCTGTTCAAAAAGCAATGGAACGATGACTCTGCGTACCGCTGGAGAGCTAAGATTTTGATGAGATAAGGACACAAGTGAATCACACTTATAGTTCGACCAGGAAGGAGCTGCACTTAAAAAGTTAGTTGAAAAGGTATGGACTACGTTTGATGGAAGAAATAGAAATTGGTGGTATGATAATAGATGGGTTGTATTTGTAAAGTATATGCAGAGGGCGGGGGGATAAGTTAAATTTGGAAAAGAATTCCTCGGGCGCTAGCGATTGTAAATATTCTTTCTGCCCCGACGGAGAGACTTATTATTTCATGAAGAGTGTTTACTTTAAGCACAACAATCCCAAACAAGGGGAGATGTGAGAGGGGGAATAGTATGATGGAAGATATGATTATATGGTGAAATTTTAGTAAGGAAGTAGAAAAAAATTGGAAGAAAACTGGGGGAAGCGAAGGTTCACAAAAATGGGAAGCTTTCAGATACGCCATTGTTATCAAAGGTTAAACAATTACGAGTACAAATTACTTTTCAGACAAAGCAATGATTAAATATTATAATAATATTCATCATCCTTGTTTAATTTTCTAAACGATTATTTAGTATTAATCCCCCACAAAAATCAGTTGTATAAAATGCCCGAAAAGGAGTATCATGATGAAGTTGCTAAGGGGGGCCATGTACAAAAATGGTAGATTTAGCCCATTTATAAGCTGACCAAGCCCCCCATCAGATCGGCCTTAATGAAATACCTAACTAAATCTGAGTTAAAATAGAGGTAGATCTACCAGCAAGTCCATGCTAATGTATGGATATTAATTCATTTGTAAAGTTAATAAAAATACGCCAAAACAGAGCCCCACATACATCGATAACCTATCCATCACATTAGAAACGTGTCTCTATCATATTTACAATCAGTTAGTAAATAGCACGATAAAAGCGTTAACACCTCTTCAAGTCTATTGGGGATCAAGCATGCTCTTCGTCAGGGAATAGATGTTTCAAAGGACTTCTCTAGCATCCCTAAAAATGAATGTTTCAATACCTTACATCGTTTGTGAAATAGCAACAAAAGGTGATTTTTCATAATGACATACGCAACCGAATCCGTATCTCGTATGCATGTCTAGATATAACTTCTTAACTTTAACATATAAATAAAATCTGATTGAAGAATCGAGAATTTACATCATGTAAACTACACATTGATATCAGCCCTATGTTTCTATTACTCCCCATTAGAGTACTGAAATTCGGTAAATCTTGCCCCTACAAATAGATTTTAACCTCGCAGATTCCGATTAAATTGTGTATCATGATAAATCATAACTTGGTTATCCCCGGGTATTTTGGATTTAACTAAGCCATCGGTATTTGCATTGTTAAAAAATTAATAAAATGCTTTCTGTCAAAATGTTAAAGAAAAGGCAAAATGATCTTAAATCCGCATACATATCTGGATCTGCTACAGAATTTAATCACCTCTTTAGTGTACCAAGATCCACTTCTACAAAATATCATCGATAACCGCCCCTAAAATTTTGAGATAGATTGTACACAAATAGACATAAACGAGAGATCACATAACCTACACCAAACTCTGTTTAATTGAGGTAATGTAATAAACGCAAAATGGAGATTATGCTACCTGCAGAGCAATAAAGAGGGTAAACTAGGAATTCATAATTTATACTTAAGTGTCGTTGAGAAGACACCAAAGAAATCAGGTGAAAAACAGACCTAGCAACATAAAGGAGACAAGCAATAATATAATTAAACAAAGCACTTCATATATCACAATGAAATTAAAACTTTTAAGAAATAATAGCATTTCTTTAACTAATAATCCGAAAGAGCACTTCAAAGTCTGGACTCAAAAGCAATGATTCAGAAATAGAACTTCTTAAAAGGATTCAGAGTTGCAGAACCTGAAACTCAGGTTAAGAAATAGCAATTTTTAAGTTAGATTCAGAAGCAAATGCCCTTAAACAGAGATTTAGAAACAGAAGTTATTAAAAAGATTCAGAATTCCAGAACTTGAAAACCAGGTTCAAAAATAGCATTTCTTAAGGTAGATTTAGAAGCAAAAACCCTAAAACAGAGATTTAAAAAGAGAACTTATTATAAATTTCATAATTTCTGAACCTGAAACCCAGGTTAAAAAATACAAATTCTTAACGTAGATTCAGAAGCAAAGATCCTGAAATAGAGCTTCAGAGAGAGCACGATGGAAAATATGGTTTCAAAAATATCAATCATGAAACAGAGTTTCAGAAACGTCGTTTCTATACTATAGATTCAACAATAGCTATCCTGAATCATAGACATAGAAGCGCATATCCTGAATCATAAATTTAGATAAAAGTTGTTTCGAAATGGGAGTTTTAAACAATAACAATCCTTAAACGAGGATTCAGAAGGATGATTGAAAAACCAAGATTGGGAAACTGCGATTCTGTTCTGTAAAACACGACTGGAAAAAAATCAATCAGAAGCAGAGATTCAGAACATTCTGTTGTGAAAATCTGGCTCTGATTCTTAAGCCCTTAGTAAGCTTGGAAGCTGGCTAAATTAAAGTATCGAATGAGGTTCTTTTTTTTTCATTTGCTTCTATAAAGTTTTTGCCAAATTTTAAACTTATACATGATATATTTTGTAATATTATTTGTTTTAATCTGATTTATTTTTTTAAATACGTTGTTTAGTATATACTCATCTAGTGACAGTCGTAATTTTCATTTAAAGTGACAATTTTCTTTACTCGCCTCTCTGCCGGTATTTATTTCGTTACTTATCTATAATTTATTTAAAAATTCCTAAAGCTGCTTGAATTTGCTATTTTGATGAATATTCAAGACAGAAGCAAGATAACTATCACTGGTCCTCAAGAGTCGATGTGGCGAGGTTTCAACCTCAGGATTTTTCTTTGCTTTATTGCTGATCTTTACTGAGAGTTACAAAACTTCTCTTTCCATAGGGTCACAAGTAATCCATGCTCAGGCCACAAGGTCATGTAATTTTCACAAAGAATCTTATTTCACAAAGTTACTTCATTCGTTTCTGCAATTAGGAATAAATAGAAAATTTTCACCTCACCTTCATAGCATTTAACTGGTCATTTTAATATCGCCTGTTCTGTCCCAAAGACCAATTTATTGTTCAATTCTAATTGTCTTGATCTGACAAGACTACTTCCTTTCTTCCAGGCTCATGTACCTGGACATCTACTCAGCTATACATTTACACTTAAATTTTCTTTCTCCATTCTGTTTGTTTCAAAACTAGAGCTTTTAACTCATGCATACCATTTTTACTCTTTAGGTATTTCTGGTTTGTGAGGTAAGTGAGTTAATTTCTAAGGTATGTGAGCGCCCTTTACCCGATCAATATTTTTATCAATCAAAAGTCCTTTCTTTTATTTTTGTCTTTCAATCGTTTTCTTACCTCTTTCTATCTTTAATATTTGTCACATGAGCGCTTATATTGGTTTAGTTAATAAGGATTCAAATTTGCTGATTGTGCATATGAGGAAAACAGAACTGCGCTTGATTGATTTATTTGAATACCTCAGCGAAATATAATTATAACCATAAGTAATTGCATCAACTTTAATTTTATCCCTTCATATACTTTAATCGTAAATGTTAGGCATTAAATTTAATCTATTCTAACCCGTATATTATAGGGTCCGAACAATTCGGTCCTAGACGATTCGGTCCTGGACAATTCTGTACTAGGACAATTCGGTACCGGGACAATTCGCTCCCTGTTTGCTCATTAAAGGAATAAAACATCAAAATAATAACTTCAATACACACAAATATTTATTTATTTGGGCACATATATTTATTATGTAGATTATATTTATTAAGCTTCAAATGTGTCCAAACATGTAGATTATAAGATTATATTTATTAAGCTTCAAATTTGCTAAAACATGGAGATTAGATCAAAATTTTAAATTGTGTGCAACATCAGACAAATATTTGCGAATTTTGAGAGGAATCATAGGGTTGCAAGAGTAATTATGCGCTTGTTTAAGTCTCTATACTTCTTTTGTAGAATTTGTTCTCCTTGAAGGAAGTTCTGCAGTTTGAAAGTTCCTCTTCACGTTTCAGGATTTCAATCAAATTCCAGATATTAGGATGATATGCCGTTAGAGCGTGATTTAAAGTTCCATGGTAGCCTTCCAGACTATTAATTTGTGCGTGACATTCCTATCGGACATCGTTCATAAATATTCCAAGATGCGATGTGGAATGTTGGTTTAAGTCGTCGACTTCTTTGACTCCTTTCTCTGACTGGGCCTATATAATTATTTTCGAAATATGACACCAATGATTGCGGAATATCGTCGTCATCGATTAATTCTTCAAATCTGTCAATTACGTCATCAACTGGTAAAAAAGCTAATCCGACAAAACAGCAGATTTTATGGCTGAAAGTATCATCTTCGTGATATTTGATCCAGGAGAAACGGGGAAGTTTGCTTGCGAAATGTCTCCATCGTCGAATATTACGATTAAGATGCGGCATTTTCGGCACTTCAGAAAGCGCACAAGCATTTAACTTGCCAATTTCATTAGCAATGATTGAACGGGGATGACTTACAATGCACGTTTCTTTAATATTATTAACACTGACCATAGCACTAACTTTGGCTGCTGTTGCACTATGATCATGCTCCCCGGTATGTTTTGATATCGTATAGTTAGAGGCAGAATGAAGCCTTGCTCTGCAAGCTCTATTTTCACATCTACAATATATTTTGGAATCGTTTTTATTTGTTTTATTTTTGTGATGCACATAATTTTCACTATCGATTAGTTTACCTTTCCCTTTTTTAGATTTGACAATTTCAGCCATTGAAAAGGGTAAGCACAACCATAACCTTTAAGACTCAAATGCAGATTAATTTCGAATGACGGAAAAAGGTTATATTTTGCCAAAGTTTAAGTTTGCATAATTTGTTTAAGGGCCTTATCTTAAGAATTTTGGGTAGGTAAAACCACTTTTCACCTCTTCTACTACTAATATATATATATATATATATATATATATATATATATATATATATATATATATATATAATATATATAACAATCAATATAGCAATAGATTTTATTTCAATTTATTTACATTTTAATTAATACTGTTACCGAGCTGCTCTCGTACCGAATTGTCCTAGTACCGAATTGTCTGGTACCGAATTGTTCTAGTACCAAATTCTCCGGTACCAAATGTCGGGTAGTGATTTGTCCGGGACCAAATTGTCCCGTACAGAACTGTCCTAACGCCGTATATTATATAGTATAATAGTATTTATTACTTTAAGTAAACATTGCGTCATAATAGAATAAAGATAACAGTCAAAACGAAACCTATCCCTTAGAGAACTGTAATTTAGTGTCATTAGGTTAGATAAAGATCCCTCCATAGTTCAACATACATAGTTGTAGAACTGCACATAATTTTTTATCTAATTAACGGAGGAAATTAAAACTTCCAACTTCCTGTCTTCCTTCTCGAAACGAATTTATTGCTCTTTAATGAGACTCTCCTACAACTCCCGTTAGAGCAGAAGGTTTGCGGAGGTCAGAGCGTGGTAGTCTTCTGTGCAATCTAAAATACGAATAGACAGAATTCTCTCAAGTCTCGAGAGAATCGTTAGTTTGCGTTCACTTTGTGCTCTAATTCTGCCAATAATGGAGTCCCGATTGCATCTAGGAGGGATATCATTGCGCGTGTATGAAATCAGTATTTATTGCATTCCGAATTATAATTCTTGTAGAGCGAAATTTGATTACCCATATAAGTTCTCATTTCACGTATGGCAAGAGAACGCATATAATGAGTGGCTGATATTTAACCTATGTACAAACCTTTGCGTGTTCTTGGGTCATTATTCTTTGTTTTGTTTGCTTTCATCCTACCGAGGGTAGGATTTCATTAGCCACTGTGATTATCCTTATAATTTCTAGGTCCGCATATGGCAAGATATTTACATGAGTTAGTGGCCCTTATTTTGCTGTAAGCAATCTCTCCTTACACGTGAAAATTATATATTCGTGATATTATGAACGGCAAAGTGCACGACATGTTTACGGGAACGGAAGACACAAATGTACGTTTTTGTGTGTGCACACTCAATAATCAATTTCTGTAGAAATCATCGCATGATAAAATTGACCTTTAGTTTATTTAGATGTGAACCGAGATTAGGAATTCGTGTTTTGTTCCTATTGAGATTCTATCATATATCATTTCTTCAAAAAGTATGGGGTCCTTAATATTACAAATCATGATTCTATAGGAATCATCCTTCCTGTTTGCGGATGCAAGTTAAGGACAGCGAAGTATTTAGGAATAGGCCGACGTAGCATCATCGCTCTCGCTGCTTGCTTGAGATGCGCCTTTATAATGAGAGTTCTTCGCTTCAATTTGGCGTCGCGTCAAATCTTCGGGGTCGTTAAACGCATTGCCCGCGATGACGAAGATTAGGGATGGAAGGTGGAATAAAGAGATCGTAGTAGAAAAGTGACTCAACTTAATGAGGCTTCAAATAGAGCGACGGCTCAACATTTTCGAGGACTCAGGGGATGGGGTGGGGATCCTATGTTTTTTAAGGAATTTAAATAATTCTGCCTACATGACCTTGCTTATTTTAGTCACTCTTTGCCTCTATAAGCAAGATTGTTCACGGGCCTGTTAGGAAGCGCGACGGCCTTTACTCACTTGAGGCAATTTATGGACACTTTGGGGAGTCTTAATGGTTGGATGCTCCTGCTGTGCTATATAAAAGCCTGTAAGAGACAACGTCGTTAGTATTTATTGATTAGCAGCCATTAATAAATCACTTTCGCATGTCATATGTGACTTACATTATACCTGAAAGACATTTTTTAAAGAACTTTGTCGGAGGCCTTTTAGAAAGCAAAGTATATCTTATCAACTGCTTTTCTCTCATCAATTTAGGGTAATTCAAATTGGTGGTGAAAACATTTTTTTGCTTAGACCCCACAAAATACCATTGCGAATTAATTTGCCTTATCAAAAAATGACCCTGGCTAAATTTCAGATCAAAATTGAAATATATTAAGGTCTCGCCCGCTCTTAGAAAATTTACTGATTTCCAAGACACCCAGGACGTGTCAACAAGTGTCTCGTTACTTTTTTTTAAGTGGAAGTTCCCTAGGATGCCTACTATACCACCTTTCTTTCATTTATTACTTCATGATTCAAATTAAACTTGATATAGCTTTTTTAGCAAATTTATATCTTACTCTTTAGTAAGAGATATGAATGCTTTTTTTTTGTTTTATGTGCGACCTTCTTTCTGTAATTTGATACAACCTGCAGCAAATACTCTTTCTGTTTTTCATCATTACTAAGAATTTTGTTGTGATCTTCTATCAGTTTTACTCCTCTTTCAGCAATGTCATTAAGAACTGCCATGCGGTTGACAACATCTTTTGCCACCCAAAAACTCTTTTCTTGGGGCCAATCTTCCACCGGTTTGTCCAAAAAAGAAAATGATAAACTCATAATCTTGAAGAAGGACATTATGTTATTAGTAAAAAAATCTTACATGCATTCAACTATTTATTTTCACTGTATTTTAGTTTAAATTTATACTAACACTTCCTATATATTTTAACCTGCAATTAGAAAGAAAATTACAAACTTAGGTTTCGCACTAAATTTTCATTTTTTTAAATATATTTAAAGAGTGGGTGCGACCACTGAATATTATTTATTTTGTTTAAAGCATTGCAGAGAGTGTTCTTATAATATACAGAATCATATTAGAGGGTATCCCCCCAAATCAAGAATGGTCTACTATTTTGCATCAACCTACAGTCATCATAAAGATTAAGAATATCGTGAAAGAGGTTTAAAAGGTTTAGTACAGAAGCCATACTGGGTATCTTTAAAATGATGTTTTTCTCCTCATATTTTACGATTATATTTTTTATAAGTGTTTTAAGAAGCTTGCAAACAACTTTAGTTTAACTAATTGCCCAATAGTTGCCAAGTTTAAACTTGCTACCCTTTTTAAATATTGGTGTTACATTAGCGAGCTTCACCTTGTGTACACAGTGAACACATTACACATATACAAACCATTACGCATCATATGATGCATCTAAGATGAGGTAAACCTTGCGTATAACTCTTCGGGTCCTCCCGGAGGCCTCGAAACCAGACCGAGAAAAAGTATTTGAGAAAATATACGGAACCCTACGAATTGCCTTGGTACGACTTATGGACTTGAATAATGGTTACCTTTTTTAAATATTGGTGTTACATTAGTGAGCTTCCACAAGTGTACACAGTGAACACATTACACATATGCAAACCATTACGCATCATATGATGAATCTAAGATGAGGGAAACCTTGCGTATACCTCTTCGGGTCCTCCCGGAGGGCCCGAAACCAGACCGAGAAAAAGTATTTGAGAAAGTATACGGAACCCTACGAATTGCCTTGGTACGACTTATTGACTTAAATAATGGTTACTCAGCTATCTGCGCGAAAGAGGCCGATTGTGAAGCCTTGACCTCTGGGAAAGCTGTTGAATGCCTAAAAACAATCAACCTAAAACCACAAACACCACCACAAATACGGACCCACCGCAGTTTGATCTACAGGCGCCTCGACCCCTGGGTTGGGAGCCACTCTTCAGACGCTATCAAACAGGAAATCGAGACGAACCACGAATGGGTTAAGGTAGCAGAGGTATTCAAATTCAAATCATACACGCACGTATTTAAGGTTGTTTTTGAAGACACGGCTATAGCTCAAAAGGGTAAAGATAATGGACTGCTTCTGTTTAACGTGAGAATTTGCCCGAAACAAATGGAACGTGAGGAGTTTTTTGATTTGCAAATGTGCTTCAGGTGCTACAAATACAACAAACACACCACGTCCAACTGTCGCGAAAACAAAGACCTCAAGTTATGCTCTATCTGCGCCGGTCGCGACCATTTTTGGCGCGAGTGTAAGAACACCACGATCAAATGTCTTAATTGTGAAGGCCCGCACCGGACCATGTCATGGCATGTTCGATTAAAAAACAAGAAATGAGCAACCAGAGCAAACTTCAATGTGAAACGGAAGAGAAAGAAGCAAACTCCACCTACGCTAAAGTACCAAAAGCCGCCATAGCTGAGTCGAATAACCAAAAGACATTCCTACCCATTGAGAACTAACATTCCACCAAAATTATGTGCTGCATGTATTATGCACACATACAAAATATTACATGCCCTGGTACCTTTGCGAAAGAAGTCAACCGTATGCTCGTGAAGAACGGGCTTGCGGAGATGTGGTTCCCCGATAACCCCCCTTCAGAGGAGGTTATGCGCATAACCGTTGCTCCTCAATGCCAAGAAAAATGCCAAAAAGTGCAAACCACAAACACAGCCATCTCACGTGACCCCCGACTCAACAAACCTAAGGAAACACAAACACAGAAACAAGCGTCACTCACTGCCCAAAAAACCACACGAGTAAAAACAAAAACACACACCCCCACACCAACAAAGGAGGCAGTCCGACCCAAGGAGTTCAGATCTCCAAGGTCGAGAAAAATCTCCAAAACTCGCGGCCAACAGTCTGCCTCCTCATAAAGAGGGTGGGAGCACCAACTAAAATACCACTCCAGAGGCTTCAACCTAAAATTGTACGCCCCTAAATCTGCCCCATTCCCAACTGAGTTGGACTCCCGGTCATATCGTAAGGTCTTAGGACCGGACGATACAAATGGGAATGCTCTGACGAGGTACCGGAACGACAGATTGAGGAGGCTCTCTCACAAAACAAGGTTAAGCTGGCCACGGACTGTTTCTACACAATCACCGACACGGAATTCAGAAAGAAAAGAAACGGCAGGAAGCGCACCCCGCCTAGTTCACCACATGGGGCTAAATTAGATCGCGAATAAGCGTCTACTTTAATCCCACACACTAAAAGAACTTACATTACTCAAAATGACCAACAGACTCACAATCATACAGATGAATGTCGATGGGTGGGACGGAAAAGGTTCCATCTATGGCAACATTCTGCGACAAAGTGACCCTGACATTATACTGATTAACGAACACGGAATGACCGCTCATAAAGAGATTAAAATATTTCAATACGACGTCATTAGCAAAAATCACAGCCAAGAACGGTATGACGGCTGCGCAATAGCCGTCAAAAAAGGTATAAAATACACAAGACTACCCGACTTAGATGAATCCTACCTTGCTATTGAGGTAGGCACTACCCTGGGGGATCTGCTCTTGTCCACGGGGTACCAACCCCCAAGACGTGGCTATGTACCCCTGCACAACCTTCTACAGGTCTTCAGCCATTAGAAGAATGTAATCTTTGCTGGAGATCTGAACGCAAGATGTGCAGCATCAGGGTATACCTCCTACAACAATGTAGGTAGAAACATCGAAGTCCTACTTGACAGAAAATACGGGACTAGAATCGGACCAGATTTCCCGACATTCATTACAGGAAATGCAGCAACGAAACCTGATATTGTTTTATCCAGTATCAGGTTTCCGTACACCTACTACATTGAACCACGCCCCATTATTCCAAGCGACCACTAGGCAGTTAAAATTACAATTGGCGTAAACCCCATTCATTTGCAATCGCAGAACGCAAAAGGTATAAGCAGGCGGACTGGGAAAGCTACAAAAATTACCTTCTAAATTATATCCCAGACCCTTTACTCGATGCCAATTTAAAAGAAATAGATGAAGAGCTGGATAAAATCACTGACCTCCTTATCAAAGAAGATAAAAATAGCATTCCCCGCATTAAATATAAACCCTTCCAGCTCCTATTTGGACCCCTCCCATGAAAGCCCCGGCCCAAGAATATAAAGACCTGTCCAATGTAGTAGCACTGATAGGCCCCAACCACAATGCCCATAGACGAATAAGACAGATAAAAGACGAACTCCAGACACTTATTACAGACCAACAAATACAGGTATGGGACAGACTGATTGAAGGACTCGACATAGAGAGGGTCTCACGGACTTTTGGGCAGACGTACAGAAGTTTAAAAGGACAACCCCCTCAGAAGAAAATTGTACTCAAACATGACGAGAAAGAAATTGACGAGACTATAGAGATTGAGGAAGTTTTTAGGATTTTCTGGTCTTCAATCTTTAAAATTACCCCCGAAGAAAATGACAATTATGACATTGATTTCGAAAATGACATTATCCAACAGTTAAACATACAAATACATAAAACCTCCCCTTATCATTGTGTGACGCAGGAAAGAGTGATCGAGGGCTATGAGAGTAAAATAACTGCCCAAGAGCTCTCCATCGCACTAAAATCCTTTCGTCAAAGAGCACCGGATACCACGGGGCTGACCAGGGAGAATTTCATCAAGGCCCCGCCTAATGTTCTGAGTGGGCTTCTTAACATCATGAATGCCGCTCTGAACACAGGCTATTTTCCCGATCAGTGGAAAGTGGCCAAGATGATCTTCCTTCCCAAATCGGGAAAGCCCCCGGACTGCCCTGAAAACTTCCGACCGATATCTCTCTTAGAATTTGCTGGCAAAGTTTTCAAGAAGAAAATTGACAAATAGGGTCAACTCTTTTCTCGACGAACCCAACCTGCATAACGAGCAACAGCACGGCTTCAGAAAGAAAAGAGGGACTGACACGGCACTAGCCGTTATTACGGAAAAACTTGCAAACATCAAGGCAAGCAAAAGGCATGCCGACCTGGTGCTCCGCGATGTTAAAAAAGCATTTGACAAGGTTTGGAAGAGAGGCTTGCAATTTAAGATCCTGCAAGTAGGCCTCGACCCCATTCTTGAAAGGATTCTATGCGAATACATAATGGAGAGGTGAGCGTATATACAGATCAAAGAACACAAAGGCCCCGAGTTCGAGCTCAAATCTGGAGTCCCGCAAGGGAGCTGTCTCAGTCCCCTGTTATACAACATCTATACACGTGACCTGCCACAACCTCTATCCAAAGGTGCGATATACGTCCAGTTCGCTGACGATATATCACAAATTTGTACAGCCGCTTACCTTCACAGGGAATTTATGGCGAGAAATACGGCTAGGAAGATATCTAACATCAACTCTTACGAGAGGAAATGGAAGATATCAACCAATGCCCAAAAATTCAAAATAATTCCCATGTTTCGCAAGACCTTCAACGATATATTGGCAGAGGAGGAGAGAATCCCCTACTGCTCTGAAGGGACGGTTCTGGGGCTCAAAATCACCACAGGGGGATACAAGAGTCATATCGGGTTGACAGTTGCGAATAGCAAGAGAGATTTGAGGGAGTTTTATAGGTTCATCGACCTAACTCGCTCAAATAAACTCAAGATATTCAATGCGTGCATTCGCTAGAGACTCTTGTACCCCCCGGTGCCGCTGAACGCGAGTGCCAAGGCCCACATTGCGAAACTACGAGGCATCAGAATAAGGCGGTTTTACTTATTACAAACACCCGAAGAAGAGAACGTAAACGACAGAGGGACTCCACGACTCGGTTGGATTATCTCCGATCAACGTGGTGCTCCACGAGAGAGCTAAGAGGATATGGCAAGTCATTGGCGCCCGCTTGACCCCTGAATTCTTTTGTACACACTTAGAAATCGAAGTAGACCGACAAATAAGACCTTTCAAAAGTAGCAAGCTACAGACAGACAATAACGTGATACCAAAATACACCTGACAGAACTGACAAACATACAAAGTAATGCGCAGGTTCCTTTAGCATATTAAAATTCAATTAAAAACCACTTGAAAAACGCAAGATTAAGTAAATTCACATTCACTTTTTAAAATCCATTCAAAATGATAACGAAAAACTTCTCAAAAACTTTTTACTAAAGTCACAGTGGGAATAAAACCCCCGCCAAAAATAAAGGCTTGAATGCCTAAATCAACTAATCTATCAATAGGATCAAAATAATAATTAAATTAACCATGTTTAATTTAATTATATAAACTATGGATTTATAGTTTATCAAATAATACAACACAACCACAAAAAAACACACAAAGCTACACATTGACAGAGCTACCCTTTCACCAGGGATCTTTTTATTCTTTTTCCCACACATCATCTATTCTTTAAACTCACCCTTTAACCACATTACTCTCTTACTCTTCTCTCTCTAATTCTACCTATACTTCATCTCTTATTTTGTTCAATATCCAATGTCCAATGAGCTTCCACTTGTCTGGCGTGGTCCCCGCAGGTAAAGATCAGGATCTATTGAAAAGCAATGTAAGTCGTTTGGAAAGCTCATTTTCAGCTTCTTTTAGAACTTTTCCTGAGATAGTATCCGGCTCTACTGATTTATTCGAGTTAAGCTTTCGCAAAATATTTAGCACATCGTTTTCATTTACGGTGATATATTGTATATGTAGTGCTTGAATAATCTCTTTGGATCGGCGAAGGGAATTTAATCAATAAGATCCTCTCCTTAGAATTTGTGTATATCCCTGATTGACACCATCCGCAACTATCTCAAGAAGGACGTATCTTTTATTGTGGGATCCCAATATGAGTCCTTTCACCATATCAAACCCCTTTACGGAGTTCATCACAATTAGAACCATCATCCTGCCTCTGAATCTATCCATTGGTAGCTTATTCACGATAATGGTGGAGAGCTCTTTATATTTGATTCTTTCATAACTCTCATCTCATAGTCATAGTTCCAAACCACACGGATAGAACCTGTTAGTGCTGGAGAGGTGCGCAATGGCATGTAATGTCGCTCACCATGTGCGATCCGGTGAAATCATTTGCGCATTGCGCACCGCTTCAAACCTTACGCAGAATTGGGCTGGTACACATAAAAAGACAGGTGCGGAAGCGCAAATTTAGTTGCGTTTACACAACTAGATGTGCGATAGAAGACCTGTCCTGTAGATTGACCGGTGCGCAAAGGTGCGTAAGTCATTGCACACCTCCCGAGAAGTCGAAACTGTAATTAATCTTTTTAATCATAGAAAAATCCAAACGAAAAATTAAAATTTGAACACGTTTGACTAAAAGTCAATAAAGTAAATGCAGACATTTCTCATTCAACTAAGAGGGAGGCGGATATTTGATATGGAAATTAATGAAATCACTATTTTTGGATAATTTTTTAGAAGATGATTATAGTGGATTTCAATGCAAAGATCGGGGAATGAAGGTTGTATAATAGTAGATTGGTAAAAAAATTCAAAGGAGGTGGTAATAATGAACACGGAAACAGATTATTAGAATTTGCAGGAGCAAAATTTACATTATGAAATACTTATTTTATGAGGTAAAGCAGAACGTGGTTTCGAATGAGACTAAATGAAACAATACAGAGATCGCTCAGATACAAATACTTCAATAGCAAACATTTCTTTCAACACAAATCAGTTATCAGTCCTTTCAATCTAAGGAACTAGTGACCATAAACCAAAATCGTAACAAATAGTTTCGGAAATTCCGCGAGAAAACAAGAGTAACGAACTTAAATACCACTTGATAGAAGCCTCATTATATTCCCAATATAATATAGTAAAATCTATTTAACAGTGTGGAATTTTGTAAATAAAAATGAGACTGAGTCATCAAAAGGATAAATAAGTCATGCTACAAAAGACTTATCGTCGAATGGCAAAGACTGAAAGGATATGATACAATTAGAGAAACCTTTGAATATTCTAATTTCCAAAACATTATTAAAAGAAAAATTAGGGAATAAAACAACATATAATGCGAATCTAGTAAAAAAAACGATTTAAAACAACAAACCAATAAAACAACATATAATAAAAATCTAGTATAATAAACAATTAAGAACAACAAATCAATCAAACAACACTTAGCTAAAGATAGATAGCTAGTGACACCAAAGGATAAACCGAGAAACAAAATCCCAAACATAATTGAGAGAGTTTAAGTGATATTAATTGCATCATAAAGCCGATAGTAATGTCTCAATAAATGAACAGAAAATCCCGGCATTAAAGAAGAGAAAGATTTGGCTCCTAATTAAGTGCACGAAAAATGTTATAACACTTGAATTTGGGAGTAATAATCAATCATAAATAGGCTAGGGTTAAACATCTTACTGACCTACAAGATACTTTGCTTATATAATATTTACAGGAAAGTAGGACTCTAATGCCATAGTCCGACTCTTTTGTTGTATTCTTTTCTCAATGGTGACAGGCAAGAATTAAGAGACTACATTTCTATCCATCCCTTATCAGCAAAATAAAATTCATATAAAAATTGTCTTGAGAAACAAGAAACATATACACAACTGCCACCAATAACAGAACAGGCGAGTTTCAGGAGTAAGTATGGTACTTATTATCATCTGCATGCTGTTCAACAATCATAACAAAGAACACATGAACAAGAAATACTTTTCAACATAAAATATGAATGTAGACTATAAAAAAAGCCTCAGAAACAAGGAATTAACCAAACATACATTGACATACTTTCTTACATTTACCTGCACAGAACAACTTTATTTACGCGTGGTCGGTGAAAAAAAAGGTTGATTGGGGGAAAATCCCCACCCTTACCCCACCCCTTCAACTGTATACTTCAGTGTTTGAGGAGATTTTCAGTAATTTTGAGTAAGCAAAATATATCATATTTAGTGAGATATTTTAGTCTCCTTCACTCTGCTGAAGCAGTTTTTTTGTCTCAAGTTTCTATGAATTGCTGTCAACGATCAAAGAATTATCATAAAGCAGAAATATTGGAGTGAATGTGAAGTCTTATTTAAATGCGAAGAAAATAATCAGTAATTTTGTAGAAGAAAGAGCAATTAAAATTGACGATTAAATTGTAAATCAGATCAAAGAAACCCATGGAACTGAAAATAAGTAGAACAAAATTATATTGAAGAGTTGTAGGAATTAACTTCATCTTCAAAGCAATATTTTAATATCCTTAAAACGTTTGTAGTTTTAAGGCCACAGATCTTACGACTGTTATTATACAAAACTGAAACTTTGAAATCTAACAAAAATTACTGGTGACAACTCAAATAAACATAAAAAGGTATATTAGAAATAGCTCACTGGAACTATAAATAAATACGAGGCTCAAAATTAAAAAAAGGATATAAAATAAAAAATTAAATGTTTCGAATTGGGAAATAGGCAGAAGACTTTGCTACATGAACCGACAGAAGATGGAAAGGAAGAAATCCCAAATTTGATATCATTTTATACAAGAAGGCAGCCTAAAGACGGCGATGCAAATGATTGAAAGAGGAAATTAGCTCAATCTTAAAGTAACAGGTCGGCCTCAACCGCTAGAGCGTGATCAGAGGAAGATTCTTGTGCAAGCCTTTTTTTTCACAGCAAAGGAATGAAATGAAGTAGAGATGATAGTGAAAACTTTAAATAATAGCTCCCCATTCTCGCTATATGTATATATTCAGGGTCTTTGTAAGTCATAAAAAATAGGTAATATTTACTAAAATTACAAAATAGTCTAATAAAATGTTTATATGCATAATCTGTTTAAAGTGTCCGCCATTGTGCCGCACACATAATTGAAGACACAATCTCCACTGCAACAACACACTGAATTATAACTGTCGAGGGTTTAGTGAGTGGGTAATCCCACTCCCACTTCCTAGACATATATTTTATTACCGCACTGAGGTGAAGCGGAGGTAAAGCGTATCCAATATAACTACTTTAGCTACTTCCGGTGAATAAAAATAACCCCCGTGCGTACCCTTTTGATCAAAACTAAGATGATGACCCCCTGAGATTTAAGCCAAGTGGATTGCTTAATATTTGCCAAAAGATCGTCCAAAATAGTTAAACACACAGATACAAAAATAATCTTTAATTTACAAGAATTTGAAATAAGCAACAGCGTATATAAATATAAATAGAATTAATCTTGCACTGAATAAATAATTCTACAAAAATGTCGTGGGGATCACTTGAAAATTACTCACTGGGATGCCTGCGTCTTAATGACACTAGGCAGAACGAAGGGAATATTATTAGTAAGTTAAACACTGAAATAAGCACTTCTAATACTCGAGGCTATGGGCTCGGGATGGGAATTCCAGTTCACAAATATACTGGTGACGTTAGGGGAGGAGATAATTCAATTAACGATACCTTTTGAGTTAGTAAGTATTTTTGAAATGGACGGTGAAGATCTTCTTCTGGTGACGATGATCGCGCCTAGTCCGGCCTTCCAAGGTTAACGAATGAGAAGGCAATCCTAGTCCGATGTTATAACGATCCTATGCCGGATCACGAAGGTGAGCCAAACGGTGACTCAAATCGGACTTCTTCCTCGAAGTACCTCTCCGATTATTCGGCTCCTGGAGTGGGTAGCCAAAACCAATTACCGAGCTACGTCTAGGGTAATCCGCTTAGGGAGGTCCTGTGTAACCTCAGACTCTGAAGGGGGGGGGGGCTTAGAGAAGTTTGGCACCTACATGTACCGTGACGGAAACAACCAATTCCCGTAAAAGTGCCTTCCTTGCAGCGGGAGAACGGTTTCCTTTATGGATCGGGCTCCACACAAACTCGACTTACTAGTAGGTCCAAGATCTTTTGCCTGATTTCAGAGAGAAGTTTTCCCTTTATTTCCCTTGCAAGCAGAAATCAAGAGAGAGAATTGAATTCTCGTAAAATCCGTATCGTCGCTCGAAAGACCTTTTTTCATCTTTGGGCAGACAGTATGTCTTTCACGCCTTCGAGCCATCTCGAAGTTTACGGTAACGCGAAAAAGGACGACAGAGAATTCGAGGCGAGAGGGGCATTCAGAGATACGAGAGGGCACGCAGCTTGTGTCGGAGTATTTCTGCGTACACTTATGTACGCGGTATTTAGATTTCTACAATAACCAACACGGTGGTTGTATGGTACTGCTCTCCTCGTCCAGTAGATTCCTTGAAGGTCAGCATCGAGGCTTCTCAGTGACGGATTTGCCTATAATCATTCCAACACATCTCTGTTTGTATGTTTTAAGTGCGTGAACCAATAGGGTCATAGGCGCCCATCTGGATGTAATTGGCGCGGAGTGTGGTTGTATGTTGTTGAATTATGTGGTCCGTTTCCAGGGATTGCGGACCCCTGCTAGCAAAATAACCTGACCTCTCTTATCTATATTTTATGACATGATTACCCTGCAACATAATAAAACAAAATTAGAAATCTTTATGGTTCCTGGGCTTAAGGGACATCCAATATATATATATATATATATATGAGTTGGACAAATTAATTGGACCATTAAAAATTTACACTAATATTTCATTGAGCCATTATATTACGAATATCCATCCAAATTTCATTTTGAGTGTTTTGTATTTATTATAGTTACATAATTTTATTGATCAACTTTAATTATTATATGTATTTCTTTTTCAGATCTTGGTATAGATGCTAAGATGCGTGATCCCACTGAGTTCGAAAAGGGGCGAATTGTTAGGGCTTGAATTGCAGGAGCTTCTGTCATCAGAGCAGCAAAACTCCAAGGTTTTTTGAGAGTTACCATATTTAGGACGATGAGAGAATTCAAGAAGCAGGGCAAAACCCCCAGCAGGAGAAATAAATCCGGCAGGACTTCCAAGCTCGCTGAAAGAGACAGACGAGTTTTGAAACGCATTGTGATGGAAACCCCGCCAACAACTGCTGCCTCTAAAGTGCCTGCAGCGTTGAATCAACATCTCACTTGCCCAGTTTCGACCAAACCTGTTCGCCGTGAGCTCAATAAAGCCGGATATCATGGAAGAGCCGCCATCAAGAAACTTCTGCTTTCTCATCAAAACATTTATAAAAGGTTAAACTGGTGTAGAGATCACAAGGGCGGGTCCACAGACCAATGAAAGCAAGTAATATTGTCTGAAGAGTCCACTTTTACTCTTTTCCCAACTGCAGGGCTAGTTTGTGTTTGGAAGCAGCCTGAGGAATCTTTTAATCCTGACTGCCTTCTCCCTACAGCGAATCATGGAGAAGGATCAGTGATGGTTTGGGTAGCCATATCTTGGAATTCTCTTGGTCCAATCTTTGCTCTGTATGATAGCATCAATAGCAACGAATACCTCAATATTTTGGAAGATCAAGTTCATCCCATGGTCCAGACATTATTCCGTGATGATGAGTGCTTTTTCCAAGATGACAATGCCCCAATACTAATCGCTCATGTAGTTAACAATTTGTGAGAAAAGCATAGGAGTGAGCTACAACAGATGGAGTGGCCTCCGCAATCTCTAGATCTTAATATTATTGACCATTTGTGGTGCGTCTTGGAGCGACAAGCTAGAAATCGTTACCCTCCACTCTCGCATATGAAACTGCTATATCAGGTATTGAGATACCTTAGTCCAAGAAGAGAGACCGAGGCTTAATGGCGAACGAATGGCTAAACATAGGACCTTAAAACTCAACTGATTAAATAGTTAATACTAATAAAATTCTCATTTCATAAATTTACCATAATAATTTTCATATTGAACTCAAAACCTTTCATTGTAATTTCGAAATTAGTTTTATTTTTTTAATATTAAACAATACATTGAATGTATCTCCACTAAGCAATGTAATATTTCGATACATATTTACTATTTATACTATTAAATTTCTTTATATTTATCAGTATAGCCCTAGAAGATTACCGAAAAGGTTGAAAGTTACCTCGGGTCAATAATAAATAAATTATGGATATTGGAACTTATATTCATAACCTTTCTCAAGATAAAAAAATATAAAAAGGAAATTTGAAAAGGAAAGAAAAGAGTTAATTAAAGCTCAGCTGAAGCAACTTTTTAATAAAACATGCATATATATATATATAGGAAGGTTAAAACCAAACACGCTATTGATAAAAGCTTCTTTATTTGTCTGGGTTTGAACGTTTCGAGGTTCTAGCCTCATCATCGGCACTAAGAAACTGAGAGAGTAAAGGGTTAAAATTTCTAGTTTTCATTAAATACTAAAATTGAATAGTGCAATTTAGGATAAGCTGCTTAATACAAGAATAATAATTTCAATAATTCATGATACAATATAAAGATTGGATGAAGTTTGATTTATATTTAAATTAGGTTTAAGTTTTAGGTTGTAAAGTGATTTTAAATTCCGTAGTTCGTTGTGATGGGAGATATGAGTAAGTATTTTAAAATTAGTCAAATAAATTTCAGGCTTTGATGTGATCTCGTATAAGTGAGGGGTCTGGTTTGTTTAGAATCACCCCCGTGCAGCTCGACCTTTCCCGATGCTGCTCGATGCAACAATGGATTGATCTAATGGTCGAACCAATATAAAATGAATCGCAAGATTCACAATTATATTTATAAATTATAGAGGAGCGGCAAGGACATTGGATTCGCTCATTATAGCTAAAATAGGATCCAATATTGTGCCCATTTTTTAACATAAATTTAAGGTCGAGATATGGATATAATTTATTTAGACTTCTTAATTTGATTTACAAAGTCGCTTGGTTTTTTCCCAAAGTAGGGGAGACTAAAGAAAATGGATAATATCTCTACAGTATTTTATGTTTGACTTACGAGGGGCGGTCAATAAGTTTTGAAATTCAGGTACTAGGAAAACTGTTTTATTATTTTTCAATATAACTACCATCGACTTCAAAGCACTTGCGCCACTTGTCCCTGAGGCTTCGAATTCCAGACAACCAGAAATCTTCCAACTGCTCTTCAACCCACTCTTGGACGGCGAGCTGGACATCTTCATCGTCCCCAAACCGGGGTCCACGCAGTGCAGCCTTGAGCTGGCAGAATAAAAAGTAGTCACTAGGGGCCAGATTCTGGACTGTAAGGGGGATGGTTGAGCTGCTCGAATCCGCACTCCGCAGGGAAGCTTGTGAAACTCTGGCCTTGTGGAATTTGACGACGTTGAAATCGATCATGGGGCGTGAGCTTTCTAGGGACCCAACGGGCAGAGACCTTGGTCATGGCCAAATTGTCGTGGATGATGTTGATAACACTTCCATGTGATATTCCAAGTTTTGCTCGATTTCTTCGACCTTCACACGTCGATTTTGGAGGATGATTCTCTCCACACGGGCCACATTGTCCTCGTTGGTCACATCTGACGGGCGTCCTGGACGGGGGTTATCTTCAAGGGATTCACGACCATAGGGGAACTCCCTATTCCAGCGAGAAATGGTTGCATAGGAAGGGGTGGTGTCGGTGTACACTGCAACCATGCATTCATGGATCTCTTTTGCATTCTTGCCTCCCTTGGTCAAAATTTGATCAATGCGTGGTGCTCAACCTTCTCCATTGTTGAAAAAATTGTGACTGACGATCTGAAATCAGCTACTGCTTCTTAAATAGACGAGGCAGGAGCTGCGGCTACAGGTGCTGACTTGTCATAACTTGTTCTAACTCTCCCACAAACAGACATCTCCTCTGTTTTGCTGTACCGATTCGCAAAACTTATTGACCACCCGTCGTATTCTTTTTAAAGAAAGTTTTTAGAAAAGAGAATTCTAAATGCAGCAGTATATATGAAGAACATATATTGTAGGCTCGATAAATAAGAGTTTTTATCGAGGATGACTTAAGGTTTTCTGTCAAGAAACTAAAGAAGCTTGTGCCTAAACCTGTAAATGTAGGCTTCCTATAGATTTAAGTTTCAAACTTTGTTCGAGAATGTTTAATATCTATATCAAAAAATAGAAGTCTACTATTTTTCTCGATCTCCATTGTATAATTTTTATTTTTATGTCTAGAGTTCAAGTATTTAAGGAATTGTTCCGCCTGTTGTCGTGATTTATTAATACAAATGTATCATCGACATAACGTCAGTAATAGATAGGTTTATATTCATTGGAGAGTTATTGAGCCAAAGTTTTCATAATGGCATGAGAAGATGTTTGCGAAAGTTGGCCCAAGTGGTAGGCCCATCCCCACTCCTTTTTGGACGTAAAATTATTTATTAAATATAAATTAGGAATTTAAGACTGCCAATTCCCCAAATTACTTAAATAGGTCTTTTGTAATATCTATTACGTCTTCAAAAAAATTAGAAAGAGAGTTCGTACAAATTTGGATTATTTCATTCAGCGGAATATCTGTGAATAAGTTTTCGACGTCATAGCTTACCATTATGACGTCAGCAGCGTCCGAACAGTTGCACAGGTCTTCTACAATTTTTCGGGGATTAACTCTGGCGTAGTAATTATTGATAAGTTCGGAAAGGACGGGAACTAGGGATTTTGATATACCATAAGAGGGTGTATTAGATGCGGAAAAAAATGAGGGGAGAGGGAAACTCCGTCCTTATGGATCCTATTTTATCTATGTGATAGAACGAGTTGAAGCTGTGTTTAATTTCAACTCCTATCCCATATTATTTAAAACCACGATGCTGCCCACGTGCATCTTCGATTCGAGGCTTGGAGTCTTATCAAAGCTACCGGAAGTCAATGTTTAATCAAGGAGGTTATCGTCCCCCCGTTTGCCCCCATACGCCGACCTCGCCAGATTGAGTTGGGCTTATGAGCAGATAAGGCATTGTTCTCCGGCCCGGCTGTGCGTTCCCTCCAAGCTTTCACTCCATTTTCCCCCACGCCAAGGAGATGTCCTGGCTATTTATATGGAAACTTTACCACTAAGATCAGATTGGAGATCCAGATTTTCGTCGCGAAACATCACCACGACCCTCTCTCCCTTTGTGCGCCAAGGGACCTCGACCTCGAGATTCACCATCACTTGTCCAGAAGGAGGACAATATTCCTTGAGTGCCAAAGGTTCGAGCCTTTCCGACGCCAAGTCCCCAAGGCTTCCCCCCCTGTTGTTCAAAGGAGAACAGCATTAGAACAGCCATTGTTCGTTTTGAGCCCTTCGCCAAGAAACGGTTCTTATCCCCCCCTGTTGTTCAAGGAGAACAGCATTAGAACAGCCATTGTTCGTTTTGAGCCCTTCGCCAAGAAACGGTTCTCACCCCCCCCCCCCCTGTTGTTCAGAGGAGAACAACATTAGAACAGCCATTGTTCTTGAGCCCGTAGACAAGAGACGGTTCTCATCCCCCCCTTTGTTCAGAAGAGAACAACCTAGAACAGCCATTGTTCGTTTTGAGCCCTTCGCCAAGAAACGGTTCTCACCCCCCCTGTTGTTCAAGGGAGAACAACATTAGAACAGCCATTGTTCTTGAGCCCGTAGACAAGAGACGGTTCTCATCCCCCTTTGTTCAGAAGAGAACAACCTAGAACAGCCATTGTTCTTCCAGCCGTTCGTCGAGAAACGGTTCTCCTTCCCAAGACGCCTCGTCAGGATCCTTTTATCCCCCCCCCCTTTCGGCTGGAGCTCGCCAGCGGACCGAAACTCCTTTGCGCCACCTTCCACTGCACCACTAGTGCCAAAAGTTACGTAAGCCAAACTTCACCTTTGAGTATTGATCCCTTTTGTCAATTCTATCCTGTGCTTCAAATTGTTTATCGAACCATCCCATCTCTTTAACTCTATATTTGTTTTACCTTTTTTTTAATCCCTTAAATCCTTGGATTAGCCAGAGTCTCCACGACCCTTTCCATTCTGTTTATGTCAATATTTTCCGTCTTGTGTTTGTTGATAGTTATTATTAATAAAACTCTATTTTATTAATGATATCAATATTATTATCCTTGAGCTCAGTTCCACTTCTTAAGCATTTCGAAGATACATAATATCGGCCGCCAGACAGTAACGCACTCTAAAGATAATTAAGGAAGTTCCCTCAACGAATAGTGATATATGGTATATCGTCGGGAGTCATTCTACGACAATCTATAAGGAACGAATTCCATTCCCTTGCCGCTCCTGTGTAATTTATAAATATAGTTGTGAATTTTGCGATTCATCTTATATTGGTTCGATCAATAGGTCAAACCATTGTTGCATCGAGCAGCATCGGGGAAGGTCGAGCCGCACAGCTGATTCTAAACGAACCACACCCCTTCCCCACCCACACGAGATCGCACCTAAGTCTAAAATTAATATGGATAACTTTAAAATAATTAGTCATATCCCCGATCCCAACGAACTACATCCTAAAAACTTAAACCTAATTCAAATATAAATCAAATTGTTTCCAATCTTTATATTGTACCATGAATTTTTGAAATTTTTATTCTTGTATTAAGCAGCTTATCCTAAATTTCACTATTCAATTTTAGTATTTTATGAACACTAGAATTTTCAACCCTTTACTATCTTAAGTATCTTGGTGCCGATGATGAGGGTAGGACCTTGAAATGTTCAACCCCAGACAAATAAAGATGCTTTCATCCATAGCGTGCTTGGTTTTCACATTCCTATTAAAACTCGGATTTGGAAGAAGCTCAACAGTTCATAATATATATATATATATATATATATATATATATATATATATATATATATATATATATATATATATATATATATATTGCATCCAATAGAGCAAAACTTTGGTATATTTTATTGAACTCATATGTATCAATGTAACATTAAATTACTAGTCTACTGATGTTAAGAATTTAATTGAATTTCTTTCCAATTTATTTCATTAACATCTCATCTCGTTCATTTTATTTTGTGCATTGCAAACTGATCCACCTCCACTTGGTTGTTACTACACAAAAAAAATGATCGCAATCGAACATTTTCTTTAATGAAAAAATTATTTTACTTATTAATTTATCTCCATTCTTGATTACACTTTTTTGCCATTGAATTCCAATCATTTAGTCAAGTACACGAGAGATTTTTTCCCCCAAACTCTGCCATAACAGTTCCTAAACTTCGAAATCTTTTTGACCATGAAGCGTTGCTGAAAGGTATTGTCATTATCGTGCTTTTGCTTTTCGGAAAGTTTTATTGCACATTATATTGTTTTAAGGCAGCTTAAATAGGTTATCGCCAAATACTCTTTATTATCCATAAGTTCAAGCGGATACTGCCCTATAGTTCAATGCCACCTATGGCAAGGAAATATATAACTACAATTCACTGCTTAGATTATAATACTGGGATCTCTAGAGCTTCGATTTCTTACAACAATTCTAACCTCACTGAGCTGCCTTCTTAGATAGGAGACAAAAGCGTTGCGCACATAACCACTTGGTCAAAGAGGCGACGTTTTATAGATTGTTATAAGCAAATTGAAACGGCTGAAAACTTTTCAAGCAAATCCTCACCGGAGATGAGGAAAGAATTTAGCATTGTCACCCAGAGGGCAAAAGCCAGTCAAAATTTTATAGGATCATTGTGTTTCGACAAATTAAAATCCGCAAATTAGGTATTAAGGGTAAAGTGATAATTTGGTGGAAATTTTGATAGGGCCATTTTGATTTTCTTTTTCGAAATACAACGATCGATCTCAACTTATTAAGAAAAGGGCGTTAAAAAAGTAAAAACCTGCATGAGGAGGCTTTTTCACTTTTCCTGCCAGCGCTAGATGAAAGAACACTTTGAAACCTGCATGAGGAGTCTTTGGCGCCTTTTCTGCGATAATGCAAAAGCTCTTTCTTCGAAGGTTTGTATGGCTACTTTACGTGAATTTTAATAAGAAATCATTGCCATAAAATAAAGTGCTATGGCTTTGTCCATTGGAATTTCTTTTAGTTTTCCAGCGAAAGATAAAATTTTTCCTGTACTCAGTAATGAAAAATATGTAGTTTCGACGTGGTTGTTAGAATTCTTCGAAGACGGTTTGAGCTCCATCTAGATAGGGAAGATCTGTTATCAATAAAGCTCTATATTTTTTTCAAAAGTTATTTGCAACAATAACAAATGGTTTTCCAAATTGCATATTTATTTTTTCTTTTAAGTAAAAAAAAAAAAAGATTTATATTTACTTGAATATTTAAAAGCAATAAATTGTATCAAATTATTATATCATGTTTTAAGATATAGAGTATTAACATACTTTTTTTCCTGAACAAGTAAAACATTTACATCATAATTATACATAGTCAAAATGCACATTATACATTAGTCCTAAATGCATCATAGAATTAATCCCACACATAATAAAATAAACCTCGAATGTATAATTAATATACCACAAAATATATCCTCAAGATACACAAGGAAAATACAAATATGCCATCAACATAGACATACATATTTTCTATTCATATAAGCTTGTTTATTTTAATACACATGAATATATGGATGTAAAACACTCCATCAAAATACGGTTAGTGGAATGTAAGTCTTGAAATAACACGAAGTAAGAGGCCTTGAAATGAATTTCTCCTGACCAGTTGAATTTAAGCTGATTTGAGTAAAGGTCGGCTGTGCTATTTTAGATTCAAATAGATTTTCTAAAACGTTTTGCAAAGAGGTCACTTATGTAAATCTGTAAACGGTTATTAGAGATTCAGTTGGAGCGTGGGAAGATATGGGCAGGTGTGTGTTTGCCTTAAAGATTACTGTGTAAAATTGATCACTTTGATTTACTGAATGACTTAGGGAATATAGATAAGTTGGAAATTGGAAAGAAAACTCAGTTAAGAAAGGAAGAGCAAGAATCACGAGATAAAATCTAAATTTTAAAATTTCTATAGCTCTGAATCAGAGTAGAAGATCTTAAGGACGTCTAAAAAGAACTACATCAACTTTAAATAATAAGGAAGATTATCAAGATGAAAGATCTGAGTCCTAAAGCAAAACATAATTTATAAAGGTAATCACTAATGGAGAGAGGACTTTAGGATTAGTGAAAACATACAGTGATACCTGGATGTCGTAAAATATCAGTAAATTGGCATATTCCAAATGGGATAATCTATCTTTTACGCTACCTTTATTTTTCTTAAAATATTCTTTGTTAGGAATTTGTGTCATTGGTTTATTTATTTCTCTTTTGGTCTATATCGCTGTATGCCTAATAGCTTTTCTGAATTTTCTTTCTCTCTATCACATATATCCTCTTCCCTGCCCCTTTGACCGTCTCCCCTCAATGATCCACTCTTTGAAACCAGATTCCTCTCTCTCCATCTCTTTCTCTATTTCTCCCCTTCTCTCTCTCTATCTCTCTCACTCTGTCTTGATCCCTCGACAACGGATCTTCACTGTCTCTCGCAATGAGCAATGAGACAATAAACAGGAGGGGTTTTAAAACGTAAGAGAGAGGGACATTGGAAGATACAAGAATCCATACAAATTTTCAAATTTAATTCAGTCAGCTCACAGCTTTGTATTTATTGTATTTATTGTGTTTACGTCTTTATCCACTTGTACCGTCATTAATGTCATTTGAATTCATTTTGTATCTCTTAATTTTTTTACTTAAGCTACAGAAATTTGTCCTTTATATTGATTTTTTTTAGCTTTCTCTTGTTTCATTTTTGGTATTTTTACATTTAACCCTTATCTCTCGTCATTGTTATTTTTCGTAAAAGCAATTATTTTTTATACGTACGTTTTCATTGTTCTAGCCCGGAAGATGGGTCCAGAGCCCGAAACGTTGGCCAATATATATTGAGTTCAGTGCTTGCTCTCCTTTCCTGCTGAAAAGATTCTGCTTGCTAGAAGTAGCCACATTCACAAATATATATATACATATTATGTGATGTTTGTTAGTCATTAGTTCATATACTGTATAACCATAATGGTTAAATATCTGAATTCCTGCTAAAGTGATGACTTAAGTAATCTTGTAACCAATCATGTTTTTTTGTTACCGGATATTTTATACAGATAGGTATACTTACACCGGATGAAATATAATTGGGAATAGCAGATGCGTTATTTAGTGTCATTCTTTCACAGAAGATATGTAATTACTTTTCTAGTCCCATAGTTGGAAATTCCTTCAGATAGATTACTTGTGTCTTAGTTAATAGTAAACTATACGACACGTTCAATTGTTTTCTCAATTCTTTGAAGCGAAGTTTTCTCTTCCCAAGTTTGTAACATATTTATGACAGCAAGTAAACCTTCCCTGATACATTAATCCCATTACGTGAGGGAAATATTTCTCTTAAGTAAGATATTCAATCTCTCAAAATCAACTTCCTCAATAATCGTCATCAAGATTTTGTTGACATCAATGAGCAGTTAGCTGTTGTTAGTATCTCATTCCCCAACATGACATTACTAGAATAGACTTATTAAAAAGCCAAGTAAAACATTTGTAGGGGAGAGCACCCCTTTTCATCCCAACAGCTGGTGTAAACTCAAGAGAGGAGTACCAATCACCTCTCTTTTACTTGCCTCTAGATGTCGTATGCACATAAAGCTAGGTTTCACACTCCCATCGGCTTATTGCCCCTGTGATCGAATCATAGAAGATTCAATTCCGTGCAGGGCGAGAAATTGAACGCTCCTAAATTTCTCTGACAGAAAATACGTCGGCTCCAGACTCAAATCAGAGCAGAAACGTGTCTTCTTCGTGAAAGGAAAGCAGCCACCGCAAAGACTATGGATGACCGGTAGGCAGGTCAGAGAGTTTAAAAATAGCGACTGAAACAGATATTCAATTGGACTTAGAGGTGTGATAATAATTTGACCTCTATATGGGAGGGTGCTTGCAAAGTGTTACGGAAGACATATTTAATGATAATTGTAAAAATATTCTACCAGTTGAAGTGATTGACTGAGTTGTACTAAAATCTAAATTTAACTATGGAAAATATTTCAAATTAACGTTACATAATGTGCAGGATGATGGCTTTTGATCTGTAGGTGGAAAATCTTTTAGTACGTACACTTTATTGCATAGATTAACTAAAAGTTCTGAATCATAAATTAATGTCTGTTAAATTGTAAACTCTTATGAATAAAAGTAAAATAGATACTTTTATTTCAATTCGGTATTTAAAATTGCTGATGTGATTTTAATGTTAGTAGCGTGTGGTATAGTATTCTTAGATGAAAGTCTATTGCCAATTGAAGACATTTGTTTTTTCGGTGCATTTTACAGAGGTTGAGACTTTCTGTTAGGCAGTTTACGCATAATATATCGACCACCAATGTAGATCGGCCCAAAGGTTGGCTGGCTCTATTTAATAAAAAGTAATAGTAATTATACTTATAACACTACATACTATTGGGGGAATAGTTCCAATGATTCTTTATCTTCTGATAATGTATTTATTAACTAGACTAATCTATTTTCGAGGGAAGGGATATAATATTTAATATATAGCGATATCTTAATTGAGCGGTAATTTTAATGCACATCCTTATAAGGCAAGACTTTGGTATGAGCTTTTGGTGTTTATATATAAATTTTCACTTGAAGTTGTTGATATCCGTTTATCCAGGGCCAAACTCATTTATCTGAGCCCATCTCATATATAGTTTAGGTTTAGGAAAGAAATTAGTAAAGATCGGTTTACAAATCAAGTGATAGATGAATGGAATTGGCTCACTCACTAGTCGTGTGATAAAAGCGTCCTCCCTACGGAGTTGTAAGAATATAGTGAAAAGATCAATGAATGACGATGCAAGGTAGGGCTAAACCTGGGAGGGGGGAAACAGATGTCTCTTATAGGCTATTGATTACCCTTTTGCAATTTTTCTTTTTTCTTGTGCTCTTTTTCTTAGGGCTGGCTTGATCAGGTCACTATTGCTTTATGCCTTAATCTTTTCTATTGTTTCTTTGTCGGTTACGAGTATTCAGTTTACGAGCCCTTCCTTTGCTCTTTTCTATATATTATAGTCCTCAAATACATTCTTATGGATTTTAGGATAATTCAATTGACCCTGATTTGTCTTTGAACTGGCTAAACTTAGATGAAGGTAATAATCAAAAATATTCTAATACCTCTGATTCGATTCTGTTTACCTATGACATGTTTCGCATTCAAACTCTCATAATTATACTGAGGATCCCGTTTGCTCAGTAAAGGATGCTTACAATTTTTTTATTTCATCTTAGCGTCTACCTAATTCAAGGTTAGGTTCGCTAAAGAAAATCTCCCATAGCTTGTGCTAGGGTTGAATGTTCTTTACAGAGATCTACATCCAGTGCTCCGGGACAGTTTTCTGTTTGGAGAGTCGGGAAAACCGAGATATGAAATATTATCATAACTTGAAGAAAATTAGAAATAAATTTAAAGATAAACTTGATTATTGTAGATTATTAAGAATAAATTCATAATGTAAAACATCTTCAAGGATTTAAGAGAAAATATGTAAAAATTAAAAATACTTTTTCGACGTCAAATATTGAAAGCGAATCCATTCAATTGTTTATTTCTAAATTCAAATCGATTTTTGGCATCCTAAACCTTCAGCAAAATCGGGAATGACGAAATAGTTAAGTAATCTTATTTTACTGATATAAAAACAATTAACCAATTAGAGGTCTCTCACACAACATAATCATCTAATTTATGTTAGTGAAGTGATAATATCTGCATTCTTTTCATCTATGACGTGGAATGGCCAGACGCTTTCTCTCTTTCTATATATATATATATATATATATATATATATATATATATATATATATATAGCCGTAGGTACTTTTGCAGCTTTGGGCCGAAGATGGTTGAAAACCGTCAGTGAATGGGGAAATTGTAATGAGTCCAGTGGGGATGGTTTATTATTAACTTTGCGGGGTCCTTTTTAAAACAAATATTTCAGAGTGCAACTTGGCCAAAGATTAACAGGTAGCTGGTACGCGTTGGGATTTCAGAAGAAAGATAATAACGAAAATATATCTTTACTAACAAGAAAATAATATTTAAATATACACAAATATTGGGTTTAAAGGGAATAGCCGTGCAGATGGAGTTAAATATCTACGCGATATACAGGTAGGTTAATTAGGGAATTAAGGAGGTTGGATTCATGTCGGTGACTTAAAGGGGATTTTTAAACCGGGGCGCACATAAAAAGAATGGATCGATTGGGTAAGCCAGATTCTATATCAATCTGTAGGCGGCAACGGTTACAATCGCTGACGTGCTCGTTGCAGAAAAGAGGCCAGTTGGGATACGATTAATGCGAAGGCGGAAATCGGGTTACCTCTCGCTTCAGATGAGGGAGCACTCGTTGATGTCCTTCGGAGATGGGAATCGTCGTCAGATACTCGCCGATTAACTATGGCAGAGTTAACGGATCTCGATTTAGCCTTCGTCTCGAATCGAAATCGCCGATGGGGGAAGGCGAACGTCCTTCAGCTCGTTCGCCGTAGTAGGTGGGAAGTCTATTAGTGCTGCTCACTAAACTGAGTCGAACGATTATATAGACGCCTGGTGAGGTTGCTTTTGGTGGCTTTGGCGGCCGCCTCCACACACACGTGCGATTTGGGGGAAAAGTCGGCGACTCCTTCTGGGGGGAGGTGGGGGGGGGATTGTGATAACGTTAGCGCGTGGAATGTTCGATGAACTTCTATCTTATGATGGAAGGCAGGAATGTTGGCTGAAAGGTGGCCGTGTGAGACGATGAAATAGGTCCATAAGCAAATACAGCTGGGCTAGATAACGGCGTATGCATCACCCTCACCCTGGTTCAGCCATGCTATCAAAGCTCCATACGGTGCTCTTAGGACTACGTGCTATGGAGGGCACGTGGTCGCCCTTTGACCTTATTCTACTACAATCTAAAATTTGCTTTCTACATATATATTGCAGTATTATATTGGCAAACAGTTGTTTTGCACCATATAAAATCGTCCTATTCCCAGTGAAGTGCTGATAAAGGAAATTAGCTCCATTGTGAAGAATAGATTAGTTGATCTGAATCACTCTCCCAACTACCGTTTGTTAATGATTTCTTTTAACTTAAATTATTTAAATATTGTATCCTACAAGAATTAACTAATTAGATTAAAATTAGCAGCAGTCAGTTTGACCTTGAAAACGAAAATTCTACTAAAAAACCTATTATAACCATGGAGAAATTATCTATTTAACTTGGTTCTAAGCTTTGTGCTTTATAAATTTCAATAGAACTTTAGAATGTGTAAACTATTGTTAATTGAAAAAATAATTAAAATCAACGTTCATCCTGACTTAATTGGTATTATTAAGCTTCGAGATATAAATCAGTATGATTGCGTAACATTCTGGTGGAGGTAAATCCACATTCTTGAAAGTAAGAATGGAGTCACTCAAGTAGCAATCTTCTCTCCCCTACTCTTTAACTTATGTCTCGATGATGGAGTGGGAACATGTCATCCTAACTTGATTGTCGCTTGGGTATCACCATTGAAAATCTTGTTAATCCAGACGATATTATCCTTCTTGTCCTCTCCTCATAGGTATTGAATACCTCATAAATATAGCTGGGTTATCATTGTAGAAGTTTAGGTGTATACCAAAATACAAAGAGATTGAAGCGCTGTAACATTACTCTGAATAACTTAAGGCTAAAAGTTTGTGAGTCAAGTAAAATAATTTTAAGTTAAGCGCAAGTGTGAGCTAAGTAATAACTGTGAGATTGTGTCTAATGAGGCAGACTTTCTTTCACCCCTCAACTGCATAATGCGTAATTTATGTAAGATGAACTATTTCATCTTGACTCCCATCTTTAAACCTTATCGTTTCTTCTTCTATTGGGGCCTTATCGTAGATTTTACATAAATATTCTTTCACAAGTTTTCGCTTTTTATGAAAACATTTGATAATGCTTTAACTTGTACGAGTATATTAATTTTCTCGATAAGAGAAATTAATTATTATTATTATTATTGCACTCTAGAAAACTTTAAACTCCTCATTTCATCATTCAATCCTTTTCTGGCTTCGACTTTAAGATTGATGAATAATAGATCCCTTGTCTACGTCTAATCGTGTTACTTAAGAAATCACTTAATATCCTATCAAGAGACGATCTTGATGATTTAATAATATTAGCAATAAAACACTTTAACGTTAATTAGTAATTTGATGAGGATAAGGACGCTATTTATTGCGAGGATACTCTTTGTATAGCAAGGAACGATACACTTTACTCTTCATATTCCTGTATTCTGATACCTAATATCTAATAATCTTATCTGTTTGTATAGTAATAAAACCTATGTAAATTATCTATCGAAATGCCTACCTATTTACCTATTTACCTACCTAAGTGTCTCTCTATCTAATCATCTATCTATCTATCTATCCATCCATCCATCTATCTATCTATCTATCTATATATCCATCCATTTATCTATCTCTCTATCTTTCTATCTATCTATCTAGCTATCCATCCATCCATCTATCTATCTACCTATCCATCCATCTATCCATACATCCATTTATCTATCTATCTATCCATACATGATCTCTCTATCTATCTATATTTCTAAAGCACTGGATCCTTAATTTAGGCAAGTGTGCGTGTTTTATCGTGTGTCTTTCAGTGTATGTGCGTGCACGGCGCACACACGTATACATGGAACGTTCCCCTCACTTGGATTGGCAACTTAAAATCATTTCCAACTTTTCCCCTATAATCATCCCATAGGACTCTATTTCGTCCTGAAACCGTCGCCTATTCCCCCTTTTCAACCCCCTCTAGTTTCAGTTTCCCTTTCTATCCTCTCTCTTTGCAGTAAATCATGTTGTAGTCGAGCTCATACACAGCATCCGCCTAATTAACAATACCAGAGCAAATTTGCCTACCTATATTCCCACATAAATATTTCCTTTCGCTACCGATTCCTTAGATATCAAATTTGCACCAAATCACATTGTTTGAAGTTAATGTGTTCTGCCTTTTGGCGGCATAGCCGCAAACGAGCAAACTATCAGCTCTGGAGTTACCAAATAGAACAACGGTTTCAATTTGGCGAACTTCAGCAATATCGAGGGAGGTCAGAGGCCGAATGAAGTCCAATTTGGGGTCGATTTCTTGGTAATAGAATGTAATTATCGCAAGATAACCGAGTGGCCTATCTTACCTTAACTTAATTTACATTTAAATTACAAACGCTTAAATATGTCAATAGACGCGGAACTTGAATAGTCTATCCTATCATAAACTAATTAACATACAAAATACAAACGCTTATAAATGTGATTAGAGGAGGAGACTTGAATGGTCTTTCCTATCCTAACAAATTATCATGCAAGTGCAAGTTACAAAATCCTAAAGATCACGACATAAGAAGCTAACCATAAAAATCAAATTAACCTGATTTTAACCTGTAAACCAGGCCTTACATACCGTAGTGCTAGATGAGTACTAAACGAATAAAATTAAGCAAAGGAACCCTTAAAACAGCAATCTATTTAACTGATCTTTGTTATTATTGAATGACAGTTTGAAAGATTCATCCAACTGCGAAATAAATTGAGAAAGGCATTATTATTATCGCATTGAGAAATAGAAAATTGGTCTGTTTAATAAAGCGAACACAAATAAATTTAAGAATAGGCGTTAAATAAAATGAACTGGAGTCCGAAAATGTCTAAGGACGAAAACCTGCAATCGTTAATCTTATTTTGCTGAAATAATGGAATCAGGAGGGACAATTATAAAGTTTCGGTCCAATAAATGTGGCAGAGACTGAAAATTACCGTAGGGACCACTCTTGGGAGAAGAAGAAGAGGAGTACATTTGCATATATCTTTCTTTTTCCTTTGAGCGAGTCACTATTTTGATGATTTCCATAGAGAATATGTACATAATACTTAATTGGTCATTATGTCCATTGTCTAAACTAGTAGTTATAATCCGATTTGTTTAATCTATTTGGTTGTCCAAAAATTAAGTAAATTTATACATATTACGGCAGGTACATATTTTAGGATGTGTTTGGTAGATGTGATTAATATGTAGTTTATAAAAAAAAATGTTGCCTAGAAATATTATTCTAAATACTTGTTACACTACCCCAAAATGGCATTGACACAAGCATAAGTAGCATCATCGACACAAAGAGCAGCATTTTTCCACCAAGATTTAGAAGACTCCTCGACACAACCAACCTTTGGCTAATTTTTCTGAACGATTTTTAACATGGTTGAAATGATGCAAAAAGTACAGGCAACGGTAACCTGAGAGGGTGCATGAGGCTTGTAGTCAACGGATAGTACATAAGGTTAGGCGTGTATAAGACACAATCCTAAAACATGAATTAATGAAACCTCTGGTGGCGATAAACAGGAATACATGAACAGGTATCGATTAAATCAGACTTTGACAACCCCTGACATACAATATGAAACAATATGGAATGTGTGCAGCAAACATTGACACCAGGGCTCTGGAGTCAGTAGGCTAAAACCACGACTCTGACTCCGACTCCTCAGATTTACAATAGTTCGACTCCGACTCCGAATACAACTATGGGTTTTATCTAATAAATAATCTTAAAATTCCTCTATTGCATGAAAACTATGAGGATGGCATTGCCTCTTTATTGAGTTTATCCTCTGACTATTTTTCCAACTCATATTTTCTAAATAATTATCAGCTTAATTGGGCGAATAACCTAAAGTATGACATATGGAAATTTTATTTAGAAAAGAAAACCAAATTTAGATATTTTTAGCCTTTAAAAGGAAAAAAAATCCTGATATGCATAATTAAAAAGAAAAATTAAAAGAGAAAATATATCCTAATATATATGTACAAAAAAACAAAAATAATTATCATATCATTTTTTTTAGAAAAAACAAAAAAGGCAAAGACTAAATATTTATTTCATTATTATTTTTTAGTAATAATATGTAAGGCTTCTGTAAGATCTTGCTTAAGTGACCTCTAATATCTGATTTGATAAATTTCCATGCAGAAAAAAATCTTTGAAAACAGACTTGAGTCGGAGAAAGCGCATTTACTATCATACATAGCTGCATGATTTATAACTTCAAGGTAGGTTTAGATAAGCTTATGTAATGGTATTTTGCATGAGCGATTATAATTGAGTATCTCTTCAACAGCCGAATGGAATTCCTTTATAGAGTTTTCAAAGTTTGCATCAAGAGGTTCTTTCCTCTCAGTTTTCATTCGCTTCGTCTTTTCTTGTTCTATCTGATTTAAATAATTTTCAAAATGTAATTTATCCTTGGAAGAGGAAGAATGAATTTTTCTTAGGATCATGCATACACTACATACTTACACACTCACACACTCACACACGCACACACACGCATACACATGTATATATATATATATATATATATATATATATATATATATATATATATATATATATATATATATATATATATATATATATATATATATATATATATATATATATATATATATATATATATATATATATATATATATATATATATATATATATAACTGTAATTTTAGCATTGAAAGTTACACTTCAGATGTTCTTTTCAAGAGAATTTATTTGATATTCAATCAGCCATGTTGTTTACAAACCATAGCCAGTTATGTGGTGATTTTCCATTCTTCATAAACATATATGTGCGTACAACACTACAAATGTTATTTAGTGATATAATTTAGATAAAAATGTGCAATATTGTTATATTACTCTGGACCATGTTTTTAACGGACCTCATCTCCGACTCCACAGCCCAGGTTGAATCAATACCAATAAAGTAAGTGCTATATAACAGGTTTTAAAGGTCCTTTGTTGAGAGTGCTGAGAAGTGAATTCTGGCAATAGTCAGAAGGACTTTTAACAATGGTTCGATATCAAGGAATGATTTTTTTCATAATGAACATGAAATAAAGTTCGAAAGGACTTGGAACCTTCATTTCCTTTTCCTTGTTGGCTTTGTTGCATTTACTGCTCATTCACGTGACACTTTGTGAATTTTACACACATATATATAGGTAGCAAGACTATAATTCATTTACAGGCCCATACACACAAGCATTAATACACGATCTTTTCCCAGGCACAAATCTTCCGACTGACCATATAAAGGTTTTCTTGTTTCTCTTCTGTCAAATTATTCTTCCTAAATCAAAAAAACCTCGATCACACGAAACTGTTATTTAACCATTTCTTTCCATTTCTGTATTAACGCCAACCCGACTCATTACACTGGTCTGCGTCAAAAATGTACCTTAGGTTTCCTATAGTGTTTCTTAGTAAAAAATTGACCTTCTAATTCCGAATCTGGCTTCCATTTTTTTCTATCAGGTCCAGTTTTTGTGATACAGGTCGTGATAATATTTTTATAGTTTATACATGTCCAATATTACATCAAAATTTCAATAGATTTTGCATTACTGTATTCGCAGTAAATTTTGTATACATTTGAAGTAATTATGTTAATAAGTTTATATTTTTGCAGGTTAGAAATTGCTTAGCATTATAATAATAAGAATAATAATAATAATAGTGGTTGAGTTAAAAATGAACAGAAAATTTAAGAATAGCTCAGACAGATTTTGCTATGTTTGCGGCAAAGTGACGTTTTCGAACAACAATGTACAGTCTCTCCTGTAATTAAATCTTTGTATCATGCCTATTTTGGGTTAGGCTAGGAGATCAAGATAATAGTTTTGCACCACATATCTGCTGCAAGGGATAATACATAAGTTTAAGAGGCTGGAGTCAGGGCGAACAGAAAGAAGTCTCTCTCTTTTGGTGTTCCCATGGTGCGGATGGAGGGCAAGGACTCTAGCGTGCGAGAAGTTCAGGCGAGCGGCTTAAATGTTTTGCTTGAATGATTCTTTATTGGGACTCAGGATGGCCGAGGGGTTTAGGATTCTCGCTAACGGCTATCCCGCGACGCGGCAAGTGCGTTCGAAACTTGTTTTGCTACTTTTCTTTCTTTATTTTTCTTTGCGCCCTTTTCTTACTCTAAGTTATCTACAATGGTGCCGAAGACCCGGGAGGCCGGGAAAGGAGAACTTTAGTACTCGAATAACATTTCCAGACACCGTTCTCCTCAATCCTCAAAATACGCTCCGCTTCTAGGAGGGGGCTTGTGTAGCGTGCAAGATTTCAGGCGAGTGGCTGCAATGTTTTGCTTGAATAAGTCTTTTTGGGGACTCAGAATGGCTAAGTGGTTTAGGATTCTCGCTAACGGCTGTCATGCGACACGGGAAGCGCGTTAGAAACTCGTTTCGCTACTTTTCTTTATTTATTTTTATGCGCACCTTTCCTACTCTAAGTTATCTACAGGACCAACTGGGGACTGCAATTTTAGCATGACAAATCTTCAAGGTGAGCATTGTATTAAGTATTTAAGCTTTCTGTATTATATTGGCTACAGAAAATGTCATTATTATGCATAGACTTAGCATAAAATTAAAAACTAACAGTTCACTTCAGCATGGACATTTATGAAATATTTGCAACTGAAAATCAATTCCTTTATGTAATATGCAATTATATTTTCCACATTTATAAATAAGAAGAATAAACATAGTGTGGTATATCCAGACGTTCCTTCTGCCATCAACCCCCTGCTCCATGGTCCAGGAATTCCTATACCTTCTCCCCCTGAACATATAGAGGTCTATGAAGAGATTAATATAGAAGTTGATCAAGATTATAACACATCTGAGTCTTATCAGCTTTACACACATCATATGCTCGCAAGACCATTCACTCAAGTTCAGTTAAATGACCTGACCAGTGATCTTGGCATTTCAAAGGAGGATACACAACTTCTTGGCTCTCGACTTCGTGAAAGTAAACTTCTCGCTAAAGAGACATTTCTTTTGTACAGAAATAGAGAGCAAGAGTTTCTAAGCTATTTTTTACAGGATTCTTCCAGCTCTTTAGTATACTGCGCAAATATTGAAGAAATTGTTGAGGCCCTTGGAATTCCATACAACCTATTAGAATGGAGACTTTTCATAGATTCCTCTAGTAGAAGTTTAAAATCTGTGTTACTGAATATTAGTAACAAAATAGCTTCCCTTCCTATAGGCCATTCAATCCAACTTACTGAAGTTATGAAATTTGAAAAAAATTGATGGATGCAATAAATTACTCTACCCACAATTGGAGGATATATGGTGACTTAAAGGTAAGATCATTTTTCACTTGGCATTTCTAAGCTCTATGATATTGACATTCTCATATTTAATTGTTAATAATTGTATACACCTTTTGGTCAACTTACATTTCACAAGAATGCAAATCTGGAAATCATGAGTCATTTTTTAGTAATATTTTTTCGTTTAAGTGTGTCCGTATAGGTTAATGAATCATTTTAGATCAATGGGGAACTTATCCTAATTGAGAAGGTATACAACATAACTCAATAAACACAAAATAAGATGTACATATATCCAATTAGTTTCAATACAATGATTAAATGCATCGGCATACAGGATTTTTCAGTACATATTCATATTGTTTTAAGAAATATTACTTTGAATTTTTTTTTAGAAATATTACACTTTAAATTTGCATACCCTGTTAAATTTCTTTTCAGGTGGTGTCTCAAATACTTGGGATGCAAACAGGCTACACGAAGCATCCCTGTTTCCTATGTTTATGGGAAAGTCATGCAGATAGTATGAGCTATGAGGAAAAGGTTTGGCCCCTACGAGAAGCATTTAGAATTGGATTAAACAATGTGATAGCTGAAGCTTTAGTACCTCCTCACAATTTCTACTTCCTCCACTGCATATAAACCTTGGCATAATAAAAATTATGTCAAAAACCTTAATAAAAAAGGCCAAGCTTTTAAATTTCTTCTTCAAATATTTCCACAAATCAGTGACGCTAAGCGCCATGCGGGAATTTTTTATGGACCTCAGATCAGGAACTGGTGAGAGATCAGCAGTTTGAGGCTCCAATGACGGACATATAAAAAGATACTTGGAAAGCTTTCAAAGCTCTAGTTAACAGTTTTCTAGGCAATGAAAGAAGCCCAGAATATGTTGCCCTGGTCAATTAGCTCCTAACAAGTCTCAAGCATTTGGGAGCTCAAATGTCTATAAAGGGACACTTTTTACAGTGCCTTCTGGATTATTTTCTCGATAACTGCGGAGATTACAGTGAAGAACAGGAGGAAAGATTCCACCAGGACATACAAACAATGGCATCCAGTTACTAGGGTAAATGGTACGTAAACATGTTTTTTGACTACTGTTGGTGTTTGAAGCGTGATTCATCAGATAAGAGGCACAAACGAAAATCGTCAAGGGCGTCTTTTCTTGGAAATTAGAATTATTTTCTTTATTATGTTACATTCTTTAATTTTTTGTTTTATTAAAAGGATTATAGTTTACATAGGTTTATTCCTCTTTCTATGATATAACAATAATAATGCATTATTAGATAGAGAATGGTTTTTGAAACATATTTTTAAGGAAAAATGAGGTAATCTCAATGAAAATGGTGTATGCTGTATTGAGAAAATCTGACCTGATTGAACAAAAATACATTCATTTTTTAGCTCAGTCGGTTTGATTCATTAAGAAACCACAAAGAAATGCTGGGAAACATATTTTTTTTCAAACGCAAGCCTGTGTTATCAACCCTTTTCTTAGCAGTTATATCTAGTCTCATATAAATTCTTTGATTAAGGATACAGTTAATTTCTGCTCCTCAAGTAGTCCACGGTGGAAAGATTCACATCAGGGAAGACGTCTTCTTTCCATCCGCGTTCACATCCACTCCTTCCACCTTAATAGTGTAAACGTGCTATTGCTAATAGTTAAAGATGGTTAGGTCTTGTCTTCTCACTTTATCATTTCCATCTCTTCGGTTTAATTTCTTTCACTTCTCATTTTCTCCTCCATCAGATAAACCTTACGCCATATCCTCTCGATTAAGATACAGTGGTGACTTGATGAGTATTGTTGCTAATTACACCCCTAACACACCCTCATCACACAAACAGCCACATACCTACCTTTCAGGTGAGGTCGGTTAAATGCAGAACATGGGCACGTTGAGGAGGATTGCTCCCTCTCCTGGTGGCCAAGCCCTCATTTATCGGAAACAGATATAGGAGTGTGCGTGCCCCCTCTGTACTATAGCCCTTTACCTTCCCCCATATTTTCATTCCTCTAACATTAACACTTTTTCCAAATATTTATACGGAAATGCCTTCGTTGATTTCTACTTTTTAAATAAAAATTACCCGCCCTAATTTGTGAATCTCTCTTTTCAGAGGTGTCAGCTGAAGTTCAGAGTTTTCGGGAAGTTCCTCAAAGTGTGATGGTGTCTGAAGGAGAGGACGTGGAGCTGCGCTGTGCTGTTGACAACCAGCAAGGAAAAGCCCAGTGGACAAAAGATGGGTTCGCGCTCGGTGAGTACTGCATTCTTTGAGTACTAAAGGGAATTATGTGTGGTCCTTTGTAAAAAGTCTCTCTGGATAATCATGTGGCGAAGTTTATAAGGGGTTTTGACCATATGGGTGAAGATTACTGAGAAAAGCACGTGAATGTGAAGTTAATAAGTAAAATCTTGCACACTTGATCTAATGGAGCTGTAACGTGGGAAAAAAATAAGTTAAATTAAGACGAAAGAATATTGAAAATGAGGGGTTTATGAGCGAAAAAAGAACGAACCGTCGTGAGACGAATGCAATAAATGTTTATGAACCTCTTTAAACCTTAATTCTTATGCGGCGTAGTTAAAGAATAGTGAATAGAAACCTTGTTTCAGTAAGACCTTTAACCAAAGGCTGCAGGACAAAATTTGACGTGAATTTAATTTTGGGCGCGAAAATAATTTTGGCGCGAAACTCATATTGGCGCGCAAAAATCCCTGTGACTCATTTCTCTTGGGCAAATACTGTGGAATTGAAAGAGAAGAATTTATCTCAAATATTTGATATGTAGAATTTGGAAGGGAAGTTAAAACAAACGTCACTGGTTTAGACTTTTGTGTATTTGCTCGATTGATATTTGATTAATTACGGTGAAAATGTAACTGTTACCTATTCTTTTCAAGGTTATACGAAAATCCAATTTAAATGGGGCAGGAGCTGGAAAGAAGTTATTCTACCGAAATCGCAAAATTAAACCTAAAGGTGTTGTTTACACAGACAGGGGCAAAATAATAATTAATATGCTATTGCATCGCCTGTTGGTTAGCAATTACAGCTGTGAAACGTATCGTAGATTTCTATTAATCCAGTCGTCTTTACTCGTTAGATTCCGGGTGAGAAGGATGTATTTTAATTAAGTGCCAATTAGAGAATTAAGATTAACTAATAGTCCTATATCCGGTATATGAGTGGTTGTGTGTGGCAAAGTGAAGAAGGTAAGGTAAAAGGAGTTCGTAGGTAAAGTGAGGAAGTAAGGTAACAGGAAATAGTATTCAAAGTGATGAAGATAGGGTAAAAGGAGATAGTATGCAAAGTGATGAAGATAGGGTAACTAGAGGTCGTAGGTAAACTGACGAAGGTATGGTCAAAGAAGGTCGTAGAAAAATGCAAGGTCGGCTAAAAGGAGGTCTTAAGAAAACTTAGGAAGGTAGGGGGAAATGAGGCCGTGGGTAAACTGAGGAAGTTAGAGTCAAAGAAGGTCGTAGAAAATGCAGAGAGTAGAGTAAATATGGGTCTTCGTAAAACTGAGGAAATTAAGGTATAAGGAGGTCGTGAGCAAAATAAGGAAGGTGGGGGTATAGGGGAAGGGGTGCGTAGGCAAATTGAGGAAGTTAAGTTAAAAGGAAGTCCTACGAAAAGTGAGGAAAATGTTGGAAAAGAAGGTGGTAGGCTAACAGAGGAAGGTAGAGTAAAAGGAAGCAGTAGAAAAGTGCAGAAGGAGGGCTAAAAGGCGGGCGTAGATAAAGAATGAAGGTAGAGTAAAAGGACGTCGTAGGAAAAGTCAGGAAGTTAGGGTAAATGTAGGTCATAAGCAAAGTGAGAAAGGTAGGGTAAAAAGAGGTCTTAGGAAACGTGAGTAAATTAGGGTAAAGGAAGGAATAGGGAAAATTAGCAAGGTATTGTAAACGAGGACGTAGATAAACTGAGTAAGGTAAGCTAAAAGGAGGTCATAGACAAACTAAGAAAAGTAGGTTAAAAGGAGGTAAAATGAGGTGTAGGAAAAGTGAAGAATATAGGGTAAAAGGAGGTCTTAGGAAAAGTAAAGAAGGTAAGGTAGAGGGAGGTCTTAGGCCAAGTAAGGAAGGTGATGGAAAAAGAAATGTTTTATAGACATTCAAACTATAATGAAAACAGGACGTTAATCTCGTGTCTTTTAATATGAAAGTTTTAATAAATGAATAAGAACTTGTCAATTGATTGTGAACACGTTGATTGTCGCACTTTGAACTATATTAGCTGCAACAGTGGTTTAATTAATACTATTTATAAGTGAAATACTTGCCCAGGATTTTTGTCTAATAACTTTTTAAATTAAATTGATAAGTGTTTCTCCGCGTTCTTTTTAGTCGCGTGTGACTCTAGATCTCACTATTTCGGTCGGTCCACTTTTTCTTTTTATTGTTTTGGTAATAAAATTGTAACCTTTTGGCCAATTCTAACAAAGTTTGAAACCTTTATGTTGTTATAAATTTTCCTTCGAATGATGTAATTACCAAAATTCTGCCAAGGTTAATCAGGGAATTATTGAAAGTTTTGAAGGTCGTAAAGTCATAAATTAGAATAAGTGAGAGCACGCGACTTTGGTCAGCAGACCTTGTTTCAGTCTGTTCAAATACTGACTAAATTCCATCTGTTAGGTGACAACCATTACAAATCATTAGCTTGGAAAAATCCAGCTAATTATTCCCTAAACAGGACGTATAATTTGGAGCTTTTTTCCTTTGAATGTAAAACAGTCTAGACAATGTCAGTTTGCCTGGTCAAATGTAGAATGTTTGCATTCAAATTATCCATATATTACTTTTTTTCTCATTCTTCTTCTAGTATTAATGGAAAAACAAACCAATAACCTTATGACTGGCGTGGTTTGGGGAGTAACCAGGATTTCAAAGCAACATGGCAAACATTTCCTCACTAATTATGGCTAAATAGTTCTTTTTTCACTTGCTGGAACCTGAATTTTATTACTTATCTTGTTTCAAAATCGGTAGTTATGTAGTTCATCTTTGTATAGCAATCAGTTCATTATCATATGTGAAACATTAACTACATGTGAAGCCAATCCTGACAGATTTACTTCTTGCCGTTGTGCAATGAAAGTTTTACCTTCCTTACAATGCTATGAAAATCATCTTTTACACAAATACAACCAAGCAAAGACCACAAGATCCAATCGAGTCTATTTCAGGAAATTAGAGTATTTTTTTATCAATTCTATTTGAGCAATTTGATGACGTTTCTAAGTTATTCCAAGTTTTGGTTATTTTATAATAAAAGTTTTTGTCCTATCTTATGGTTAAATCTTTTTTTTTGCTCGTCAGAATCCATTTTTTCTAGTGGTCACTTGATTGGCAACCCAAATATTGGCCCATAATTTATAATAGTTAATCCGTTTAGTAATTTAAAGCTTTTTAAAAGTTGGTCATTAAGATAATTAAATTTCATTAATTTCCTAGCTTGACGCTGAACAGATTCTGAAAGAAGGGAGAGAGGTGGAAGCGGGAGATAGATAACCAACTTAGGTCTATAGCTGCTTAGTGAGAATCGTATAAAATGGAGCGAAATAATGATAAGCAACCATGAAAAAACAACTTCACTTTTAAACCTACATTACTTCACCTTTGCCCTTCTCCTCCCTCATCCACCACCCGTATTTTCTCCCTGTAAAACTCCTCCTATCCGCCTCTGACGTTTCATCTACTTCTAACTTCTCTCACTATTCAAACCTCCCCTCATCCTGCAGCTTTGCACTCTCTATTGCCACTTTTCCGCATTCACTCAGGTTTCCCTCACCCTTCCTCTCACCCCTAGTATAGTTTTCCCACTGGATAAATTGGAGTCCTTTAAATGTTCAATATTTGTCATCCTGTGCCTGAACCACACCCTCCCGTTACTCTCGTTTCCCCTTCCACGCACTCTTCTCATTCCGCCTCCTCTATTGATTTAGTTCTTCAGGTCCCATACCCACCAAATCAGTCGTGGGGGGGGATGATATTCTAGCTCATTTTTATAACGAATGAGTGTTGGAGTTAGTTCGATGTTGGATGTATTGGTAAGTTATTTTTCCCGCTGGATGCGGGTTTCAAGCAGGTTAATGTATGTTATAGGGGCCACTTTGGTGATTAAGGGGTTTAGGACAAGATCCTAGATCTTTTATTTGTCAGTAGGAGTGTTTTGGGGCTTCCTACACGAAAAGTCATTATTATTTGTTGTAGGTTATAGAGTAGTGATCATTCGCACTGAATTAGTCGAGTCCTCTTCTCCAAAATACAGAGGATAGAGACTGACCATTTGGTGTTTACGCTTGCTGATTAAGTACTTTAAATGATATTTTTGTTGATATTATAAAAGAATCCTTAAGTCTGTGATTGTGTGTTCATTATTTTGTTTTAGTTTCTATAATAGTAATTACAATTCATTTAAAGTACATGAAAATTGCTTAGAGGTTTAAAATGCGGATCCTCTCTTTAACCGTATTTGAACCGAAATTATTCATTTTAGCTAAATTAAGGCCATCATCTGCGTCCGAAAAATCAATGAACGAGATTAGTTCTGGCAGATTAGTCTCAATTACTCAATAAAAAATGACTCGTTGACTTGGATTCAGTTAGGGGGAAATGGAAGGAAATTGAGTGCATTTAAAGACCCACCTTTATTGATTACTAGTTTAGCAGCAGCTCCGTGTAAATATTAAAGCCCAAAAGGTGTAAAAGACCAAAATGAGTATAATCCTCAGACGCAAGCATACTTCTTCTACCAGTACAGTACGACTTGATACTGAATAGAAGAGTACAAAATCGGATCTGTGTTTAGAGAAGTTAATAAACATTAGTGATGGAATGAGTCTCGCGAATAGAGTGGACTTCATGGCGGGTGCCATAACTTGTACAAACAGTCAGTTCTGACTCCAATGTAAACTATAACTGCAGGCCTAAATAAGAACGAAAACCAAAACAAAATACTAAAGGGGTGTCGGGAAATAGGACCATTGCCTACTACTATAAATGTTTGGTTTGAGTTCATTTTCACTAACATCAATTCACGCCTTTTTCGCTAATATTAAATCCCTTATTTTAATTCTGTCTCATTTGGGAATAAAAAATGGCAGCAAGAAACGACCCTTATAAACATTATGCCATAAATATGGCAGAATTATTGCGTTAATTAAGGTAAAACAATTATTCTTTTCTACTTATGAACCCGGCAGAGCTCGGAACATCATTACCCCCCACCCCTGGTCCCCAAAATAGCTCCTGGGGGTGAAATGAGGGTAGATCTTTCTGTAAATAGCAAGTGTAGTTGCTAAGGCAAAGAACATGGAGAGATAAAAAGTTGTTTTAAAATGTGGAAGGTGATTAATGCGAGGTGTGGAGACGAGATGCGATTGTTTGGTATTATATCCGAGGGAGTGAATTTAAATATGAGAGAACAGAGATGAAATTGATGAAAAAAGGAGGGGATGAGTCCTTTAGGAGATGGTTTTGTCATCAGTCTCTAATGGGTATTTAAACCATGCTAATGAGCCTCTTATTTTCAAAGAACTTGGTCTTTTATTTCCCAAGTTGTAATGGTATTAAATTTGTACGTAGGAAAGAGTCTCATGCCTCTCATTCAAAAGGGAAGAGTTCGTAATTTAAGGTGCCGGTGTTCTTTGCACGATTCGTATACGTTAGAAGCATAAAGTTTGATAAGGTTTGGTATTTAAATATTAATTTTCTAATCTTTTCATACTAATTATTTTTTATTATACTATTTTTTTTCCTCTTTCCGTCTGAGGTTTCATAATTTCTCCCCTCCCCCTCATAATTCTTTCATTCATGGATATAGTGATAGCCAGAATGATAGATAAGTAGATAGATCACAAAAAATACAGTATACAAAGATATGTGTAGATGTATATAGATGGAAAGATATATAAAATGCTTAGAGAGAAAAGTAATGAGCTCTGATGCTAAGGTGAGTTGGGAGGCAAAATATCAGGTTCTGTGTGATCCGTGATCGATGAAATTCTTCATGAGCCAGGGTGCAGTCTTGCTGCTAAACGTAAGGCCTACCTGTAGCTAATCGATTGATCCAAAGCCTCACTACTTCAATAAGAACATGGAAGTAGACCTTGGTGTTCATCACCTGTTTAGCTGCTTTAATACCTAATAATACCTAATATTAATAATATTAAGATAACATATCAATATGCGACTACGGTAACAAAATTGTTAAACAGATTCTGTTCCACAAAGCAAGACTCTGGAATGGACCTGATTCCATATAATGATTGAAAGAAATCCTACATTAGTGAATCTAGTTATTTTACTAATAGGATTAAAGAACACGGCGCTGATATTAGGAGAGGTGCGATCTCTTCAAGTCCTTTGATTCACATGCAAAACTTTGACCATAAGATCGATTTTAATAACCCCCAAATTATATATAGGTTAAATAATTGCATATAAAGACGATATAAAAGTATATCCTAATTAATGTTGTGAATAATTATAATATTTTAGAAGAACAATAGAAATTAAATAAATTTATATCTAATATAGTCGCCTTCTCAATCCACAAACCGTGAAACCACAGCTAATCCAAAGGATTAATAATATGTCCCTTATAGCCATTTTAGCTGTGTCCAACAGTTAAAATTCCCCTAATGTTCATATTATATTTGTTATTGTATTTTAGCCATTTTATTTATTTTAGTTTGCTTACGACCTTTATATCGTTTGTTCGGTATGCATCGTTTCATTACCATACAGCTGACGATGGCGCAAACCAGAACAATATATGTTTTCAATAAACTCTGATTCACAATTGTGGTTTCTCTTACTCAACTATATTATTACGTTAGTGTGGTATATATATATATATATATATATATATATATATATATATATATATATATATATATATATATATATATATAGAGAGAGAGAGAGAGAGAGAGAGAGTAGGATAAAGAAGGGGGGGAGAGGATGGAAAAATATTAATACAAAGTAAAAAGAGTGAATCGAAAAAGAAAGAGGTGAATTAGAAATGGGAGAGAAGGGAAAATAAAGATGAATTGATAGATAGATAGGCAAAAACATAAAAGTGCAAGCGGATAGAAGCAAACTGTAAGCACGATGTAACTAGAAATAATTTGTAGTATCTATCATTTCACTTAATAATTCCATCTTCCTTTCCCCTTAGTTCCCCTCACCACCCTTTCATCCGATTCTTCTCATTTGTAGAGGAGTATAGTGAAGCGTGAACGAAGCCGATTCCTTTCAACTAACGGGGATGCGATGAATTATTTTCTGCAATGTCTGGCGGGGTTTATTTGAGCCATCAACCAAAAAGGCCTCAAATTATGCCCAATTGTCTTGTCGTGGCGGCACTACTGGTTTATACATCTTACAACATGTGATAAGTGACCTAACCGGTGCTTGTATTTGTTACACCCATTGAATATATATATATTATTCTAAATATGTCGATACGGACTCATAATTATACATCAGCTGGAAAAGTTCTCCAAAAGCATAGATGGAATTAAACTTTATCTGCATTAAGTTATCTGCATTTAGAGGATGTTGTCCCTCTACCAAACTTTCTTGAATAATCGATGAAATCAAACTTTCGTCTTCCATTTGTTCTGCTTCCATCTAGGAACCATCTCAGAAAGGGAAAAAAGCAGTTTAATTGGGATCTAGTGACAGTTTAGCTAAAAGAAAGCGAGTGACAGTTTAACTAAGAGCCAGTGACAGTTTAACTGATAGCTAGTGAAAGTTTAACTGAGATCCAGTGGAAGTTTAACTGAGAACCAGTGACATTTTAACTGAGAACCAGTGACAGTTTAACTAATAACCAGTAGCAGTTTAACTGAGAATCAGTGATAGTTTTAATTAGACCCAGTGGCAGTTTAATTTAGAACCATTTGTAGCTTAACTTAGTGCTAGTGTTAGTTTAAATGAGAACCAATTATAGTTTAACTTAGAGCCAGTGGCAGTTTAAATGAGTGCCAATGGCAGTTTAACTGAGAGCAAAAACTAACCAAATATAAATTCTGAGGCACCAAGGGCAGGATGTGTAATTCTCTGGGGTGTTGGAGTAGAGTGATGGTTGAGTATGGTTGCGTGTGCTTATGCGTGTTTACAAGGGCTTATTTAAGAATAACTGTATTTGAGGCCAGTGGTATGTTAAGATATTTTATTATCTAGTGTTTACGACGAAATTTGTGTGTATGTGGGAATTCAAACTCCGTACGGGTAGGCTTTTGTGTGACTGTAAGTATGAATGCTTGCGAGTGTATACTGGTTCAGCCAGCAATTGTTGGCATGCGCATGATGGCGAAATATGGCTACATCACTCTACAAGAGCCTATTTTTAGTGGCAATGAGAGAGATGCCAACTTTAGATAAGTGTTTTCATCGCCTCACCACTCACTGCCTCCCTTGCTCATCAGCAAAGACCATTTCATCGTCTATCTCCAAGCTCTCCGTTCAGCCAGCCGCAACCACTTGATTGGGAAATTAAGAAGAATTGCTACCTCACTTTGTTACCAATGAATAATATATTACATAATTGGATTGCTTTTATACCAAACGCTCCATTACGTAACTGTAATTTACGTTTATATTTAGGTAATATTGATCTGACTTCATTGATGATACACTGTGAATGACTATGTGTAACTTTTTGACATCGCGTGATATTCATTGTTGGAATGAACGCATCATGACTTGTATAGGAATATGTGAAAAATATAGGATTTTTCAATCGAGTGTTTGGTATATATTGTGATTGCGTTTTTGTGTACGTGATTGCTGTCTTGTTTCTTTCCCCTTTTATCACAGGTTCGTATCTGGACTAAAATTGTCTTGTTTAGGGATGAAACTCCTCTCATGTACCCAAACTAATCAGATCATAATTGATGCAGAGAATCTAAAGGAATTATGAAGAAAGAGAAAATATAGATAATAAAAAGTACCTACATAACTGAGTTTTGCGCTATCATATTGTTTTCCTCTAAGCTTCTAGTGTCAACTTTTGTACTATCTTAAAATGGCCTGCCTATCCTGGCCTTTATCAATGGTACTCAATCTTCATAATATTGACCACACGATGCTCCCGCTTTATTCCGTTAAAAATGATCCGAGTACTGTTTAATAATCCTTGGATGCACGCTAGTATAGTCATGGCAAGTCAAAGAATGAACAGAGTGAACCACGTAAATGGGAACATATCAGATTTGAATGTTACCTCGTCTTGTAGAATGCAAAAAGATTGTTTATTGGATTTATACACTTTGAAAGGGCATTTGACACAGGTACACACACAGAAATGGGAAAAATGCTGTAAAATATTGGGCTAGATAAAAAAAACATAAGGATAATAACAACTTTATACTGGGGCCAAAAAGCTAACGTAGAAATAGGTAGAGAAAATACAGATTGGATAGTACTCGTATCAAGATAGGGGTACGTAAAGATTGCATACTATTGCCGGATCTATTTTCATTGTAGGACAAAAATGCATTGAAAAGAGAATAATTGCAAGGAATAAAAATTGGAGGGAAAAATATTAATAGTATAAAGTATGCAGAGGATAACGCTATAATTGCCGACTCACAAGAAAGGTTACAGAGACTCCTGGAAGGACTAAGCACAGCATGCAAGAGAAGAGGTTTAAAAGTTAAACTAAACATAACGGAAGTAATGGGCATCACCAAAAGTAAAGACCAACTCAGGGTACAAATTAACATTGATGGGAGTGTAATAAAACAGATAAACAAATTTCAATATCTGGGAAGCCTCGTGACAAAGGACTGATCGTGCGAGCAAGAAATTAAGAAAAGGATTGGAATAGCAAAAACAGCTTTTGGGAACAGGAAAGAACTGATAACAAATATAGGTATTGGGATAAAACTAAGAACTAGATTGATAAAATGTTTCATATGGTCTACATTTCGATATGGATGTGAAACTTGGACAGTGAAGAATAGTTTGCTCAATAAAATAGACGCTTTTGAAATATGGTGCTTTAGAATAATGATGAGAATATCATGGACTGAAAGAGTATCGAGCGAGGAAGTACTGATGAGAGCAGGAGTGAAACGTAAGCTAGTAAATGAAATAACGAGAAAACAGTTAAAGTTTCTGGGACAAGCGGTACGAGCAAGGAAAATAGAATATGACTGCATGGTAGGAAAAAATCAAGGAAAAAGAGTGCGTGTGAGACAAAGAAAGAAATATGTACATAGACTGTCTGTTGGAGCGGATCTGTGGAGAAAGAAGTGTCACAGATGTTATGAGAAAAACTGAGGATCAAGAGTGATAGCGTGCCAGGATCGTCGAAGTTACGAGACCGACACCGTAGTAAGTAGTCTTAAAGGGTTTTAACTCTATTATCCACCTGAAGTCCTAATCCCGACTTGTAACTTTAATCTACCAATCTCCAGATTTCTTTCCAGCAGCTGCTTGCTATTTATGTCCATTTTCAGCTATTTTCCTGCTTTCTTATCGTGACTCTCAAAATATATTTAGAAAATAAGAATTTTTGAGGGAAATGATTTAGGAGAAGCCGGGTTACTTAGGAGTTTTCTTGTAAAAAAAATCGATGCTCTTCCAATACGCGATTTACCAACCCTTTTGATCTACCAACTCTTTTGAACTATACTTTTATCGTAAGGGGGTTACATTGAGATAATAATGATTTGAAAATTTATTAACAAAAATGCTTATTAAAACTAAAAAATAAGAACAAAATAAAACATAATTTTTAATATTTAGCGGAAAACAACTTTAATATCATTCATAAAATCAGATTACCTAACGTAACGTAACGTAGCGTAACGTGGGTTAAGTTAGATGGTCTATTTTATGGATGATGTTAAAGTTGTTTCCTACTAAATATTAAAAAAATATCTTTTATTGTGTTCTTATTTTTCTAATTTTAACATGCAGTATTTTGCTAATAAACCTGCACATCATTATTACTTCAATGTAAACCCCTTACGATAAAAATGTAGTTTAAAAAAGTTGATAAATTAGGTAGCACCGTAATTTCTGACTCAGTTGCAAACTAATTAGAGTAGCTCTGAATTTGTTTAAGTTAATTTGGGAAAATATTTATTTCTTTGGGCCTAAATAGATTATGCGGCCATCTTAAACTCCAAGCCTCAGGCTTTTCCCTCGACTTGACTTCACCTGCGTATCCCCAACCCCACTTCTCTCTTCTCCACAAGCAGTGGAGAGCCGTTTGCACTTGACACAACCTAATTGCTATACCCCTCCCCTACCATTCCCCACAGTTGCTTCGCCCGTGCTAAGGCATAGTAGGGTAAGGCGATGCGCTAAATGCGAATGAATTATCTTTAGTAAAACGCTTCATCTACATTCGTAAGTTTCATTTTTCCTCGTTCGGTTTGTCTGTTTGTTTTAGTTTGGGTTTTATGCATTTCTGCGGTTGGTTCTTTTGTTCTTTTCGACTCTTCATATTTCTGTATTCATATTTACTTATCAGAGGGATATATATAAAAAGTGACAAAAGTGATTAAAAAAATAAAACAAACAAAAATACAAGAAAATAGGGTGGGAAAAAAGACGAAGGGAAAAATAAACAAAGGGAACTATCTGCTTATATATATCATTGAAAAATTTGAATTATATCAACCATTTTAATCATGATATGACCAAAATTCCATTTAAATAAACAATTTCAGAATAAAAAATGCAAAAACGAAGGAATTTACATTAAAAAAAAATTTAAAAATTGAATATAAGTAAAAAGCATCTCTTTGCCACAAATTTTAACCACTTCAGTGGAATATATAAACAAGAATTCTAGAATATGGTTGTTAAAATCAAGTCTGAGCCTCACTTTCAGCAACTAAGTAAACAGATACCGAACTCTACCGAATATTTATTATGTGTATATGGAAGGTAAACACTGAAAAGAGAAGGTGTATAAAGTGGAATGCATGAGGGCAAGAGGAATGTTTGCGAATTCGGAATGGGTGGTATATTTCATGTTGTTGTTTTGGTTAGACAGTATGAGGTTGTTTCATCAAAGAAAACACTTAAATGAATAATTTACTAATTAGAATGCATCATTTTTTCTGATTTAGTGTAAAGATGTAGTTATGCTAAATCTTTTAGCGCTGTCACACCCTCAATTCAGTGTATCTACTCAAGTCATTATTATAAGGATTTTCAGGCATGAATTCAATTTGGAACTTACTGCTATTTAAGCTGCTGTGGGTATTAACAAATTATTTGGCGCGACACCACTACACTAAGAACTACTCAGCGTTAGTTCCATAAGTTTAGGTCTGGAAATATGGAACACACCATAACACAATAACATCTCAAAAAAATAAGAAAGGTAAAGTATTGAAAGAGTTCAACATGAATTGGAAGAAACTCAGAAAATGTGACCGCTTCATGTTTGTAATTGCATGCTGTGAAGAAGAATAGGAAGCCATTTTCAAGAAAATTGTGACATGTGATGAAAAATGGATTCTAGAGTAGGAAGAAAAAGAAAAATCAATTCAGAAGTCATTGTTTTTACTTCAAAAATTTATGGTAGCAGGTTGGTAGAAGAGAAAATGATTTATCCCAGGATGGTAGAAGAGAGAATGAGTCATCCCAGGTTGGTATAAGAGAGAATGAGTCAGTCCAGGTTGGTAGAAGAGAGAATGAGTCAGGCCAGGTTGGTAGAAAAGAGAATAAGCCATTCCAGGTTGGTAGAAAAGAGAATAAGCCATTTCAGGGTTGGTAGAAGAGAGAATGAGTTATCCCAGGTTGGTATAAGAGAGAATGAGTCATTCCAGGTTGGTAGAAGGGAGAATGAGTTATCCATTTTACTTTGTTTTCGCACTGGAAAACAACGATAGCCGGATCGTATGGTTGAAGGATTAGTCGGATGCATTCTAAGATACTGCCAGGCGAAACCACTCTCAGCATGATGTAACTAAGCTTAAAGAGTGCTATATGAAGTTTAGCACCTTACCTACCATCACACTATTACCCTTCACTGCAAGCACCGTGTTCACAATAAATGCTTAATTTGGGGAGAACATAAAACTTCTTTTGGTCAGATGCTTCATTTGGTTGGATGCTTCTAAGACAATTTTAGTCAAGATAATATTCCAAAAACGAGATTTTATGAAAGGTAACCTTTCAACATTGACTTCGAAATTAACAACATTGACTTCGAAATTCACAAAATTCCCTTCAGAATTCACAACATTCACTTCAGAATTCACAACATTCACTTCAGAATTCACAACATTTACTTCAGAATTCATAACATTCCCTTCAGAATTCACAACATTTAATTTAGAATTCACAACGTTCACTTCAGAATCCACCACGTTCACTTTAGAATTTACAACGTCCCCTCAGAATTCACGACATTTACTTTAGAATTCACAACATTAAATTCAGAATTTACAACATTCACTTCAGAATTCACAACATTCACTTCAGAATTCACAACATCTACTTCAGAATTCACAACATTCATTTCAGAATTCAGAATTTCCACCTTTAACAGTTTTTTAAACTTTTCAGGGAGGATAACGTATCTAGTTTCACCTTTTTAAGGCCAAATATAGACAAACTCTCTCAGCAATCTTTTGGCAACAATTATACGATGATTTTTTCCTGAAATTAGACCGAAAACCAACGAGGGAATCTCTCTCAAAAAGGCTGTAAGGAAAGATCTGTTCAGAAAGGGCTAAAACTAGAGTGATAATAAAAATGTATGGAAGATACTGTATAGCTAAAGATCTCCCACACTGCTGCTGTTGTGGCCGGGAAGGCACAAATGCCTCCGATTTACCCCCCTCCTCCCTTGCGGGGACGTTGAAGGAGAGATAAAGGAAAGGCGTTAACCACCAACAACTCTAACCGGCACCAATGAAAAGTGGTGGAAGAGCCACCGCCTCTCCCTCCAAGCCCTGAATTAGATGAATGGACGAAAGCAGGTCGACGACTAGACTATAATATTAGCCCCCTGCCTGGAAATTAGGTGAGAAAAGTTCTTAAAGAAAGTGACGTAAAATGAAGATTTCTAGAGGAAATAAAGCTAAGGGAGTCTCAATCTCGTTGTGGAGTACCGAGAGTCTGAGCAAGAGAGGGCATTCCATTGCCCTGTAATCTTGAAGGAGTTCTAGGTGTAATTATGTAAGTTTATAAGTTTATATGCACATGTCTTTATATGTATGTGGGTATGACTGGGTAAATGTGTATGAATGAGAACTGGTGTACATGTGTGATATGTTTGCACATGTGAGCATGTGTGAATTTTTGTTTATGTATGTGCATAGGTGTGTATATGAGTGTGCATCTGATACATATTTCAGAGACACTGACTCGACTGGGTGCCACAAAACTGGGTGGTTGAATCCCCTCACTATATGGAGCCAAGGTGCCACAACAGGGGGCAGTTAGAAGCGTCTGAGGAGGTCCCCTTGTGTGCCACAACAGGGGGCATGGCTTCCCCTTATATTCGGTTTTGTTCCAACGATTGAACTGTAAACAATGACGAGACTGAAATTTATCGATCCGCATAGGCAAAAGAAACAAAAGGGGAGACTCGATTTTAATTGGAAGAACTCTTCAGGATTTATTAACAAAAGGGTAAAATATACAATTTATTTTCAACATTTTTTTAATTATTTTTAAACGAAAACCTAAGAGGGAATTTTTCTTAAAAGGTTGTAAAGTCAAACAGGTAAAAAAGGGGTGAGGATAAGGGAATATATATATATATATATATATATATATATATATATATATATATATATATATATATATATATATATATATATATATATATGTGTGTGTGTGTGTGTATATAATATCTCTCAAAGTAACGCGAGAGAATGATGAAGGTGAATGCAATAAACCACATTGAAAGAGAAAGCGGAATAATTTTTTCTTACAATAATATTTATTACCTTTTATTGAAAAAGTCCATGTAGGGAAGTGAGTGGAACCATGGACACTGAGGCAGCGAGCACCGTTTTGATCACAATTAAAAGTATGCCGTTATTACACTATGCCACGCAGATAACCAAAAAATTCTCTCAATAAAACGCTTCCCTGCACGGATTTTTTGAAAAAAAGAAAATAAATATTACTGTAAGAAAAAACTATTCGTTTTTTTCTTTCAATGTGGTTTATTGCATTCATATATATATATATATATATATATATATATATATATATATATATATATATATATATATATATATATATATTTATATATATGTATATATATATATATATATATATATATATATATATATATATATATATATATATATATATATATATAGGTTTTGCAATTCAGATCTAAGGAAACGAGATATGAGGAAAAGTGTTTTATTATTTTTGAATATAACTACCCTCGACTGCAATGCACTTGCGCCACTTGTCCCTGAAGCTTCGAATTCTCGACAAGCAAAAATCTCCCCACTGCTATTCAATCCACTCCTGGACGGTGAGCTGGACACCTTCATCGTCCCCAAACCGGCGTCCACGCAGTGCAGCCTTGAGCTGGCGGAATAAAAAGTAGTCAGTAGGGGGGATGGTTGAGCTCGTCAAATCCGCACTCGCGCAGGGCATCTTGGGCAACTCTGGCTTTGTGGACTTTGACGACGTTAAAGTCGATCATGGGGCGCAAGCTTTCTAGGGACCAAACGGGCAGATACCTTGGTCATGGCCAAATTGTCGTGGATGATGTTGATAACACTTCCATTTGATATTCCAACTCTCGCTCGATTTCTTCGACCTTTCCCCGTCGATTTTCGAGGCTCATCCTCTCCTCACGGGACACATTGTCCTCGTCTGTCACATCTGACTGGCGTCCTGGACGGGCGTCATCTTCAAGGGACTCACGACCATGGCGGAACTTCCTATTCCAGCGAGCAATGATTGCATAGGAAAGGGCAGTGTCGGTGTACACTGCAACCATGCGTGCATGGATTTCTTTTGCATTCTTGCCTTCCTTGGTCAAAAATTTGATCACTGCGTGGTGCTCAACCTTCTCCATTGTTGAGAAATTTGTGACTGACGATTTGCGATCAGCTACTGCTTCTTAAATAGACGAGGCAGGAGCGTGCGGCTACAGGTGTTGACTTGTCATAACTTGTCCTAACACCCCCACAAACAGCCATCCCGCTACCTCTGTTTTGCCCCTACTGATTCGCCAAACTTATTGACCTCCCCTTGCATATATATATATATAATATATATATATATATATATATATATATATATATATATATATATATATATATATATATATATATCGGTGTATCATGGAAGTAGTTTCTCTTCTATAAATGTTTTTTTAAACATCAAGTTGTATTTTAACTTCTAATGCAGTTTTTTATGAGACTGAAGATTAAAAATAAATTGAGGAAGATCCATTTCATTTGGCACTATTTAAAATATTTCTGCCGTGACGTTTTGCTTCGCTTCAGGCAACTTCAAACAGAAGTCTTCGCTATTGTTGAGGAGGCATTGATGTAAAGTTGCCTCCTTTAGTGGCGAGTTAGTTGTGTCGTGGTCGTGATGAGCAAAGAATAAATTTCGTTTTTGTTCTTTCATGCCTTTGATAGGTCGGAGTCAGAGTACGGTTCTAGAGACTCTTCTCATCGAAGAGATTGGCCCAAATCTGAATACACAGCGAACCAGTTCGGAGCGAGTATTGCTTTGTTTCTGCTAAAGGTTGCACTGGGTTGAAGCGGGTAGGAATGTGTGCAGTCTTTGGACCTGTATCTTGACAAAAGCGAAGAAGGTCCCTGAAGGCAGGAGCGGCTCGTGAGGACCAGGCTTCATCCTCGGCTGCAGGGAGTCGCCGAGACACCGGTCTGGTGGTGCTCGCCTATAGGCACTCCCGATGCTGGTTGTGATCTATAGGCACTCCCAATCCTAGTTTGTGATTGAAGTATCCTTCCTCTAGCCTTTGCCTCAAAGCAAGGGGGAGGGGCAGTGGTTGGTATGCGTCAGAGCGTGGCCACACACCGGTAAGGAGGGAGGGTGCAGTGGTTAGTAGGCGTCAGGGCGTGGCCACCACTCACCGGTTGGCCTGCACTCTAGTGTTAAATATTTGCTTTGCTTGCTTTCTCCTGTCAATACATAGCTTTTTCATATATATATATATATATATATATATATATACTTCGAAACATTCCGAGCTGGGGTGGGATTCTAACCGTGCATATATATATAAATATATATATATATATATATATATATATATATATATATATATATATATATATATATATATATATAGATTGCACCAAAGAAGTAATCTGTGCTGGAACTGCAACACTTTCTGTTCCTGTACAGCCCGATCCTCGAATGGTAGGTCCTGTTGCAGTTGCTGTATGGTAAGACGGTCTGGTCCGAGGGCACTGATTCTGCTCTCACTTGTCTGCCTGCTTTTCTTTCTTCCCACCTCTCTTCTCTCCTGGGCTCTGGGGTTTTGATGGATAACTAAGTGGCAAGTTGCCAGCTGCTGCGATATGCAGCCACCGCTTCAAAGCATGCGGCGCAATGCCCTACGCCTTGAGCTCCTGCTTGCACACGTCTTTGTAGCGTAGTATGGACCTTCCTGTGGGCCTGGATCCAGTGGCAAGCTCACCATACAAAATGTCTTTAGGTAGTCTGCCATCCTGCATGCGACTAACATGGCCAAGCCAGAGGAGGTGTCTCCCTTTGAGCATGGGAGACATGCTGAGGGTTCCTGCCCTTGCCAGGACGTCTTTGTTAGGGATGTGATCCTGACATGAAATGCCGAGAATCCTTTTGAGGCAGCGTAGGTGAAAAGTCTTGAGCTTGTATTCTTGGTTGGCGTACAGAGTCCAGCTCTCTCTTCCGTAGAGCAGTGTACTCAGCACGTAGGCTTGATTCGCTTGTATCTTTATCTTGATGGTGAGCATGGAGTTTTTCAACAATCTCTTAGAGAGGCGAGCCATTGCTGCAGCCTCCCTGCCAGTTATTGAATTTAGCTCGGGGTCCAGATTGAGATTGCTGGAGATGGTGAAGCCAGGGTATGTGAAGTCTTTCACCACGTCGAGGGTGCAGTCACCGATGAAAATGCCGAAGGCTGAGCTAACATCTTGACTTAAAGTGTTGGTGTTTTTGATGCTTATCGTGAGGCGAAACTCTTTGAAAGCAAGACCAAAACATCTGATGAGCTTTTCTAATGTTCTATTTATATTGGTTAAAGCGTACGTTTAATGATTTTCCACTTCGCCCAAAATATTGCTTTGGGGCAGACGGCACAATAGATAGAATAAAACCCCTCTATACTTTTTTTATTATTTTGAATCGACATTTTGTACATAGTAGACTCATACTTAAATATGAGTGAAACGTTTAAACATTTCCAGAGGCAGATAAGTAGGGAAAAGGACTCAGAAAAAGGGTAAAACAAGGAAGTTCTTAAAATTGTATGCAGGAGGGATTTCAGTACTGTAAAAGGATTTTTTCCAAATCTAGGCACTTGGCAAGAAAACTTTGAGGATAGCAGATCTCGTTACCTATTTCAAAGACTTTATAAAACTCAAGATCCAGGAATTCCTGGCTGGTGACCCGCAGAAGAAAGAACCTAAGGAGAAACATTGAAATAAATACAGAACGTTTGACTTTATCATTATGACCTGAGTAAAAATGAATATAGGAACCGGCGTTGGTAAGATTCCAATAGACGAAATATTTGAATCCAGATAGAGTCCTATTACTAATTAGATCTTGGAACGGGAGGACACCATATTGTTTAAATTCAAGGGTACCTTTAATAGATGGAACCAAAGAATTTAGTTCCGTAAGAAAACCATTGAAATCCTTAGAAGTGGGTCACAAAAAATAACATCGTCTATATATCGGAACCAAACAAGAGAAAAGTCAATGATGGAGGGGAGTAAAGTAGTTTTAATAAACTCCATATATAGATTAGAAAGGACAGGAGATAAACAATCACTGTCTTAGTATACGGCCGAGTATGTATGTAAGTTTGTTCCGTAAATGAATAACTCCGTTCCTTTTTTACTCTAAGAGTGAAATATTTATATTTATCTTTTTGTTTTGATTCTTTAACCAGGGAGGATTCGTAATATTATATATATATATATATATATATATATATATATATATATATATATATATATATTTATAATATATATATATATATATATATATATATATATATATATATATATATATATATATATATATATATATATATATATATATATATATATATATATATATATATATATATATATATATATATATATATATTGCCATATGAAGCGTTTCGAGGATTTAGTTAAACACTTAGAGCATAAAATATACTTTTAATTACATAAAAATTAAAATATTAAAATCTTTAAAACTACTAAGGATATAATAAGAGGATCTAAATAAAAATTAATACTACCATTGAATACTATGCGATGGTTGACGCAAAAATTCACTTTAGTACGGAATGTTAATTAAAGAATATAATTAAATGGGAATCCTTTTACCTTTAAACAAAGTGGAGTAAGACGGGGAATGACCTGTATCGGACACACAGCTGTTCGTCTTGCTGAGTTAAACCGACTTCGAGGTGAGTGAGGAGGGGCGCTTGGCGATGTATCTTGACTTGACGATATAAGCGAAGGTACAGTGGATGTATGATTATTCCGATCCACGGGTTACACTTGTGGGAGCTTCTCGATGATGAGACTTGACCAAAAGGCGAATTCTTTCTCAAGTGGAACTTTGCTTTGGCATTCCTCAATGGCGAGGAATATCTCTGGTTTTATTCGAAAACTGAGATAGGGGGTTTCTCTAACGAGATTGGTATGAGAGTGATTCTCTATACAGATGGTCTACTCTTCGATGTGATCAAAAGGAACAGCATCGGGAGGAAAACTTCTGCTTGGTTCCACTTTTTCTTTTTATTCTTAATGCCTGGACTGGCGCCGGTACTCGTCTTCTCTCGATCGCTAACTCGAATCTCCTTTCTTTTCTCTATATTGACGTATATATACCTCAATTATCATCTGGAGAGAGGAAAGGGGTGATGAGTGCCCATGTTTAAACCTCTCTCTTATGGCATCACTTTTCAGCGTGGTGACCCTTAGCCCTAATGGTCTGTTCTGGTTTTCGTCGGAGAGAATGAGATTTCGTCTATTTGGCGAAACTAGACCTAAACAATAGGCGAGAACAGGAGGTCTGTTCATAGATTTTTATTCTAAAGGCTCTACCACCCTCATTTGTCTATACTAACGGGCTACGAAATCGGCTAATTATAAGGTTTCCTGGCGAGTGATATCGCGGATTATTGCGCCAGCGGGGCAAAAGGGCAGGTGGAGTGTAAAGAATTGTCCCATATGACACGTAGCTGTTGACGCTGTGTAACCGAACTAACGTCTGTTTTATCCTCGCGATATTGAATTCCACACAATTACCCTTAGCTAAACCAAACTTAAGGAAGGTAAAACTTATCATTAAAAGAAAAGCTACAGTTTTTAGTACACATTGAGATGAGGTCAATGAAAACATTAACAGGCAGGGGAATATCAAAGTTAGGCAATTTATCACTAAGGAAGAGGGGAACAACATTTTATTAAAGTGTCTGTAAACGATCTTCTCCCCTTCCTTAGTGATATATATATATATATATATATATATATATATATATATATATATATATATATATATATATATATATATATATACTAGTATATCAGTGTAAATTGGGAGCAGCTTCTCAACTATACATATTTTGTTAAAGACCAGGTTGTATTTTGATTTTATCAAATTTTTTTTAGAACGTTCCAACTTGTATCTGGTTGGAGATTAAAGATCAGTTAAGGAAGATCCATTTTATTTTTACAACTAATTTGAGTTTTGGCCTTGAGCTTTCGCCATTCTTAAGGCATCTTCAGACGGAAGTCTTCGTAATGGTGGAAGCTGCGTTGATTTGGTGTTTACCCTTGGTTTTGCTTCCTTTACCAGTGAGGCAGCTCATCGCTGGTCGTGAGCAGCGAAGAATGAAATATTTTCGTTCTTTAGTGCTTTTATAGGTCAAAGTCGGAGTACCAGGTTCCTTCAGCAGAAAGGGTGAAGTACTCTTTCGGAACTGGTGCGTTGGGTTTTAAGTTTGGGGGCCATCTCTTTAATGAGAAGAGCCTCCAGAATCTTTAGGCGGTGAAGGTCAGGGTTTCTTCTAAGTATGGTAGTGTTTTCGACCAGAGTTGCTCTTGTAATTTGTGCGTTATGCTTTTCTTTTTAATGTGTTTTATTCCTCCTTCTTGCAAATGCATCGTTAGGCGCCGGCTTATGGTAGTAGTGGTCTTACCTATATATTGATTATTTGGATGAGGTTTGCAGTCCTCGTGGAGGCATTGGAATTTGTATACCACATTTGTAGCCTTTAAGATCGATTGCTTTTCGCGAAAGTTGTTTTTCATTAATAAGTTGCTTACTTTTGTGTTTTTATAATAAATTCGTAAGGATAACTTATTATTTTCTTTGATAGTGTTACTTTTTATGATATCTTGTAGTATTTTTTCGTCTGTTTTGTAAACATCCGTCACTTGGTTCTTGTAGTAGTGTGGTATTAGTTTTCCTTTTTCTCTTCCCTCCTTTTCCTCAAATTTGGACTTGAGAATTTCTTCTGTAATTTATCGAATTCTCTGTTTGAGTAGCCATTATTGATCAGGATCTGTTTTGATCTTCGAAATTCTTCAATAAATGCGATCCACGTTGAGCAGTTCTTGATGGCTCTTCTTATGTATGAGCTCATTGCCGATTTTCTTATAGTGCACTAACTTTTGGCGTTAAGGCATCGACGGAAGTCTGGCCCTTTTCGATAGACGGTGGTGGTATATTTTCCGTCGCTGTTTTACTTTGCGTCTACGTCCAAGAAGGAAATACGGCCACTTACACTTAATTCATATGCAAATTTGAGAACGGAATGGGATTCGAAGGTCCTTTTGAGTTGTAGTAATTGGTGCTCATCATTAATTGTGAGGTATATGTCATCAACGAATTTGGTGTTTGGGTGGGTTCGTCATTTTAAATATATATATATATATATATATATATATATATATATATATATATATATATATTACATAAAATAAATTAATTGAAATAAGGCTGCCGAGAGCTGACGCGAGCGTTATTCTAGTCTTTTCTGTATGGAATGCCAAAATTGAACTTTCCTTTACTCTCCATGAATTTTACAATGCTCTTTCTCTCGCCTTTCAAAATCAGGTTTCTAGTCTCATTTGCTTATTCACTTCCAATATATATATATATATATATATATATATATATATATATATATATATATATATAAATATATATATATATATATATATATAATCATTAATTTTTGCCAGCATGGCAGTCAGACATGCACCTCTTTGTTAACACAATTTTTCGAAGCGAAACATGTGGGTTCCTTATAAGAAATTAGTTTTTACGTATCTTATCACAGATATTACTAACATTTTCAAGCTAAAACGTGAAATCATAGTCAAGTTAGTTACTACAACTAAGTAATATAAGTGGAAATTATTGCGTCATTCATAAAATTCCCTCATATAGTTTGGGCTACTTAACAATTACTATATAGTTTCTTCCATATAACTCCCTACTTTTGCCAAATATAGAAATATAGCAGTTAATGAAAAATAAATATCTAAACCGTTTTACAAATAGAGTTAGTTTAGTTAGTTTTTTGTATAGAAAGAACAGAGAGGGACTGCTGTAACACGGCAGTCAGGTAGTCAGAGAGGAGCGTTGCGGAAAATAATTAAGAAAGGGACAGCGAGAGTAGATAGGTTGGTGGCTATACACCGAAGCGAGGTGTTGTTATGAGGGTGTAGGTTATGTGGTAATTGACTGGGCGAGGGTTGGGGGCAAGTCAGGGGGGGGGGAAGGCTGACAGTCCATCCGGAAACGCGTTATTCACGATGCCTTATTGGTTTTTATGCGAAGAATGGTACGGGTGGCAGGTGTTCGTGGGCCGCGGGATATCGCGGCGCCATCGCGTACCTTCTTACATGTAGCGAGGTGTAAAGTGGGTCTGTGGTGAGTTTTCCGAGTTATTTTGTAAGTCTGGTGTAAGCGTAGGTGTTAGGAGGAGTTAGTTTGTTGTTGTTGTGTAGTGCGTCCATTCTCGAGTACAGCGGCGAACGGCAAGCGCGCTTCAGAGCAGAGTTCTGAATGCGCTGAGCCTTTCGCTTCCAGGTGTCGCTCGAAGCTACGAGTGACAGTGGGGCGTACGTGAGAATAAGATGCACGAGTGCTTTGTATAAGTGTAGTTTTAGGTTTTTACTCGCTGGGTAGAACCTACCCAGCGATGCGTTTGTACTTGAGGCTCTTGCTTGTATTATGTTCTGGTGTAAGTTGAACCTGAGGGATTTGTCGAATGTTACCCCCAGGATTTTGGTGCACTGTGTGTATGCGAGCCTTGTTGGGTTTTGGTGGATCATGTTTGGTGTGTGTGAGTAGATTTGTAGGTTGTGCATGAATTAATCTCTAGCGCCGTAGAGTGTCATCTGTGTCTTCTGAGGATTCGTGGCAATCAGCCATTTGTCCTCGTAGTCTGTCTTCTCGTCAAGTATTCTTTGTGCGTGGAGCGCGATTTCTTCGGGGGCCCGGCCGCTGACGAGAATGGTCTCGTCGTCGGCGTAGGCCACTATGTATGTGTGAACGCAGTTTTATGGTGGGCGTGGGGTGTCGTTTGTGAACATAATGTAGAGTGTGGGTGCCAGAACGCTTCCTTGGGGAACGCCTGAGCGTGGTGTGAAGGGTCCTGAAAGGGTATTGTTGTATCTGATGTGGCAGCGCCGTCCAGTGAGGTAGTGTGAGAGGAGCCTTCTGGTGCAGAGAGGTAACTCCGTGTTGTTGGCGAGTTTCCAACGGAGTCCCTCGTGCCACACCTTGTCAAAGGCTTTCTCCACGTCCTTACCGACGGAGAGAGTCTTTTGGTGTATATGTCGTTTCTTCTTTATTCTGTCGTGTACGATGGTCACGGCCGCCTGAGTGGACCTGCCTCTCCTGAACCCGTATTAATGGGGGGAGAACCAGTCCCTCTCGTCCAGGAACTCCCGTAGGCGGCAGTTGACCATTCGTTCGAGTATTTTGCCTAGGTGCTCTAATAGAGCAATAGGCCTGTAATTGTTTGGGTGTTTTGGGTCTTTGTGTTGTTTATGAAGGAGTATATTGTGAGAGACTTTAAATATTTTAGGGAAGTGGCCTAAGGCTAGAGAGGCATTGAATAGATGTGTGAGTGTGGGGTATATGTCTGCGGGGAGGTTATGTATTAGTGTGGCTGGTAGGCCGGAGGGGCCGGGGACGCGTTTTGGTGTCGATTTTATGTAGTGTTTTGTTTCCTCGACGGTGATTGGAGTGGTAAGTGTGGACGTATAGTCGAGCACCTCCATACGTATCAGGGGGGCAGGCCTCAGTTAGTGAGCATGAGTCCGGCTCGATTCCTGAATGTCTTGGAAGTGCTCCTGCGCATGTGATTTTGGTGGGTTGTGGGTGTGTACTGTGTCCCAGTGGGACCTGAATGCGTCGAGGATGTCATTGGTGTCTGTGAGTGTGTGGTTGTTTATTTTCAGTGTTATTGGTTTGGATGGTTCCTTACCCAGCATCCTTTTCACGTGCCGCCAGAAGAAGGAAGGGTCCATGCAACGGGTGTCGTCCGCGATGCGGACGACCTCACGCCACTGCCGGTTCCTATCCAGATGCACGCATTGAAGGATGCGGGCACGTAGTTGGTTGATGTTCTGTTGTAGTGGGCCTCTGGTGTAGTGGTTGTTGTACTGTGTGATAGGTCTCCGTGTGTGTATTAAAAATGTGAAGTGTTTTAAGCAGGTGTAGTTTTTGCGTGGTGAGTGTAGATTACGTGCGGTGGTAATGGTGTCTAAGAGTGAGCACCGGTGGTGGTCTATTTGTTCTGGATTGGTGTTCTCCAGGTCGAGGTTATGTGGTGTGTTTGTGGATATGTGGCTTCTGAATTCAGCCCAGTTTGTGTTGTTGTAATCGTATATAGGTGATGTGGGGATGAGTATGGGGGATGTGGATATGAGAAGGCATATTGGTATGTGGTCTGATAGTACGTGGGGACCGGGTGCAATGTGAGTGTAGAATCGTGTGGCGTGGTCGTTACGGAAGACCACATCCGGGGATGTGGTGCCCCCGCACGGGCCGAAGAACGTGGGGAAGGCAGGGCCGATGTGTTCACAGTGGTAACGCCGCAAGGCACCGGCCAAGTAACTACCCGCATCGTTCGTATTGTTGGAAAGGAGTGTCGGGTGAGAAGCGTTGAGGTCCCCCGCAAAGAAGATAGGTAGGTTGTAGTTTGAAAGGGCCTAGAGTGGGACTTCTAAGTTTAGCTGTATTCGTGGTGGTCTGTAATGTGTGGCCACTATTATGGGGCCAGATCTTGTGTCGATTTTGCAGGCTAGAAAGAAGGTGTCGCGTGTGTTGACGAGGGAGTGGTGTATGTTGCGCTTTACTAGGATCACAGATCCTAGGTGCCGTGCCTGTGGGGACAAGTATGTGTGATAGCCTGCAATGCGGAGTCTGTTGTTGTGAGGGTGTAAGCTGGTGGAGTTTAGAAGTATGATGTCGGGTCTTTGTGTGTTGAGTACCCAGTTGGCGACCGTATGGCGAATACCGTGCCAACTGCGTACGTTTAATTGTATTACACTAATACGACCTATTGTCGTGGTCTTAGTGCGCGGGAGGCTGACTTGCCAGGAATCGTCCCCTTCTTCTTGGTTATTGCCCAGGAGGCGTGAGGGGCGAGTACCTTGACTCGTGTTGATGCGTGTTTGTGAGGCACGGCCGTGTTATTGGGTGGGGGAGCCGTAGTGGGTGGAGGAGTGTGTTCTGTAGAGGTGGTGGCTTTGGGTGGGGTGGTGTCTTGGTGGGGGGAGTTCGTGACGGAGGTGGGCGGTGTAGAGCTGGAGGATGAAGGGCTGGAAATGGTTGGGGAGGTACAGATTATGAGAGGAGGGGTGTCGGTGGAGAGAGGAGGTAGGGACGGCGGAGGGGTGGTGGGGGGAGAAGGGAAGGAGTCGGAGGAGAAGGAGTTGAAGGAATGGGGGTTGGAGGGGAAGGAGTCTTAGGTGAAGGGATTAAAGCAAATTACTATAAGCTACGTCCTAGAATTTGTGGCCTTGAGAATTCTTTGCTCCTCCCTCTTGGCCAATCAGATTACGTGACGTCACCTATCGTTTACTTCGATATTTTCACTACAAACCTATTTTCAATTCCTTCCCTGAATATGCCTCATTTGTTTGTTCTTTGCCTTTCTTAAATCAATATTTTACTCGTCAGGACATTAAAATCTTTCAAATTCAGATCAACTTTTCACCTCCAAACCAAAATGACCTTCTTTACATTCATCAAATAATTGATTTGTATATTAATAAGTCTTTATTTACCTCTGTAGCGTTGAGGTCCTTTTAGAGCCCTTCTAAAGGCCGATCTAGCAATGAAACAACAACACAGGCGGCTTCTGGACATTTATTTTTCTCAAATTTTGTCCACTATATTTCGTTTCTCCTCTTTGTAGCCGATCGGATGCTTTGTTTATGTCTTTGTTCTAATTTAAGATCACATTTTTTCTCATTTGATCATTGCTATAGTTTGTTCTTATCCAAAAAAGACAAGCTATTCCAAGAGACATATACTTCTAAGTATAGAATTCATTACTTTTGTAGGGTTTAATTTGACTTGTTTGTTGTTTTTTTTATTCTCGTTTTATTATATATTTACGGACTAAATCGAAATGAGAGAACAACCAAAAAATATAGGTTGCAAAGCGAGAACCATACCACAAGTAAGTATGACAAGGACTAATAAAAAACCCATAAACTTTCAGAATTTGCAAAACCAGTCAAGTTCACACAAAGGAATAAGGTATTGATGAAGTTGACCGTACACCATTTGAGGTTAAATTTAGAAGAATCGGATGGTGAAAACTAGAGTTTAAAGCCTTTATTTAATTCTTCCACCCTTTAAATGTTTCTTTCATTTTTACCCACCTTGACATCCACTTACAATATATTCCGTCCTTACCCCCAATTATTGCCTACCCTTTCTTATAGTATCCCAAAACTCACGATTTATCCTCATCTTCCTCTCTTCTACACTGCGTCAGATGACGCTGCATTGCGGCTAGAGGGAACTGAGAGAAAATGGCTATTAATTACTTCATTAAAGGTCAGATCAACCGTGGTTTAATTCCTCCCCGAAAAGTCAAAGGAAATTACCTTTACTCTGATTCATTTTGACTTGTACTTTAACCTTCTCTCATTTTGCAAATGCTGTGTGATACTCAAATGTTATTTATCTACAATAGTACACATTTTCAAGGAAATCCTATCTCGTTTTTACCTTCTCCCTTTAAATTGTTTTATTTAATTTTCGTTTTCTTCGTCTTTTCCTTATCTTCGTGCAGAAAACATTCCCGAGCAAATGCGTTCCAGTGGGCTATTTTCTACCTGTTCCACAATAGACGCGGATTGCGCGGGCTGAGGGAGAATAATTTAAGATGGAGATGTAAGAGAATGAGGGTGAGCATGAGTACATATGTGCCTCTATTCATGCTGACATATGAGTAAATTTATATATATATATATATATATATATATATATATACATATATATATATATATATATATATATATATATATATATTTATATATATATATATATATATATATAACACTTGAACTCTTTTTAAAACGTAAGAGCACAAATGAAAAGGTTAAACCACGGGAAATTAAAGCAAACAAGCTAGATCCAGAGGGATATCGTTTATTAAAACATTTTCAAGAAACGAACAATAGAAGGAAGAATAATATTAAAAGGAACAATGGAAGTCACCAAAAAAAAGAAAATCGCTAAAGTGTTATTAGAACAAATGACTATCGCTGACGTTTTATAAAACAAATGCATTTTATTTCTAGATACGGTTTCTTGTAATTCTCTTATTAATTTTCCAAGTTCTATTTGTTTTATAATACGTCAGCGATTTTCTTTGTTTTTTTGTGACTTCGATTGTTTCTTTCACTATTATTCATTCCTGTTGTTCGTCCTTATAAGATGTTGTATTAAATGAAAAGCGCTTGGAATCTCGCTTGTTTTGTTTAATTTCTCGTGGTTTAATTAACCTTTTAATATAATTATTTAGGTAAGATGCCATGTTGTATACATGCACTGTCGAAGTCCACAGCAGTGGCAGCGTTATGGATTATAATTTGTATTCTCTTTATTTTTTTTTGTCTGGGTCTTTTTGAGGCGAGAAAAAACATTCGCAAAAGACATATTTTATTCCGAGACGTCTTTCGAACGTGGTCGGTCATCCTCAAGGAATGAACAGAAATAGAATGATGGTGATGATGTACAAAATATCAGAAGATTTGGATAATGGTAGATGAAAGAGGGGTGAAAATCTAAGAGAAGTAGCGATATTTTGCCCCAGTAGCGAGGGCATCGCTTTCCTTTATTTATTTTTATGGTTGCTTTTGTTTTTATTCTTTGATTAAACGTTTTTCTCCTATGTTTTTGTATCTTCATGCGTCTTAGCGTTCTTCTTATTGTTTGTGTTAATGATTTGGTGTACTTATTTTTGGTATAAAGTTTGTGTTTCTATTTTAGTGTAATGTTGTCTGTACTCATTTGATTCTTTTATGTTTATCTGTTGTATTACACTACTTTGTTTCATATATGTATATATTGGTGAAGTGTCTTCTTGTGAGCATAGTTTGGGACTCAGGAACTGACCTCGTCGTGAGACTTTTTCTTGTAGTCTGGCAGGTATGTTAAACCTGCCGCCGGTTCCGTGTAGTTCCCGAATGACACCATTCGCTAGGGTGGACCAGACCTTTCTTCCAAGTTTCTGAGTGGTGACATTCATGGGTTCCAATCGTTTCCTTCTGTGTAGATCTCTTTGCCGAAGGTGATTACACAATCTAACTTTATTAATAAGTAGAAAGATGCAATGTTCAGGACGCGTTAAAGTCTTCTGATTGAGTATTTGCTGGCCACTTGAGTTACCACTGCGGTGTAGATGAACCTATCCCGGACATACATCAGATATATTTTCCTGATATTGGCCGAGCTAAGATCTCTAATCCTCTATAGCTTGGAGATTTCTCTCCTTACCAGGTTCCGCCTCTCCGTGTGGTGTTTCGAGGATCCATGGTCGGAGATCTTTAGGCCCAGGACGGTGCCTTTGGCAAAGTAACTGTATCTCTTCCCTTCTAAGATGATGGGCCATGTCAACATGCGGCTCAGCGGGACGATTTTAAATTTGTCCCCGCTGGTCCTGATCTTCCATCGACTCTCCTACTGGTTGCTGTTATTGATTTCCACTGTCGTGCTAGCTGCCTGTGCCCTTGTGCCCTTGCTTTCCTATCAGAGAATGGGAAAATTTAGGGATGTCATTTGCGAATTGCAGATACATGGTGTCTCTGTGCACCGGAGTTGGGAGGTCGATAGTGAAGACCAGGTAAAGCAGTGGGCTCCGGCAGCTTCCCTGGGGAACGCCCGCCTTTAGTTCGATACAGGTCCTCTGTAGTCTTCGATCATGAGACATGCCATTTTGTCCATGGCAAAGTCACAGAGGACCCTTTCCAGGATTGGTTCTAGCTGGAGGTTCAGGATCTTGTATTGAAGTCCTTCTGCACGCCTCAGCACAATGTCTACATACCACCCGTTCGCTTGGGAATATGACACCTTCTCTGTTAGGAGAGCCAGGGGCGTATCGGTGCCCCTTTTCTATATAACCCGTGTCGTTGGGAGGTTGTGCGCTCCTAACTCGCTCAGTTGAGCTTGTAGCCTGTCTGCTATAATCTTTTCAAAGATCTTTCTCTGCATCTCAAGAAGAGAGATCAGGCGATAGTTAGCCACCTGCTCTAGAGGCTTGTTTCAATTCGGGATAAAGATGATTTTGGCCAAATTGTGCTCCTCAGTGAAGTAGCCTGTATTCAGGGCAGCGTTCATTGTGTTTATCAAACCGTGAAGAGTTTTCCTTGGGGCATTTACGATGGGTTTTTTTTGTAATTCCAGACCAGCCTGGTGCCCTCTATTTGAAGGATCTTATGGTGTTCAAGGTCTCTTAGACCGTTATCGGGTGTTTGTGGCTAACCAGCTCTCTTCTTGAGATACTTGTGGGTGTGATTAATTTCTATGTATGACTGTGCCGAGGTCATCAAGCAATTTGTCTTCGAAGTCCTGGTCAAAGTCATCGTTTTCATCAGGTGATATAGCAAAAATATCTTGCCAGTGTGTTCTAAATCTTTTCTAGAGAGAGACTGGGTCCTCAATGAGGTCGTTTCGATCCTTGATTTCAGTTCTGGATCTGGCAGTCAGTCACCTTAGTCTTCGGATGTTGTTCCAAAATCTTATAGGATTGCCCTCCCTGTCTAGCCTACCAATGATGTCATTCCAGATTCCTCTTTGTTTTCAATTAGTATGTTCTTTAGTTCCTCTACTAGTTGTCTCATTCATACTGTCCCTCCCCAATTGTTGAGTGTCCTGCCGATCTCTTCATAGATTTCTCTATGTTTCCGACGATTTATCAAATCTCGTTCATCAACCTAGGTTGTGCGAGCATTTTATAGAAGATTCTTGGCACGCATCACTCGTCGGCTTTGTGATCTTTTTTATCTCCTCATAAATCTCTTTGAAATTAGCGTCTCCCAAGTCAGCTGGTTTGTATGCACTGAATATCTCTCTATATACCTCCTAGTTAGCTTTAGCATAGTAGTGGAACAAGCGAGATTTTGGTGATAATCGGGTTGTGAGAGCTCGGTACCACTGGTCCGCCTTCATTGCTAATATTTTAGGGGAGGTTATTGTTCGTTAAAACCACATCCGGGTTAGTTGCCGAACGATATGTTAAGAAGGTCGGGAAATCCGGCCCGACCCTCTGGAGTCTGTCTCTTTCGAGGAGCAACTCCAGGTTTCTTTCCCTTTGTTGGGTGCTTCCGTAGCCTGATGCTCTGCATCTGGCGTTTAGATCACCGCCAAGCAATGTTAGTTTCTCGCGCGCGAAAAGAGTGTAAAAGTTGGTAATCGGCAGTTATTTGCGACATGGAGATTGACGGGCATCCGCAAGGTCAGGTATCCCATGAGGGTTGGTATTTCAACAGTTACAAATGACTCTTATAGGTTTGGAAGTGTTCGGTATGTAATGTTTTGTCGGATTGCGATGGCTGCGCCGTCGTAACGATCCTGCGTGTGATTTTTATTTATAACGGTGTAATTTGGTATCTTTATTCTGTTTATTTTCGTGTTAACACAGTGCTCAGTGATGAGGATCAGATCGGGATCCACTTTACGGAATATGTTTCCGTATGGAATGTGTTTCCTTTCCCATCTATTAACGTTAATTGTAAGTATTTTTAATGTGTTATTTGTGTTTTCCATCTTTCTGTGATCTAGTGTTTGTGTCTTTTATGTCTGTGTGTGTCTTTTTCTACTGTTTTTTTCCGTTATTGATTTTGAAAAATTCTGCTTCACTTATAGCGAAGGAGTCCTTATGTATTTTTATTTCTACTTTTATGAGCGCTTCCAGGACTAGCGGATCGTACCTCCATTTTAATAAGCCTGCTTTGATTCTGTTGATGATCTGCCCGATGTTGGGATCCTCTGTGAAAGGAGTTTCAGCCTTTCTGTAAAATAAGTTTTGATCTCTTCTCCATCGAGCTTTTTGGTTTGACGAGAACTCTTCTCTTTACTCTTGCTCGTTGCTCTCTTGTGGGTCTTGGGTGGCTGGCTCTTTCAGAGGAAGAAGCAGAGTCTAAGAGAATACCCTCAGCCTGTTTGATCCTTCTTTATTCACTCTTTTCCCGTTGCCTTCTAGCCTCAATGTGGGGTCCCTGTTTGCGGACCTTTGAGGAGCTGGGGTGGATTCCAGGATCGTGTTGTTTTCTGTTTTCTCTTCATCTATTTGGAAGTGGTATAGAATAGGGTCGAGTTAACCCTTTCTGCCTTTCGAATGAGTGGGAGGTTTATAATATAAGCAGAGTGCAAATTTACTAAATTTAGGTTGGCCAAACAGTCGACTATCTTGGAGGTTGTGGGATAACAGAAAAAACGGGTACAAAAATAACTTTACTAATATGCAAATTAATATTATTTTACAAGATTAAAAAGAGATTTAAAACGAGCTACATATATACATATTAGATGTATACGAGTTTGAGCGGATAAAAGCAGGGGGGGAGACTTATTGGTGGGACGGACACCGTACAAAAAAACGGACATAATTGACCGAGGGGCGCTCGAATGACCTTGAGCTTATAGGAAGCTGACGATGAAGGCTTACGACTGGGGGGAGGGGGTATAGAGAGCACTTGCACAGGAGAATTGGGCGTTGCTGTTACCTCAAAGATTTTGTCTAAGGGAGTAATCCTTGCCTTAGCGCAAAGTTCAAATAATAGTCTCTTGTCAATGACTATTACCGGATGAACTTAGATCTTGCTCTCGAGTACAATACGAATCGAGACTGAGCGCGCTGATTTCGAAGAGCTGGTGGAAGCCGGTACGAGGTCGAATCACGTGAAATAATGAGAATACCGGCAGTTTGAGTGGTTCTGTGAGAATTATGCAGAGTGTAACGGGACGCATACAGCCAGTTCCGACTAGGGCAGGTCGGGCGGAGGATACTGACGGGGCAGGGCTGGCGGCTGATACTGACTTCCAACTCTGGCGCTGGAGGATTTATAGTGGGGTCGAATGGGCTCCCCTCCCCTCCGTCCGAAGGGGAGGGTTTCGGGGTCCGACGCATAGTCTTGCAGGTTTTGCACGATCGCGGGAAGGTGCATAAGCCGGCGAGGCAAAACATTGTCTGACTTCAGATGGGAACTTTTTGGCTCTCAAACGTGTCGCAGCTTTCTGTGATGGCAGCATTTCAGGTTACCGCGGCGTCTCAAGGCATCTCATAATTTTTTGCCTCCATTAGCGTAGACAAAAAGTTCGCCCAGGTGTCTGTTGTCTCTATTTCCATTGAAGGACGATGCGGCGCGTATCTTTCTCTCCCTTTCTCTGGTCTCTTACACTCCATCCCCAGTTAGAACTTCAGGGGAAAAAGTGACATCAGAGAATCATCAATGAGGGAGGAATATAACTTAAAGTCGCATGAAAATACCTGATAAAGTTGAGAATACCTAGGACAAATTTTCAAAATGGAGCCAAAGTACAAAATAGTGGAGCTAGTGTGTGGGTGAGTGGGTGGAGGGTGGGTACCATACACATACACGAGATTATACAATGCTACGGCATGGTTGCCGAAGGATATTGTTTTTCTCTATGATAATATTAAGTGAGCTTCACTGACCAAAGGGTGAGTTATCCTACGATTATACAAAACCCCCCCAAAAACTAAAAATTAAGGATATAAAGGAATTCATTGTACACAGATAAACAAACAAAAAAAGAAAATAATTTATATAAAGGATACGCGTTTTATTTAAATATGGTTAAATTTTCAAATTATTTTTGTGAAAAAATTAAAACATGGATAATAAAAGGAAATGGCTCGTAAATAGTTTGGAAAACGATATAACGGGTTCCTACTTAAACTATTAGTCATACAATTATTTGTGCCTTTTAAATACAAAATGCGGAATTGGAATTCCTAGAGGAACAAGCTCCAACGCATCAGCCTATGATTATTATTTTTGACGTTACGTAGTTATGATAGGGGTTCGTGGTTCGTTTCCACTACAAATTCCTTGCCTAATAAATACATTCGAAATTTTCAGATTACCCAAATGATAGCGAGTGCCTCTTTCTCAATTACCACATAATTTTTCTCCACACGAGTCATTTTCTGCTTGAGTAAGCAATGGGGGAACTTTCGCCGTTATTTTCATACTGGAGGAGGACACATCCTATACCGTCATTACTCGCGTCGGTGCGAATGCCAAACAGTTTTTCCGAGTTAGTGACGCGGAAGATAGGAGCGGATGCTAACTTCTCCTTGAGTTTGTTGAAGCTTTAAGTTGAAAGTGGCGTGCAATGGAGGTGTTCAGGTGCCTTCTTCCTTAATAGCTTGCAGAGGGGGGGAGGGGAGAGGGTCGCAAAGTTGGGTATGAAGCGACGATAGAATGATGCAGAGCCTATGAAGGATCGCAGCTGCTTTTTATTAGTGGACAACGGCATGTCTACTATGATCCGTTTTTTTCTTGCTGGGGGCTAATCGATTATTCCCGATATGGAAGCCGCTGTAATCGATAATGTCAAAAGCGAAGTTGCACTTGCCTGGGCCAATTGTTAAATTGTGTTCCCGGAGGTGTATAGGTAGGGGGTTTGGTTTTTGAAAAGATGGGTTCCACGGTGGTTAGTTGGATATTGTGCTCAAAGTGGGTAGCTCAACCGGGAATCTTGGTTATGACGTCATAAAACATATCAGAAGCGCTTGCAGTTGAGCCTGTTGAAGAAATGATAACTGCTCGCATAACTTAATTTCCAATTGCAGGAATTATTAAAGTCGGGCAAGACATGCAACGGGTATACCTGGTCTTGCTCCACGCAGGCGACTTGGATGACGCAAAAGGCGTCCACGGGGTAGTTAGATTCTATAAGGGATTCTTCGTCGAGGGCAACTATCTGCTTGATGTTCGCGCACCGGTGATACCGCTTGAGCATATTAATATGGAAAAGTTTTCTTCCAGGCGGGGTTCAATAAGGTAATCGACGGGAACATGCTTCTTAATTCTGTTATAGGGGCCCTTCCACTGGCTTAACAATTTTTTGTTGACCGCGAGGAAGAAAAGCAAAAGTGTTCTGGGACGTGATTTCGGCGCACTTTTCCAGCCTCCTTCCTAAATCCAATAGATATGAATAAGAAGTTTGGATAATATGATCTAATTACTGATTTGAATAAAGTTCCTTTAGGATACTCAGAAGGTTTATGACGTGTCTACCATAAAAAGTTCAAAGGGGGCAAATCCTAATGTAGGATGGGGAATTTTACGTTAGGCAAAGATGGCTACCGTAGGGAAACGGTGTCATTCAGTTAGCCGATATCCACACAACTTCCTGAGAATGGCCTTGAGGCTTCCATTTAGCCTTGCACACATTCTATTTCTACTCGGCTCGAAAGAAGTGGTAAACAGGGGCTTGATCATCAATAATTTACCAACGTACTCCATAAATTTGGAAGTGAATTGATGACGACGATCCGAGTGGATTTTTCTGGGCAGGCCCACACGGGAAAAGATGGAAATAAGGGCTTCGGCGCAGGAGATACTATCGATTTTCTCGAGGGACACAGCCTAGGGGAATTAAGTGGCAAAGTCGACCATCGTTAAAACGTAACTATGGCCTTCGCTTGACGGGGAGTGGATGGGTTCGATTAGGTCAATAGCTACTCGGGAGAAGGGTTCAGAGATTAGCGGTCCCTTCTGCAAAGGTGCCGGCCTGACTCGTCCTTATAATGCCGTATTTTGGCAAATGTCGCACGAACGACAATATCGCAGAATTTAGTCGGTCGCGCCATGCAAATAAAAATATTTGAAGATCCTGTGTACGGTCTTCGTATGACTAAAGCGACCAGCAAGTAGGCTATCGTGAACCGTTTGCAGGATCGGAGGGACATGGGAGCAGTGTACACATACTGTGCGGGCCTCGGTGTGGTTTTCCTCGGTGCACACTTGATAGAGGAGGTCGTCCTTGATGAAGAAGGAAATCACCATATTTCCTCTGACGGTTTCGCGTGTTTTGTTCTGGGCTTTGAACCACAAGGAACGAAGACATTCACATTCTTACTGGCTTTAGCAAAGTAATGGGTCATCGCACTGTAGAATTCGGGAGCCTTGGGTGCTCCAGAGGGGTAGGCACTTTCAGTTCCTTCTTCGCGCGGAAACGGTAGTAATAACGGGTTGAGCCACGGGGTCAGAAGAAACCCCGAGGGAATGGCCAATTAGGACACAGCAAAACTTGATGGGGGCTGCAACGACTTCAGCCCAAACAGTAAAATACGCGCATTTAATGTAGCAGTAAATTATGGGGAATTTATTGGCACGCCTCAAGTAATCATGCATTATGGCAAACTTATCGTGGTTCGGGGCGATAGAGGGGAGTATTTCATCGGATAGAACAATGCACGTGCACCCTGTATCACTGACCCGCCACCCATTCACTGCTCCTGTTTCAAATTGAAGGACTTCAGGGGTACTTTTATTGAACAAAAAGTTTACCTGGTGGCCAGCAATATTCGGCCGGTTTGAAGAAGAGGGGGCTTCATTTTGCAACGGTGGGAGCGTAGAAGTGGAACTGATTTGGTGTACCTGCTGATAAGGAGGGGTGCTTTTAACTGCGAGTTTTGAGAGTAGTTGGATCTCACGTGGCCAGGAACTACACAAGAAGAGCACACGATGGTCATCCTGGGGAAGGACGAAGCAGGGCACGAGATGAGGCCTTGAAGGACAATAATTCAATTCCGTAGGGGAATAAAAGTAATAGTTAAACACGGTTACTCGGCAATCAATTCACAAAAAAAAATAAATGGGAACGAGAACAAATACACTTGTAATAGTTATTTCTCACCTTTTAAACTCCAGAACCGGAACCAAGATTAGCCAACAATTTACGATTTAACCAAGGTTAACAAATAGATTGGTCAAATTCGATCAATTGTTGGACCAATATTGACCCCAATAAATATAGATGTCGTATAAAAGGGGTCAAGCTAACCCTTTTTGCGTTTCGATTGCGTGGTAGGATTATAACAGAAAAACGAGAACAAAAATAACTTTACTAATATGCAAATTAATATTATTCTACAAGGTTAAAAGAAGTTTTAAAAAGAGCTATATACACATCAGATGTACACGGGTTTCAGGAGTTATAGGAAAGGGGGGACTTGGTGGGGAAGGACACCGTACAAACAAACAGACAATATTGACCGAGAGTCGCTCGAATGACCTTGAGCGTATATAAAGCCGCCAATGAAGGCTCACACTGGGGCGGGGAAGAAGCGTAGAGAGGGCACTTGCAGAGGAACGTTGCGTGGTGCTGTTACCTCGAAGATTTTGTCCGAGGGAGTAATCCTTGCCTCAGCGCTAATAGTCTCTTGACAATGACTATTACGGGATGAACTTAGATCTTGCTTTCGAGTAAAATACGAATCTAGACTGAGTGCGCTACGTTCGAGGAGCGGGTGGAAGCGGGAACAGGGTAGACTCGCATGAATTAACGAGAATAACGAGAGCTTGAGGGATATGCAAGAATTGTGCAGTCCAACGGGACGCGAATAGCGGGTACCGATGGGATCGGGGGGCGGATACTGACGAAGCAGGGGGTGAGGCAGAGGAATTATAGTGGGGTCGAATGGGGTCACCCCTCCGTCTGAAGAGGAGCGTTCCAGGTTCATTTTGCACGATCGCGGGAAGGTTCCTAACCAGCGAGCGAAATTTTGTCCGACTTCAGATGGGACCTTTTGGGCTCTCAAACTTGTCGCAGCTTTCTGTGATGGTGGCAATTTAGGTCACCGAGGCGTCTCACGGCGTCTTATAATTTCTCGCCTCCATTAACACAGACAAAAGGGTCTCCATTGAGGGCGAGGTTGCGCTTATCTTCCTCTCTATCTCTCTGATCTATAACAGGAAGGCAGTCGCTGGTGCCTCATCCACGGGTGGAACTGCAGCTGCAGGAACTCCCATGATGGGGGTTTTTCCGGGAACCACATTTTTGCTGATCCATTATTCTTTAGCATAGTACTTAGCTCTTTAGTGAAGCAGCCTGAGTTCTTCAGATTCCTCACGTGGGCATATAGTATGCATATGATTATTTTCGTCGAGTGTTCGTTGCCAATCTTCAGATAGGTTTTCTCTGGGACATTCTCGACATTTTTAGCGGGGGTTAAGGTAGTTGCGTGAGAGTGGGCATGTTTTTTATTTGCCCCATCCTGTAGATGGTCCGTCAGTCGCCTCGACAAGGTTGTGGAGGTCACGCGGATGTACTTGGAATTGCGGTGTTTGCATTCACTTACTTTACACGAACACTAGTACACTACGTTAGTCTCCTGGAGTTTGCTCGTTGGATGGATACAGCTGTTCTTCATGATTTAACTACTTGTTTTCTTTGTCTTGTAATAGATTATTAGGTTTATATCCGTATTAGGTCACATTGCGGTCACATTTTGATGTAAAATGGCTTCGCGGGCCTTTTCCGCATCACGGTAGCCTGTGTTCATATTGTCCTTGTAATAAAGATCGATGGTATTTTTCTTCGGTGTACACCGGGCACCGGATCCAGTGGCCAAGTTCATTTTTTTCTTTTATAGCACCATCGATGTATTTTCGTGGGTAGCCATTGTTGACCAGAACGCGGGAAGCCATTTTCAGTTTAAGATCGACAGCCGTCCACGAGGATGAATGGGAAATTGCCTTGTTAACCAAGGCATTAATGACTGATATCGTATACCGTTCTGAACATCCTGAGTTACCGTTTAAACAGAAGCCTAAGTTTGTGGCCTTAACTTACACTTGGGTCGTAAATTTATACTCATGTGAACTGATTAGAATATCAAGGAATGAAAGGGATCCTTGACTTTCCGTTTTGTGCATGAAATTTAAACACGAGTTGTTTTTAAATATGTCAACACCGCAATTCCAAGTACATTGGCGTGACTTCCACAACCCTGTCGAGGTGACTGACTCCTCACTTACAGGATTGAGGAATTAGAAAACATGCCCACTCTCACGGCACTACCTTAATCCGTAGGGCGCTAAATAAGAATACCTTCATCATCCTGAGACTACAAAACCGCAGAAGATTGCGAATGGCCGAAGCCGTAATTATCCAAATGAAGAAACCAGCAATTAATGTACAACTCCAGCCCTAAACCATACTCCCGACAACTCCGTTTCCCGCGTCGACCGTCTCTAATACAAAATCACAATTTCCTTTACTTATTGAACATTATCTGAACTAAAAATTTTCCTTGAATGTGTTTTATCATTTTACAGCGCTTACATCTCAATTATTCTGTAGCGCCTATGATCTAAACGTTAGTTTGTTCTTAAAGAATTTCCTTATCTGTGATTAGCCAATTTTGTATCCCTTATGTTCAAATAGAAAAACAAGCAGAGCCTATGTTTTGGACTTTAGTTTGTCCTTATAATTTTCCTAAACTGTGATTGGTAAATTTGTTATCCTTTATGTTTAAGCAAAAAATTATACATAGTTTATCATTCTGTAAGTTTCTGTTCATCCCATAAAGATGACCGACCACGGTCGAAAGACGTCTTGGAATAAAATATCTCTTTTGCGTCTGTTTTTTCTCGCCTGCAAGACCCATATAAAAACCGTGTAAGAAAAATAAATAGAATACAAGTTAAAACCAATAACGCTGCTACTGTTGTGGACTTTAACAGTATATGATTATTTGTGCGGTGTACTTTTGCGTTCATTCTGATGTATGTATATGTATTATTTATTTCACCCTCCACTATTGCTTTAGTGAGCTTAAATGCGAAATAGTGTAGCATCCAGATAAAAAACGACTTTATATTCTTGGAAAGAAATAAGGTAAAAATGCCTTTAAAATGTCCCAAGACAGTTCTGCCCCAACTTCTCAAATACAATGTGATCTATCAAACTTCCAGCTTGCCAGCTCGAACACATTACCGCTTTGTCAACGCAAGATTTCAAGCTCACTTCAGAAGCCTCAAAGTTACGAGGGTTTTGAAAAAGTAAGTTTATGTCCCTTCATATTGTGAGCGAAATGTTAGTAATGGTCGTATCATTACCACTTCCTATCCAAATAGTCGTAGCATTAACACTTCTCAACTTAATGATCTTACATAACATTACCACTTCCCATTTTAAGTAGTTCAAAAACGTGTCTATCAACTTTGCTAACTTTACACTTCAACGAGCGTGAGAAGTTGGTAAACATTTTTAGAAGATTTTTTTTCTACGAGGAAATTAAATATGAGTGGTAAACCATGAAAGCACTATTTTAAGAGCTCCTATTTTATTTACATATTTACTTACATTATTATTAAGAGAAAATTATAGTTTATTTTACCAGTCTCTGGTCCTTGTAAGCACTGTATTGGAAATAATAGACTTCAGAAAAATAACCTGAAACATAACCCACAAATTCTTATGTGAAACATTAAAAAGGAATGATCTCCAGATCAAGTTGTCAATATTTTCCACAGACGCCAATATGCGTCTGTTAAGCCTTTTAATTTCTGCACGTATCAGCAAACGAATCGAGAGGGCTAAGTTAGTTTCTTTTTGTTTGCTCTGGGACGATTTGCGTAGCGATTTAATCTAAGCAAGGTTCTGTTTCTATAAAAAAAATAATTACAGGACTGGGAAAGTTCTTTATAAGAAAAAGTTCTCTCCTGTTCGGTTATATTTTATTCAATGTAAAACCGATATTACCTCAAAATTCAAATTGCTCTTCCTATCCAATACTTTGGCTATAAAATATTAACCAAGCTCGTAATTATCTCTTTGTTCTTAAAATTCTTGCAATTACCCAAGTCTTCAATTCCCAACTGATTCAACAAAGCGTTTTCTTGAGGTGCATCTAGTGTTTCGTCCTAAATTTATGTAGCCAAATTTAATATTTAAATTTTCTAACATGAATTTTAGCTCAATAAACTGTAAGTTCTGTATTACTCCTTATATTAACCGGAAAAATTATCCATCAATTCCATAATTTGAATGTTTTTAATTAGTTCTATTTTTAATAATTAGTCTACTCAACAATTTGTATTTCCTGTACCGGAAGATGGCTGAAGTTAACACTCGAAACGTATCAATGACATAAATTACTCCCTCTGCATTTTTTGGTTCATCCTAACATTTAAATTCACACACTACAGGAGCAGCCATAAGGTATATGAATGAGAAAATATGTATTACTGTTCCTTAGTCTCTGCCAAATACACCGTTCCAAATGCCTCAGTTCTCATTCCCAGAAGAAATACTTGGTAATAAAGACGAAAATGCTCGGAATCCTTTTTCATTTATCTTAGTAGATTTTCATATATATAGTGTTTTTTATTATATAGCAGGGATTACTGGTGTTATGAAGGTAACGAGGTCTAAAAGATGAGTTTTCATTTAATAAGAGAGGAAAATAAAAGGAAGCAAAAGTGTAATTGATAAGGATTAGCTGAGTGAGTGTGAAAACAGTAATGCGCTATGTAGAGAATTGTGGAGATTGAGGGGATAAGCAGGAGGATATAGGCATACTATGATGTGAAGGCAGCATAATGGGAAGTATATGTGCTGTGTAAGTGTGGGATATTTACAAAAGCTATAAAACATATCCACTCCCCAGCAGAATGTTTCTTATACCTGTTCCCTGAATGTTTTTCTCTCATACATCTGATATTTAGAAGGATTTGCGAAGAAACCTATAAAAAAACATCTCTTGATTCTAAATCTAATTCATTATTTGCTTTTTTCTTACCTCCATTTTTCGATCCCTTTAAGAATTTATACGTTAGTTTACAAAGCCTCAATTGATCCAATAGAGTGTGAGTTGGTAATAAAAACCAGTGTATGTAGCGATACTAGTGAGTTAGTAGAGCACTTTTACAATTTCACACTCCATCGAATGGGCCTGGCGGACGCTTTTACTCCACACCGAGATAGTATTTATCCAATAGACTAACCTAATAGTACTAAAAGGAACTAAATCAACTTGGGATTTTAATCTTCCCTTCCGCCGTCGTGCGACACGGATAGGTTCTATCCATCCTGTGACACAGGATCGTTTCTATCCATCCTGCGACACAGGATCGTTTACATCCATCCTGCGACACAGGATCGTTTCCATTCATCCTGTGAAACAGGATCGTTTCCATTCATCCTGTGAAACAGGATCGTTTCTATCCATCCTGCGACACAGGATCGTTTACATCCATCCTGCGACACAGGATCGTTTCCATTCATCCTGTGAAACAGGATCGTTTCCATCCATCCTGCGACACAGGATCGTTTACATCCATCCTGTGACACAGGATTGTTTCCATCCATCCTGCGAAACAGGATCGTTTCCATCCATCCTGTGACACAGGATCGTTTCCATCCATCCTGCGACACAGGATCGTTTCCATTCATCCTGTGAAACAGGATCGTTTCCATCCATCCTGTGACACAGGATCGTTTACATCCATCCTGTGACACAGGATTGTTTCCATCCATCCTGCGAAACAGGATCGTTTACATCCATCCTGTGACACAGGATTGTTTCCATCCATCCTGCGAAACAGGATCGTTTCCATCCATCCTGTGACACAGGATCGTTTCCATCCATCCTGCGACACAGGATCGTTTCCATTCATCCTGTGAAACAGGATCGTTTCCATCCATCCTGTGACACAGGATCGTTTACATCCATCCTGTGACACAGGATTGTTTCCATCCATCCTGCGAAACAGGATCGTTTCCATCCATCCTGTGACACAGGATCGTTTCCATCCATCCTGCGACACAGGATCGTTTCCATTCATCCTGTGAAACAGGATCGTTTCCATCCATCCTGTGACACAGGATCGTTTACATCCATCCTGTGACACAGGATTGTTTCCATCCATCCTGCGAAACAGGATCGTTTCCATCCATCCTGTGACACAGGATCGTTTCCATCCATCCTGCGACACAGGATCGTTTCCATTCATCCTGTAAAACAGGATCGTTTCCATCCATCCTGTGACACAGGATCGTTTCCATCCATCTTCCGACACAGGATTGTTTCCATCCATCCTGTGACACAGGATCATTTCCATCCATCCTGCGACACAGGATCGTTTCCATTCATCCTGTTACACAGGATCGTTTCCATCCATCCTGCGACACAGGATCATTTCCATCCATCCTGTGAGACAGGATCGATTTTAGGTCAATAAACCTAAATGCGGGTTTTGAATGAAAAACAAGGTCAATACACCTAAGTCGCGTGCTATCAATTTTTTCTAACTTATGATCTTATGACCTTCAAAAACTTTCAACAAGTGAGGCAATCCACCCCTGTAGTCAGGTTTTATCTAATAATTCCGGGACTAACCTTGGGAGAACCTTAGCAATTATGTCATTCGAAAGAAAATGTGGAACAGCATAAAAGTCTTAAATTTCGTTAGAATCGGCCGAATAGTTACAGTGTTATTTACAAAAGACTCATTGAAAAGTAAAACGGTTACCATCCGATCAATCGACCGACCGTTTGACGTACTACCTTATAGACTCGCGTCCACACGACTAAAAATCGATAACTTGAACATCAAATCCGCCTTTTCATCCTGAACAGAATTTCTATGAAAGAATTAACTGAAGAATTTTTTGGTAATTAGTAGAAATATTTACTCTTGGGTGTAGTACTTCCTGCTAGAAGAAGATGTAGTATTTCTCCCTAGAAAAAGAAGTAGTACTTCCGCCTAGAAGAAGAAGTAGTAATTCTCCCTAGAAGAAGAAGAAGAACTGCCCCCTAGAAGAAAAAGTAGTACTTCTCCCTAGAAGAAGAAGTAGTACTTCCCCCTAGAAGAAGAAGTAGTACTTCCCCCTAGAAGAAGAAGTAGTACATCCCCTTAGAAGAAGAAGTAGTACTTCCCCCTGGAAGAAGAAGTAGTACTTCCCCCTAGAATAAGAAGTAGTACTTTTCCCTAAAAGAAGTAATACATCCCCTTAGAAGAAGAAGTAGTACTTCCCCCTGAAAGAAGAAGTTGTACTTCCCCCTAGAAGAAGAATTAGTACTTCCCCCTAGGAGAAGAAGTAGTATTTCTCCCTAGAATAAGAAGTAGTGCTTCCCCCTATAAGAAGAAGTAGTACTTCCCCCTAGAAGAAGAAGTAATACTTCCCCCTAGAAGAAGAAGTAGTACTTTTCCCTAGTACTTCTCCCTAGAATGAAGAAGATTTTTTAAAAATCTTGCTCAATTTTCCCATATTTTTTTTATTTCTTTACTTCTCTTCTTTCGATTTGTTAGTAGAGAGACATCGAGAAGTAGAGACAGGCAAATGTTTTTCCGAAAATAAATGAAGCTTTTTTTTAAGTTTGAAAATTATAAATATTCTTATATTTGATTTATTTGCATCTGTAACACAATTGTATAAGCAACTTTGGTAGGAATTTCTGATTTTATTTGAAGATGGATCGTCTGCCATTACCGAGAACAGTTCAAAATAACTAGAAGACATTTTAGTCCTCAGCAAATAACCTAATTTAAATAGAATTTGAATTTAAAATTGGTTACACTCAATTGTTTTAAGATAGGAATTTGCGGGTCGAAAAGATATTTTGACATCCATCACCTTCAAGAGATTGTATTTGTGGGTTTTTCCGCTCATAAGCATCCATAGTGTCTAAATTTTCCTCTCTTTTTTTCATTTTTGTAATATTTATGATTTTAGACAAACATTTTGAAAGTGATGGCATATTCCTATTCAGATTATTCAACCAAGATTCTAACGTAAACAAGTTGCAGTGTTGATATGCGGTTAGTGGAGCAATGGGTAGCTAGGCGTGCTTCTCCTGCTATACTAACCACATAAACAAGCTATACCTATAATTCCATTATAGACGGTATCTGTTATGCTATTTTTTTAAGTTGTGAACACAGAACAAACAGTAAAATATCTTGATTTAGGGCGAAATACTTTCCTTCCTCGCATAAAAGAGCTAGGTCAATATTCCCAACTACTCTATGCATTTCTCTACGATACAATGCAAGAAAAAAGAGTAAAGGAAAGAACAAATATATAGCAAATATCTTCATTCGTATCATATATCTTTGTTCGTTAGGTTAGTAACTGACTTGCATCTCAGAAACTAAGCTTTGGCAATTCTTGTAAAGACAACAATAAACCCAAACATGATAAACTGACTAATATGTCGAAGCTCAAGCAACTTACTATGACCAAACTTAAGACAAAGTAGTATCTTGAATTTCTTTATAAAATGCTTAGTCGCATTTCTGGCGGTAAAATATATATTACAATGACTCTCAAACGGGAGTCCCTTCGCATCCTATGAAGGAATTTTAAATATCAGCGGAGGAAATAAACATGCAAAATTAAAGATACACCCGGTTAATTACTGAAATACCCTTATTTGTAAATTTAAAGAATGAAATATATTTATTGACTTGTAGAGCTGTAACTTTCCTTAGCATAGTTTAAGAGATTACAGCTGGTGATATTATCGACCAGATTTGTTGTCTGGTATTCATCAATTCTGACTTTGTTTCTTTAAATTTTGTCTAATATTTCCCCATACATGTTCAATTAGGTTGATGTGATTACGGCTGGTGATATTATCGACCAGATTTGTTGTCTGGTATTCATCAATTCTGACTTTGTTTCTGTAAATTTTGTCTAATATTCCCCATACATGTTCAATTAGGTTGATGTGATTACGGCTGGTGATATTATTGACCAGATTTGTTGTCTGGTATTCATCAATTCTGTCTTTGTTTCTGTAAACTTTGTCTAATATTTCCCTATACATGTTCAATTGGGTTGATGTGATTACAGCTGGTGATATTATCGACCAGATTTGTTGTCTGGTATTCATCAATTCTGACTTTGTTTCTGTAAATTTTGTCTAATATTCCCTATACATGTTCAATTCGGTTGATGTGAAGGGATTGACTCAGCCAAGGATGTCCTTTGATGCAGGCTTAGTCCTCCCATTCTTTCGGTCTCTCTGTAGTAGTATGCAAGGGAGCCCGATCTTTTTTAAACAAATAACTTTATTTCTCGAGCTTATCATTTGAAATTCCCTGTTTAGGAATAAAAATGTATTTTTCGAGTTGATATTACCATCAGACTCAAACAAATCTAATCTTTACAAATTATTTCCTACACCATAAAGGAAAAGACAACAGGTTGTATCATTATTTTTAGCTGGATTATATCAAACTTGCAGGAAAAATAATCTCCAAATCTTCACCTGTCCATTTTACTTAGAGTGAGTAAACTTTGATAATTAAAGAAAAAGTTATACTGTGCCAAATCTCCAAAGGCTGTGTAGCAAAAGATGGAATTGAGGAGCAGATTTAGCCAGAGGTGGGAATCTGAACTGGGAAAGAATAGTGTAAACTCTGTAATAAGTAGATTTCTAATATCAACATACACAACTATAATGGCGAGCACGTTTTAACAGGTCACACAAAGGCTGCTGCTCTAGACCTAACCTTGCTTCAGAATATTCGACTTTTGAGTCTCAAAATGCTCTCTTATTTTAATATGATGATCTAGTCACAGTCTAGTAGTATTAAACTAGGGCTATTAAGAGTTGCCAGCAAAGTGAAGTCTGGAAGTTAATGCCGATATCTCTATTGGCAGCCAGAATTGGCCATCTCTGTCTGAAAATTATTATGGTAAAACTTTCGTCTCAATAAAGTCTCACATTAATTGACAGTTACAAAATAATTGATACAATTAATATCATTTATTAAAAACCAAAAACGATTAGCTCTCCTTCATGCTACACGTAACGATAGCGCAATCAGTACTCCAATCAACACTTGCTCTATTAATTACAAAGTGCCAAACTTTTTCAAACATTTCCATGTATGAATCATGAATGGACAAAAACTATGTGATGAACAATTTGTTGGATTGCGTTCACATAAAATAGATCAAATTATCACGTTGAACGTTCTATGCTAATATATATTTTATTAAATTTTCTGTTGATAAAATTGTTAATGCTGTTTTTAACTTTATATTGTAGTTACAGTTTTCGTAACAGTATATTTAGGCATTAAACCAAATAGATTGTTCTATTTTCACTTGATTGCAATTAATTACTAAAGTAAAAAGAAAAATGGTGTCATAATACAATAATGTAATCCTGAATGAGTCAGAAACTGACGAAGAATAAGTTTTGAGACGTATATTTTTTCATCAAAGAAAATTAATAGAAGTAATCAAATGTTGCATTTTTGTTTTGATATGTTTATAACATAATTGTAAGGTGAAATATAAGAAAAATTAGAGCCCAAACCTATTTTATCAAATAATAAAGTTAATTGATGGGCGCAGTGGATATTTACAATCATGTAACTTGTTCTTCAAGGCTGCTTCAATTTGTTTTGGCAGGCTTGAGAGCAGATTTGTGATGATATATGGTCTGATACTGCTTTATTTTGTTCATTATGAACCTGCAACTGCTTGCAATTAGATAGGTTGTGTTTATCAGCCGCTAGTTCGAGATTATCATACACAAACTCCCTATTGGGTTAAAATATGGCTAATTCTCTGCCCAAGATCCCAAAAGTTTGCTGTTATTTTCAGCCAAGAACCTTGTTATTGTTTTTGCTTTGTGACGAAAGTGCACCAGCATGCTGAGAAATACAGGTATCATCTCTAAATTGGTGCTTAACTGTCGGGTAAAACGTGATGATGAAGAACTTTCGGTAACATTTTGAGGTCGTGCCAGTGTTATTGGTCAAAATTATTTATGTTATAGTTCTTCAAGATGAGAAGCAGCCTGGAATGTGTGCGGATGTTTCACCGTGGGCACGACATAAGACCCTTGAAAGCGCTTCCCTTTTCTCCAACGAACGAAGGATAATCCAGAAGCTCGAACCGAGCAGGTTTTTCATCAGAGAATAAAACTTTGCTCAAGTCTTCAATTGTCCATATTATATATTTCGCTACAAAAGTCGAACTTATCCATAAGAGTTTTCCGACGGGTCAGATAAGGATGCTTCGCAGCCGTTCTTGACTTGATATCTTTGTTGAAAAGTCTCCGCCTGACTGTGTGAGTGAAGCGTTCACACCTGCCTCTTTCCAATCTTGAGTAAGTTTGGCACTGCATACAAACAGAATTCGATCATAACTTTTATATTGAAAATCTTGACCTTTGAGAAGAATCCTTTAAAGGAGTATAAGCAGCCATTTTAGAGACACTGATCCTACTGATGGTACTCCTCGATGTATTATCCTTAGCAACTGTTTTCTTTATTTCAAGCTACTTTAGTACAGAGCAATAAATGTTGGGCGCTATTTTTTAAAAGAACATATTCTGGAATTTAAAACAAAAATCATAGATTTATTTTTATAAAAAAACTGATTACTAATAGGTTATAATTACACATTATTCATTTAACTCATATTATCATCATTTTACCATTTGGTTCTAATATCAAAGTACTAGGGATTGAAACTCACAACGTAAAGGAAGAGAACTAGAGGGAGATTTTGATTCAGTGAAGGGATGTATTTTTTTCTTATTCTTTTTAAATTCTTGACTTTTTAATTAATCTAGTGAAATATTATAAATATTAGAATAATTGCTCTTATTACTGAAGTTCAAAAAGAATAAAAAATATATATTGGTCTCAAAGAGAGGATATACGACTTTGAAATATGGCTTCTAATGTATTTAACCATTGAGGAATACAATCATTAAATAGATTTTAACAATGAGGAGATAGTATATAATTTTAGTGCCTCTTAAAAAGACCAATTATTGGGTCAATTTTAATGAAAATAAATACAAAATTATAACATGTCTAAGGATCATTTAATTTAAAATAATTTATCCAAAGCACATTAGGCCTTAAATTGTATTTCGATATTTTGACAAATTTACCTTTTTCTTAATTACTATATTCGTTATTTTAGGACTATTCTATTTTATCATCTCAGTTACTCCATTTAACCAATTCTCTCTTACCTAATAAACATAACTACAGATTTATAAAAAAAAATGGGAAATCTAGCTGTTTCTTCTCTCATATTTCTGTCTGCGCGTTTATATATAAATAAAACTACATTTGTCATAAAGCTCTTTCCATGCATTGTAGATACAGCATAATTGTTGTTTTTAAACTCAAGTGATGCTTTTTTTGTATCTATGTAATACTACACGACAAAATGAGAGACTAAATAGATATCCAAATAGGAGTAAATTGTTGGAGGACCAATGATTGCAGACTTAGTAATAAATATTGTTTGGTTATTACAAGATTTAAGAAGAATAGTATCTGAAGTCTGCATCAAAAACCACTGTAAAATTAGCGTAATCCCACCTCTGAACGGAAGACATTGCTCTCTGGCCTGGATCACAGAGCATTAAAACGAATTGTGTAGCAAAGGCATATAGCCACAGCCCTAAGAATGATTGCAGAGCTAAAACAACATATTAATACTCGGTATCGACGAAAACTGTTCGTGAGAGTTTCATACAGATAGATACAATGAAAGTCTTCAATCTTTCCAAACTCTCTTTCCGACATCATTATTAAAAAAGAGAATAAATTTTGTGCTGATAATCATAACTGAAAAATGGAACAATGAGTGAATTTCTTTTAGTCTGCTTAATCTCTCTTCAAGCTTTTTCTATGACGAGGGTGTGTTTACCTTTGGAGGCAGAACAAATAAACTTTTAACGCCTGGGACAGTCAACATTTGGGTACCATATGATTCATTTTAATTTCATGGTCATGGTGTATTGGTACATCTTAGCGCTAATAATCAAGAGATTTGTCAGTTTTGAGCGACCGTATCTATCATAAAGTACAATTTTACCCAATAGTGGCACGATCGCTCAAGATGATAATGAATCAATCCACACCGCTAGAATTTCCAAAGATGCCCAGATCGCATATGAGTATATTAAAACCCATGTATTGCCATTGACAATTGCCTGATCTCAATATCATTGGATCTGTGTCTTTTGTAATGAAGTAAAATGTGTGAGAAACACTTGCCTTTGCCAAAGTACTTAAAGGAACTGGAACGAGCTTTGCTTCAATAGTGGGTGATACTTTTACTACCCAATTTCCAAAGTTGCATGAGCCAAATTTTTTTACAGGCAATGTTGTCATATGAGACTCAACTCCATATTAAATATTAAAACTTACATTTAACAATGCGTTTTCATTGTTTTCTCCAGCCACTTGAATTGCTGCAATAAATTCATTATATTGAAGTAGTTTTCCTAAGTTTAATTAAATTCACGGTATTGTAAGTTTTTCCAGTGAATACATGTATTGTGCAAAAGTATTTGATAGTTTTTTGGGGTCCATTTTTTAATTGTTTTGTAAAGGATAGTAAAACAAAATAACACTAAGTTTAAAAAATCATTGATTCAATTTATATAAACAACAATATCGTCATTTATGTTGAATTAACAATACAAAAGAGGAGATAAATCAGAAATTTGGACGAAATCATTTTGCCTGAATCAAAACACTCAATCACTTTGGCAATGAGGAGAAAGATCCTTCCACGCTGGTTCTTAATGCTCACAAATTGTGTATTTGGGGGTATTTTCTATGATGAATTAGATTAAATTCTGGGCCTTTTGATGGCCAGTACATGATCTAAAGAGCTACATCTTTTTATTTCTTGACTATAGTTATTATATACATTTGAAGTGCATTTTGGATCATTATCTTTGTGGTAATAATACCCTTTTCTATTAATATAAAGTCCATTTGGTGCATCAAAGCGAAAAGCAATTGATAATAGATTTTCAAATCCTTTTGTACATCAATCTTTTGCAGATTGCTTATTTTTTTGAGCCCTAAAGCCTCTCATAAGCAAGAACATCATCCCTTTCATGCTGCATAGAGGGTACTATGCACTCTGCATTTTACCTCTTATTTGATATTCGAGCAATATATTAGCTCTTTTTTGGTACCCTTAGACATCAATTTAGTTTCATCTGTCCAAAGTAGTTTCATTCACTCCTCAAGTGACCAATATTTACAATTATTTATCAAATTTAAGCCCTCTATAACTTTAGGCTTAGGGTGTTGGACTTTCCTGACAGCAAATGTTCCAACTAATCCATTTTTACAGGTTTCTTGAAATATTTTAAAACTTTTTATCCTCTATAAGAAATCAATTGACCTCTTGATTAAATAGTGAGCAGTTTTAGTTTATTTCGGCGAAAAATCCTTTGGTTTTCTATGTCTTTTTTGTTTTAAAAACTACTTATTTTTCTGTGAAGTCAATTTTACCGTATTTCGTAAATACTTGATGTTTATTGTATTTTCTTTTGTATTTTACAGGCAGCATCTCACCTTGCTTCTCTGCGGAGTGGACAATTCAGATGACTTTAGCAATTAAATACTTTAAAAGGTTTTAAATATTTCAAAATTAGAAAAGACTAGCATAGGTTCCTGACGCTACCCGGGATAAAAAGTCATGTCGTAAATATATACAGATGAATATGGTTGGAAATTCTAATATTATGGCAAAAAAATATCTTTACTTGCTTATCATTATTATTATTTGTGGGATAAAGGCAGAAATATGAGAGTTACGCAATATCCCTATCATATAATACCATAAAATATAATATAATATACCTACAATGAGTAAACGTTTCACCGTGCGCTCAACCGTTTACGTACATGGGTGAATGACTGTTAGTTGTGAGCGAACAACGATGTGGCCACAGGAAGAGAACGAGCTTCTTATAGATAGAGATTAATAACTTGACAAAGAAACGAGGCTAGTTTAATTGGGAAAATGGCTCAATATCAATTAATTAATACATGTTTAATAAACAAATACCTCAAAAGATATACTTTCAAATCAAATATACAAGGTTGCAAAAATTTCCAAAATTTTAATTCTATAGAATAAAAATACTTTTTTTTCCAGAAAATATACTCAAAAAAATATTCTATAGGCCAATTGGAATTGTGTTTTCCTATTTATTCGGTACCGTAATATTTCCCAGCAATTGAGCTATAAGTTCCGCTTCATGACCTGTCGATATAACATCAAAAAATACTCATAGCCACACTGATGTTAGCATCACCTTTAGGCAAGATGTTAATTTAACTGATGCAAAAGGTTAGTAGTAGAAATTATTTAAACATGTCTTGTTCTTGTAATTCTAGATAGTAATGACGACTATTCTCGCTTTAACGCAATCACGATTGGATCACAAAGATAGGCCATTTCGAACTGTTTGGTTCCTTTTCGTCGGGCAAAACAACACACAGAACCAAACAGGAGTTACTAAAAAAAAAAATAAACGAAACCACAAAAAATAACCTAGCTTAAACATAAGTTTAAAATATTAACCCACCCTCACCCCCCAATTAACTAGCATTTATTTTTCGGTGCAAAATAAACTATCAATGACAAGATGGGTCTAATCTACTTTTCGTTATGACAGATAATTAGAAATACACAAAATGATAAATAGTATAATCTTAGATATATATACAGAGTGTCCTAAAAGTTCATATGCACTGGAAATATATAGTCTTTGCAGGCTCTCCGTGGTTAGATACTCTCACTGTCGCCCAAGCAACCAAGCTCCAATTAGTGGCGTTCATAGAAACCGTCTCAGGTGTTAAAACTGCCCGGGGCGGGGGAGGAGGTTCAATATATGTTGTTAGAAGAAGTGCCATGTGGTACGTTATTAGTTATTTTCTGGACCTGCCCCTCCCACCCTCCCTTCTCCTAAGACATCCGGACAGGTTTAATACCTGCTAATCTCGCTGTGCACGCCGGTGTTTGCGAGCTTGGGAGCTTGGGCCACAGTGATACACTGATCACCCCGATCCTGACGAGACTATATATTTCCAGTGGATAGTAACATTTGGGACACCCTGTACTATATATCATTTTGCGTATTTTGTTCAAAATAGAAATATTTATACCAAATTATCTTCGATTACGTTGAAGTTGTTCATCTGTAGAAATGGCAAGGAAATTTGATGGCATTGAGGTTGCGGAGAGCCGTCTTTAAACCCAAAGCATTCCTTACCCAATATTGATTTTTCTACTTTTTCTGCTAATTAAATAATATCAAGGTATTAGTATCATATTAAATAGATAAAGAAATTCTGAAATTCGATGGTATAGTTTCGTTACTTTCCCTTACAAAACAATAATTTTGTCCTAATACCTAACACTGTACTGTATATTTTTTCATATATTTCTAGAGTAAATTATTTATAGAGTGTCTCGTAAAATAATAAAAAAAGAACTGTTCTGGAATTCATTTCAGGGACAAACCCTCGATATAATTAGGGTATTTACAATGAGCCAAGATAGACTTCACATGCTTCTTTGAACATTGCTTGGACTTTCACTTAAAACTATTGTTCATCAATGATAAATAAAAAAATGGCAAATCAGGGGTAAAGACTCTATAATGACAAACAAAGAGAAACGAAGAATGAGAAGGAGTTAGAGTAAGCTCTCGAACTTACATTTCTTTAATTGTCAATTGCAAAAGTGTTTGAAACAGCTTTTCGAAATTATTGCTAGTACATATTAGAAGTGTATATTACATATTTACATATAAACAGACAAATATATATTTTAGAGAAATTATAAAAATAAGCAATAGAGATACTAAAAATTAAGGTTAAGAGTCACTTATATAGATGCTCAAGAAGTTGTCTACAGGTCAGTGAGTCTCTTAATTGAAGATTTGCGTGTCCTTTCGTTCCTCAGGGACTTAACGACGCAGGAAACCTCCGAATGACCGCGCGAAATCAATTCCTGATGCTCTGCGGCTCTTTGTATTTTTTTGTATTGATAGAATATTTTGTGCTAATTACTTAAAACAAGTTTAATGAACTTTAATGTTGGTTTATTTAAGGTTCTAATCGATGCGCTTTCATTAACTTTCCGAAGTGGATTTCGATCCTTTGATGTGTGGATCTAACAACTGAATTTGTCGGAATTACGATCTTTTTCGAAAGGATGGCAAAATGAGATGCGGTTGATTTTAAAGGTTTAATTTGGAAGACTAATTTCACAAGAAATGTGCTGTCCTCTTTAGGCAGAGAATAATGAACACAAAGCTTTATATTCAAATATATATATATATATATATATATATATATATATATATATATATATATATATATATATATATATATATATATATATATATATATATATATATATATATATATATATATATATATATATATATATATATATATGAGAAACTCACAAAGTATTGCGTGAGTAGAGCAATAATTGCAAAGTATCCCACAGGAAAATGAAAAGCGGATTCTAAGTACTTTAGAACTTTGTTTAGTTCATTCTCAAGGATCGCCAGATGGGCTAAAAAAAAAAATCCTTCTCAAGGAATAAAGTATTATTTTACAAATGTGGTCTATATATGTAAGAAACAACAAGGTGATGCTTTACCCATCTACAGCGAAAGGGCACAAAATAGAAAAATATTATCAGAAACGGGATTAAATACGGGATGCGAAGGGTAAAGACATAAAGATAAGATATTTTTAGGAAGTTCCACGTAGAAGAAAAGAATGTGAGAAATGTAAACATATAGGTCACATAACTATGAGTACATATAAATGGAATTATAAATACATTGAAATAAACAAAAGTACTCAAGCAAATTTAATAAATCAAAGGGCTAGGATTTAAAATGGACAATTTCATTACAAATTAGCCTTTTAATTTCACGGTTCAGTTTAAAGTTATATTGAAATTGGTGAGGAATTAATGAGTAAGCATTCGACAATATTTCTTTTAACATAGTCATCAGATTTGTAAATGAATTTAGCAGAATTCCAATTCATAGGGTGACTGTTTTCAGATAAATAAACAAAGAAAGTACTATTACTCTCACCTCTTCTAATATTGTATTTTGTTGGGTCAAACGTAAATTTAATGATTTTACATTTTGCGCAAATTATTACTAAGGGAAACTGCACAATTAACAGAATAAACCCCCCTATACTTTTGTTATTATTTTGAATCAACATTTTGTACATAGTAGACTCGTCCTTAATTATGGCTGAAACGTTTAAACATTTCAAGAGGCGGGAAAGCAAGGAAAAGGACTCATAAAACGGTAAAACAAGGGAGTTCTTAAAATTGTATGCGGGAGGGATTTCAGTTCTGTAAAATGATTTTTTTTGCCAAATTTTGAGGCTAGCAGAGGTTGTTACCTATTACAAAGATCTTTTACTCAGGTTATAATCATAGAATCAAACGTTCTATATTTATTTCAATGTTTCTCCGGGGGTTGCGGGTTACCAGCCCGGAATTCTCGGATCTTGAGATTTCTAAGATCTTTGAAATAGGTAACCACATCTGCTCCCTCAAAATTTCCTGCCAAGTGCCTAGGTTTGGCAAAAGAATCGTTGTTTGTGTATATTCTTTGTATATATATGCATTAGTTGATTTTATTATCTGTTTCCTAAGTAGATCCAGCAATGGTTCCAGCATTTCCCATTAGCTATACTGTCAACGATTTCTGAAATTTCAATGATACTCTCATTCTAAGATTTTACAATTCCTTTTTGCCACTCCTGTTTCAAATTTCCTCAATATTCGCTAGTTTAGCCTCAATCTCTCCCTACTGCTTAACATTACTCCTCATTTAAAGAGGAAGGAAAAATTAAACAGAGTACGAAAACTGAGACTGATATTCCTATTATACATGGGGAGTTGTATCGCAGAAGACCTATGAACCTCCTGCATTCTTAAATATATATATATATATATATATATATATATATATATATATATATATATATATATATATATATATATATATATATACATACGTGAAATTCCCAAGGGAAAAAAAACAAACAAGCGTTAGCCCAGCGCTTCCGTTGTCAAAACTTCTTCAGAGGCAAATACAAAGATAAATGTTAAAGAGAAAAAGTGGAGCGGGCATATAAAACAAAAAACATGTGACGTCATAAACAAAAGACTGACGACACGTATCCCTCGCACCCAAACAAAAGAATAAAGAGATTGTTATGTAAAATATGTTATATAAAACCTGAGAGAGCTTTTTTATATTGTTTACATATTCTTTTAGTTATAAAATTAGCAAGTTTAAAAAGCCCATCGCTTAGATTAAAATTTAGGTGCTGCGTAGATTTAATAATGGCGGATTCAATAAGATTACGTTCATGATGGCCTTTTACATAAATTAGGGCCTTTGCTCCTGACCAATCAACCTTAGGGCCAGTGGAACTAATATAAATAAATAAAGCATTAGAAGTCTACCCTGTTCGGCAACTATATTTATGTTGGGTAATCCTCACAGATAAACCTTTTCCAGTTTAACTAACATAAAACTCATTACAAAAAGTACAGGGAGTTGCATAAATACAGGAAAGTTAATTAAAAAGCGAATTATTAATTAAAAAATTATTTAAAGCTAAATTAGAGGCAAAAACGACATGAACATTAAATGAGGATAAAAGCTTGGGGATATGTCTAAAATTATCATTATAAGGAAACCAAATGAGGAGAGACAAATGAGGGAATGTGATTAGACTCCATTGTGATATGTGATTTATTGTTTTATTTAACAAGATATAACTGTTTAAAAATTAAATGCATTCAATAATAAATTGATAATGAAAAGTGATTAAGGTTGCAGCCAATAAAATTCAATTTGTTACAAGGTACAAACAAAATGAATATGACGCTACAACATTTAATTAACTTTAATCTCAGACTCTAAATTGAATGAAATAAGGAATATAAGTCATCAACTAAAAGTAACCTTGATTCATAAGAAATGGTATCGTAGAGTTTGTTGAATTAGGTGATATTTATGAAGCTCACGTTGGGAAATAAATACATACGAAGGATAGTTAAGCCGGAGAAGAGACGGGAGAATATTGAAGAGTCAAAATCTTGACATGTAAAGATTTTATAATTGAGGCAGTGGCTTTATTTTGCAGCGCGAATGACCACAACGGACAGGCAACCAACGTGCGAAGGTGGACAGGTAAAGGAAAGGATGGTGAAAAGCCAATTTCACTTCATTTCGATCAAGTACTGCAACACAGGATACCACTAATGTTTCTATTTTGTCTTCCCCTTTCTTGATGTCAAATCTAATTCTTTTAAATTGGTTTCACAATTTAATTATTATTTATTATCTAGTTGTATTGGGTTAATTTCTCCTATAATGAATAATATTGTAATTTTCGGATAGTATTCTTAAGATTATTAGTGATTTCCCGTAATGTTACATTACTCTTGTAAGACTCACCAATTCTTACTCTAGGAAAAAGGAAATTATTAAGTTGTCATTATTTGACATAATTCACTTCAATACGAAACCTACAATTTTACATCTCAATATTTACAGGAATTTAGATGCCGGGGATGATTGTTGTGGCATAGCTTCCACTCACGTAAGTTCGGAAGTAATCAGGTCATAATCGCATTCTACTTCACGAGTCTAAAGTAATTTGTGCCTAAGCGAGAGCTCTCTGTTAAAACATAAATTTACGTGAGGGTTTCCTTACATTGATGTAGTCGATCGCTTTCCTTCTACTTAATCGGGTTCCAGTTCACACCAAACGCAAACTTAACAACATGTGACAAAGCAATCAAACTCTTTAACCTTGGTGACATCTTTCATGTTTTCAAATTAATAATCTGTTTCTGTATTGGTGTAAGAAGTATTTTCTGCATGGTCTTCAAGCTTGAACAAAGTGGGCCCTCGCCCCTAAAGGGCAACGAGATGTTTTCATGGATTTCTTTATATTAAAAGCTGTTTAATGCTGTTTTATGTATGATCATCTGTGTTCTCCAGGAGTCTAGAAACCAATACGGATTTACCTGGAATATAGCTATTTACATATCATGCATACTCAATTTATGCAGATGTGATTGATCTATCCCTCATTCGTTCTAATAAAGGAGAACAAACTTTCTTAAAAGAAAAAATAGCAAAGACAAAAATTATGAGCAATGAGCCTTTGGAACAACAAATTCAGGGAACTTCGCAGCAACTATCGAAAAGTAGGTTTGGTTACTGTGATCTCAAACACGAGATCAAAGGACGAGAGAACTGGCCTAAGAATCAAGCGAAGAGGATTTCAAAACGCAGCTGTGTTTACTCATGGACGTTTCTCTCCAAGCCTTGAGGCAATCTTGCCTCCCACCTACCATCTTGAAGCATGCGAGTACGAGGAAGGACATCTGTTATCGCAAATTCCTGGCTGGAAGACGTCTATCCCCCAGCTTCCTTTTTAGCTTGGGAGAATCCCCTTCGTGGCTGGAGGCGATTCCACCCTATCGTCAGCCGGTATTTAACGCCATGCTCAGTTGGGTCGAGTTATTATCAGCCCGTTACCACGCACAAGACACGTCACTTATCAATTTGACTCCGTTTTCGTCTACACAAACGCAAAGGCAAGAAACTCTCCCGTTGGAACTCCGCCCCAGTCAATTGGCGATTTCCCCGGAACGGCCGTTCTCGTGCACCAGTGCAAGTACTCCCTCGTTAAGGTATTCCGAGATAAATCTCAACCTCCTGCAATTCTCCTTCTCAAATTGTCCCTCCCTTCGTTGCCCAAGCATTAACGTCTGCAAGGCGTCGACGCGTGCGGATCTCTATTAATCCAGTCATCCCATAAAGATTTATTTGTATTTGGGCTCAGCGCAGCCTTTGAAGACTCAAGCTAATTAGCTTGTGCCTTTTTGCCAGACTATCGAGTACCCTATAGTCTTGGATATTCCAATTTCATTTTATTTGTGTAAATACTTATCTATTTTTTGGTTGTGTCATTAAATATTATTTTTTTACTACTTTTTTAAATAACCCAGAACAGCATTTAGCCTTAGCTAAGTAATTAACGGCCAATCTGCACTCGCTTTTTTTTATTTGCCCTCGTACTCAGAGGAACGGTTTCCTTCCTCTTTCCCTCATTAGCTTAACCCCCACCATCTGGTAACGGAGTAGAAAAGAGGTCAACTGAGCGTCCTTTCGCCCTATTACTCACCACTCGGCTAATAAAATCCCCTCCATATATATATATATATATATATATATATATATATATATCGATGAGGGAGTTGTTCCTTGGGAACCCAATTCGTAGGAAGAATATGAAGACCCACGTGATCGCTCTGAACATTTATTTTCCGGACGTGGACGTTTTGATTTTTAGCAATGACCATCTTCAGCGGCTTGAACTCTAACACAAATACAAGAAATTTTAAAAATTAGTTGACAAAATTGCAAAAATAGCACACACAATTCAATATTAGTTACAATATGAAAAATAAGTAAAACTCAACAAGAGAGGTAACAGAAATCAAACTAGAATGATAAGCAAGTAGTTAAATATAAGTTAATTTACGGGTATATGATATTGAAAAATATGTTAAAAACATTTGAATGCAAAGGATAAAGCGATTGATAAATACGAGCTTAACCAAGAAAGGAAAATTTAAAATTTGAAACTAAATTAAACAACAAATATGAATAATAAACATGAATCAAACTCAACAGGAATAAAAGAAATTTGTTTTTAAAGTAATATCCGACAAAATTGTAAGGGCAGGACGAACAATGAAAATTCAAAGGTAAGTAAAATCAAATAACCAGGAATCCGAAAGGAAAACAAAAAGCAAAGCAAACAGTTCAATATAAGTTAAAATACAAATATATGATAGTGAAAACTATAGATCAAAAACAGTTGAATACAGGTGGTAAAGGTAATTCAAACGACCATTTAATGCGAGTAAACTAGGAAACGAAAGTTTAAAACTTAATAAAGCAATAGAGAAGCAAAAAAATAAGTTTGAAAAACATGAAATTAAGGGAAAACTTTTCTATATAAAATCATTTAGATACGACGAGAACAAATATTTAAAATAAACACAAAGAATAAAAATGAAGCTGAGAACTTTTAGACAGAAACTAACCTTCTTTTGTTGGAGCTGATGATATCGACTGATTACTATGATCGGGACTAGCCAGGATTAAATCTATGTAGGCGGGTGGGGGTTGATTTGGTTGGTTGTATGTTTCTTTATTTGACTATATAGTGAACAATTTGAAAGAGGAGGAATAATAATTAATTTCTGGGTTTACCCTTTTAATGAAAAGTGATTCTAGAATTTTTAAATCCACAGAAGAGGAAGCGTAAAATAATAAACTAAAAGAATCAGGGTGTTTCGGGTGGTTAAGATTTTAAGAGTGGTCTCTTATTGAAGAGTCTTATATATATTAGTGTAGTTGAGGAAGAGTCTTTCTTGAATGCAAATTTTGTTAAAGACCATTGTGTATTTTGCCTCAATTAATTTTCTTTGGCAACTTTCTCTCCTTCTAACTCTTTTTTATTCCATCTTGGTAAATGGTGGATTACTTGTCCAGTATTCATCTCTTTTTTAAATGAATGTGTTTGGTAAAAACCAAACTAAATTGCTGAGCTTTCGATCTTATTCCATTAGCAATTTAGGTTTGGTTTTAACCAAATACATTCATTTAAAAGAGATGAATACAGGACAAGTGATACACCATCTACAAGATGGAATAAAAAAGATAGCTAGAAGAAGAGAAAGTTGCTAAAGGAAATTAATTAAGGCGAAATACACAATGGTCTTGAACAAAATTTACATATATTCCAAGTTGTCGCTCGATTTATTCGACCTTCAACCACTGATTTTCGAGGATCATCCTCTCTACACGGGCCACATTGTCCTCGTTGGTCACGTCTGACGGGCGTCCTGGATGGGAATTATCTCCAAAAGACTCACGACCATGGCGGAACTCCCTATTTCAGCGAGCAATGGTTGCATAGGAAGGGGCGGTGTTGGTGTACACTGCAACTATGCGTTCATGGATCTCTTTTGCATTCTTGCCTTCCTTGGTCAAAAATTTGATCACTGCGCGGTGCTCAACCTTCTCCATTGTTGAAAAAATTGTGACTGACGATCTGCCATCAGCTACTGCTTCTTAAATAGACGAGGCAGGAGCGTGCGGCTGCAATTCCTGACTTGTCGTAACTTGTTCTATCACCCCCACAAACAGCCATCCCCCTTCGCTGTTTTGCCCTACCGATTCGCAAAACCTATTGACTGAGTCTCGTATATATATATATATATATATATTTATATATATATATATATATATATATATATCAGCTATACCTTGTCAGTTACCTATATACATAGGGTGAGCGTTCGTAATTAATTGGTTGGACGTTAATTGAGAAGTCAGTCTAATTGGATATCACGTCACATATCGCTCGTTCCCTCCAGCACTACATGGATTACGAAATATTCAGTAAACCACAAGGCTATCTTCTCACTCCCCAAAACAAGCTCAACTTAGGAGAGTTGTGCACATACATTTTCTCTACCACCACAAATAACATACTAGAGTTATGAACCCCCTCTGTTAACCCTAATTCACCTTTTATGAGATTATTTTTAAAAATTTAATCATTGTTTTTCATATTTCTAAACCAAAAATACCCAGAAAGGAAAAGAATCTTCGTAAATGTAAACACATAAGCTCGCCAATGCGAACGGAATGCGTGATCTTTGGCAAAGAACGATGAACTAAAAGATGAACTAAAGAACCCCATGAATTACAATGATTGGATATTCAAAACATATAATCCGAGGATCCAACTTCATAGTTAATGTCAAGGCAGCTGGCTCTTCCTATTTACGCACGTACAACATACAACAGATTAATTTTCCGCCTAGAAACTTGTCAAAGGGCTTCCATATGTATACTCCCCTAGAATAAGGGGGAGCTCCATTAATAATCGTAGGGTTTCCTGTTCGCTTGGTTACCGCAAAACAATACTACCGTCTTTTCACCCTACTCCAACTAATTTGCAAGGTGGAAATGAGCTAGCCATAGTTTGTCATTCTGATTCTTATGTAATTTTCATTAACCACTTCGGTGACCTTATTTAAAAATAAAAATGAGGAGTAACTTAATTAGCTAACATAATAATGGTATTAAATAATGGAGTTCTGAGGGATTTTACAAATAGGAACTGCTCCCCAATCCAACATCCCCTGAAAGAAAGTTCAGGGCATCTAAAATTCGCCTCGCAGAAAAATAAAAACATCAGACACATAAACTTAAAGACATCGATTTTAACCACTTTTCCTAAATGTTTGATCGAGTCAAGTGCGTCTACTACATTAAAACTAACCCCTTCCCTTATGCCCTATCAAGGATCTCCCCACCTATTCTTTTCCCCACGTCAATTTGGCCCTAAATCGGTGCACAGACAACAAACACCTCGATCAGAGGAAAATGACGGTAAAAGAGACGTGGTGAAATTAGGAGGGAAAACAGATACCGGAGAACATAAAAAGGGGATTTCTATTCTCATAAAAGACACTAAATCCCCCCCCCCCTCCTCCCATTTGGAGATATTTCCTATGTCCCCATAACCACGCTTCTTTGGATAAATGGGAAGGATTGATCCAAGGAAGGATGAAAATCAGATTTAAATTCGTGCGTCAACAGCGTGACAGAAAATTCCGACGCTTCTTTGCATTGCACATTATTAATAGGGGAATAAGGGAAGGTGAGTGGGGGGGGGGAATTAAGTAAGGAGGAGGAGGGGGGGCATGAGAAAATATATGGACTGAGACAGATTAATAGACAAACATACTGACACACGGAGAGATAGATCGAGCGACATACAAAGAGGATTTGTTCTGGGCTAGCAAACAGATTGAATAAGGCAAACAGATTTACAAACATTGATATGCAAACAAATTGGCAAAGACGAACAAAAAAAGTTACATGAACAATGAGATCAACAGGTAAACAAAACAATGGACACATTGGAAGAAACAGACACAAAACATTAACAGACACTATGTGATTAAAAGAAACAAATATTAACATCATCAAAAACTTTTAGAAACTAAACTGACGCATAGAGACTAATTAATAGACTGAAAATGAGATTTTGAGAAACAGAAATCAAAAAACAATTAGGGACAAAAGTATTTAAATATTTAGAGAACCTAGTTGAGTGTCAGACATAACCAGACAAACCAATTTACAAAGGCAAAGACGCAAAATGACTGATCCTGAGACAAACGGCTTAATAAACAAAGTTATTGAGAGAGAGATAAACAGGTACACAAAGTCATTGCTATAAAGACAAATAGGTTGAGTGACATTACAGTAGAGAGGTAATCAAAGTAGTTGACAGACAATGTGATTGAGAGTGAAGCAATTAGCTAACAGAGAACATGAAGTAGAGTGGGGGAAGCAGGCTGACAACGTGATCAAATCAAACATACGACAGTTGTTTTTGATAGAGAGACAAACGAGTTAGACAAAAGGATTGAAGATAAGACAAGAGATTCAATATGTAAACAAAATCGTTGATACTGAGATAAATTTGTAAACAAATATACCTTTTAGTACTGAGTCAAACCGGTCGACAATTTGATTAATTGAAACAAAAAAGGGTTGACATAAAGTGATTAACAAAAAAACAAAAATATTAAGATTCAAGGAAGTACATTATTTTTTTAAATAACGATGGATTATTATCAAAAACAAAGTATAGACGAATCTGGAAATGATATAAAGCGGTAAAGGGATACTAAAGCAATAAATCTGTTGTCTAATGTGAAAGAAGCCGCCTCGAACGGGACAAGAAAATAGGACTCTTTACTAATTTTTTCTGATTGTAATCTGTCTTTTACTAGTTGTTCTCTCGTAGGATCTGTCTTGAGCTCTTTTACTCCAGTACAAAAGGACCGAAAAATCCTTAAAGGGAAGTGGGAAGAATTGGTTAGAGTCCAAATAATGCTTATTAAAAGGAAAATAACTATATATTTTAAATAGTTCCGTTATATGATGGCTTTATTTCTTGAAAATATTCTCTTACACGAACATATTTGCCTTTGCTTTTCCCCATATAGAAAAAAACAAGTAAACTAATTTTACTACAATAGTTTTGTATATTATTTCTCCCAATTAGTTCTTTTCATATCTTCTCGCTAAACTTTCTCATCTTGTTCCAGACGATTTATACCGTACAGTTTTTACTGTAAACACTAACCTTATATGTGTTCTATCGGTTGAAACGTACAGTAGCATATGCATCGCACAATTCCTACGATTTTCATCGTGCCACGATTTAATCAACATTATTTCAAGACTTTCTTTTTATAGCTCCAATATTTTTTCCCGTCCTTTTCTATGCCACAATTTTGAGGTTCATTCTAGCGAAAGTGTCTCCAAGTAGCCACCTTTCTCATTGCCTTGACGACCTTCTGGGGCTATAAAGCCAGAACTTTGGACAAGAGATAATCATGGCAGAAAGGCTACCTTTTCTAATAAGATTCACTCCCCCCCGTAGCCATTCAAAACCCCACCTTATATCCTCAACCTTTTGGGGTATAATGGGAAAACGGTTAGAGAGTAAAGGGAGACAAATGTAAATGGAATTTGGGCGGTTGGTCTAGCGGGTGCTGTGTTGGTGGGTTTGGTTATAAGCTGAATGGGAGTTTTAAAACCTCTTCATGTGAGAAATGACTCTAGCAAGGTTTTGTCATGGTATGGATGACATCAAATGGCCTACAAGGTATCTGGACTAGAATTAATTACGGTCTTCTTTTAGAAAGGTAACCTGCACTGTGTAAGACGAGCGTCTGTCAAGCATGCCCAAATGAGTATGAAGGTGGCTATTTATTGCTATAGTAACCACAAGGTGTTTCTTTATACTTCTTCTTGAGCGGTAAAATAGATCGAGGAATAAATGAATTCATGCGTAGGTAAATGAATTTGCTGAGCAAAACCACTTTTCTTTTCCCTCACCCTTTGAATGAACTCTTTCGTAAATTTTAACTGGTTACTAAGAATCAGTCAAAGCGAAGTGGTATCTTTTATTACTGGGTACGACTCAACCAGCTATTGATTATTCACAAGAATTTGGACCAAGTAGGTATTAAATTTTCAAATTTTTATATTGTGGTAGTAATTTCTTAAGTAGCTGATATTTTATTTAGATTCCTCTGTGTTAGATGATATTTTTTATATACCTCGCGCTATTATTATTGATTTACATTAATGATTTTTCTTCGCATTTATTTATTTTCCTCCTCCTATTAAGAGTTTTAACGTTACATTAAGTCTTAGTATCTAACGTAGGGAGTTTCGCTTCCTCTAATTAAATATGAGCAGCAGGAATCTCCACACCAAGACCTTACTCTGAAATTATAAAAGTATCCTGACATCAAAGTATTATTAGAATTATCTGAATTATCATGACGTTACACAGAAATATTAAACTAAGACTCAAATATTACAAAGGTTGGACGTCATATGTGTCAATATACGAGGAATGTCCATAAGATTAATGGAAAACACGAATTAACAAAACCTTAGCATCAAATTTCACTTTCTTTTCTTTCATGATAAACTCGTATGAATCTTTTATGATGTATATAATGAGGAAGTGTTTTGGTAGATTAGCAAAGAGGAAGTGTTTTGGCAGAAGGGCAAAGAGAAAGTGTTTTGGTAAATTAGCAAAGGGGAAGTGTTTTGGAGGATGGGCAAAGAGGAAATGTTTTGGTAGATTAGCAAAGAGGAAGTGTTTGGGCAGATGGGCAAAGAGGAAGTGTTTTGGTAGATTATCAAAGAAGGAAGGTTAAAATATCTTCAAATCGAGCACCATAACCCCTGTGAAGAATGAATAAAGAATAAACCTTTTGGGTATAGGTGTGGTTGGAGCAGAGTGGAATGAATGAATATATGTAGGTTTGTTGCAGCGTTGCCACAAGCCTCTCCTAAACCATTGATGATTCAACTCAAATTCTATCACAACACCATAAATTCGATGGTTGTATTTGGTTCCATCTTAATAAAGGTCATGCCGCTCAATTTTTGCCTAATTGAATCTTCTGTTTCTACCTTATAATCTACCATAATTTACCATCTATATCTTAATCTACCATATATACCATTTATACCATAATCTACCATATATAACCTTTACACCATAATCTACCATATATACAATCTATATCATAATATACCATATCTACCATCTATACTATAATTTATCATATATACCATCTATACCATAATATACCATATATGCGATCTATGCTATAATCTACCATATATGCCATAATATACCATATCTACCATCTATACCATAATATACTCTATCTACTATGTATATCATAATATACCTTATCTACCATATCAACTACTTCTTTTCACATATCACATCATGGTTATCGGAGAGAAGAATTGAAATTTGATGCTTAGTTTTTGTTTATTCTGTTAATTTCGTTTCTCAGTAACATTTGAATTCCCTTTCTATTTTATTCATCTCTCTAAACTCATCATTCATTCTGATAATATAGATCACTGGTTCTTTATTCAAGAGTTTTTACTACTATGTGCACTCTAAAATTATATTTTTAATATTTAATTGCCAACATTATTTTTATCCTCTCGTTACCATCGCCAAACCTTCGCCAAGCTTTGCTTCTTACGGCCTCTTTTAGAACCTATAAAATTGTGGGTCCTAGACAATCACGCCTTTTGACAATCGATAGACATATAGATGGGAAGATAGATATATAGATCTATGGATAGCTGGACTTATTATTGTATAGATTAGTAGAAGGGAGGAGAGATGAGTGGATATACACAGTAACCACAAAAAAAATTATCCGAATTTTGAATTGGTATTATTTTTATCTTTCGATTGGGAAAATTTCATTTCATTCCCTTTTATGATATTGGTATATAAATGGTAGTGGTGAAGGAAAAAGATAGTTTTGCAAGGAATTGAAATAATTAAAATCCAGAAGTTAAAAATTAGCAAATTTACCTTAAGAAAATAATTTAAGATGTAGTACCGCATAATTAATTCTCTTCTTGAAGTAAATAGCTTTGATACCAATGGAATACATAAAATAGTATGTTTTCTTACTTGGTACATTAAATCGTTTCCACAAATCATAGAAAAAACTACTGCAAAAGAGCCCTTTTTATCATGTAGTTAACAAAATTCTACGAGTATTTGTTATCACAAACTTTATTAAGGCTGGCAATATTAAACAGGTACAAGATTGATTTTAGCAAAGTTTTCCTAATAGGCATCCAACAAGCAAGCTCGCTATTTGAAGAAAAGTCTGAAAGGATCAAAAAGAAGGAAGATGCTTGGATCTAATCATAAGTCGGTCGGTTCGTAGGAAAATCATAACAACAGAAAATATTCAAAATATTTGGATGGCGCTCCTTCAAAATCCAAAAGTATCAATTAGAATTGGCAAGATCAACATTTAATCGATTTTTTAAAGACAACTTATAATAGCATCCCTATAACTGATTTTCCTCGTCGTAGACAAATCGAGAATGGTTTCCCCATAAGCCTCCTCGTTTTTTATACAACATTATGATCGATGAAGAGGAAGCTTTTTTCAAAAATGGAAGGGTAAATTGCCACAATACTCGACAGTATGCGCCGTTGAACACTCGCCTAGAATTTAACTTTGAGAGAACTATTTGTCGGCAGAAAATATCTCTGTGGATTGATATATGCGGGACTGGTCATCTCGTCCGTCCATTGTTTTACGCCGATAATTTTTCCCTGAGCTGCCTAACTGAACATGATCAGCGAAAGGATCATCCTAGTGCTCCTCCGTATTTACGGTAATCAATTCAAAAGAATTTGGTAAATTAAGAAAGGAGCTCAGGATTATAGACGGTTAGCTGTAAGAGAGAAGTTTTTAGCATTGTCACGCTAAATCATGTAAATGAATAGCCTCTTAATATCACCGGAATCAGCACCGTCCGGTTTCTTTTTATGGAGACATCTAGAGAGTAAGGTTTCTTCTACTCCCCCAGAAAAATAAACCATATAAAAGAGTATCACACGTGAAGTCAATTTACTTAAAGAAAATAAACAGTTGGTGAAAAGAATGGTGTAATTAATTCAATCAAAGGCGCAGCTGTGTTTGGAAAGAAATGGAGAACATGCGGAAGGAAATGGTGCTTAGAAAGTTATAAACATAAATTTTTATTACTCATATATAAAGGTGTTACTTTATTATTGGATAGATAAATTTGTTAAATTTCAACTTCTGATTTCTAATATTTCACTTCATTGTGGAATCACTTTTTTGCCTACACCAAAACTATTTCTCTATTATTATCGTAAAAGAAAATTAAGTGAAATTTTCCAAATAGAAAGATAAATATTTGGTCGACGAAAAAATCTTACACCACCAAAAAAAACATCGCTAATATTTTTTAGTAATAATAATTCAAATTTTGGTTAAGAATTTGGAGGTCAGCCTGTATAGATAGAGGTGTCGAAAGAAAGATGGATGGATGTATAGGTAGATAAACCGATCGATACAAGGATTAGGATGTACATATGAAGAGAGAGATAGATTGATGTACATACATAGGTATGGATGCAAACAGAGAGGAATAAATAGGAGAATTGATAGACTAATCGATAAAAAATGGATTTAGGGATGGATATATTGATAAATAGGGAGATTGTTGGATAGATGGATGGTGAAAGAGAAAATTAGCTTCTGCGAAGAGGACAGAAAGAAACAAAGAGAGAAAAAGCAGAAGCCAGAACAGAAAAAGTGAGAATACGGCGGGATTGAATATTTGAGAGGTGTAAAAGGTAAGATTAAACCAACTTCTTAAAAAATATCTTTACAACTCAAACACCAAATAAATGACGCTCAAATAACTGTCCTTTGCGGTTTGAAGGTTAGTAGATTTTGCCATTACCAAATCTAACTATTACTAGTTTTAGTTACATTAGTTAAATTTGCGGTACTTAGAGCTACTTTCTCATAACCAAACACATAGCCAGAAAACCATACCTCACCTAAAATATTATAGCATAAACTGCATAAAGGGCTGTGGGTTGGAGCTTGAGAGAGGAATTAGGTCGATAACCATAAACAGGACCTAGTTTTTTGGTGTCCTCAAAAAGGTAGAATGGACTTTAATGAAATTTGGTTCAGAGCACTTAATCCACTTTAGCCCCATAGTGCTTCGTGCTGAGGACAAAGCTAGGAATGTTGGAAAAATGTTATCATGCTATGATACTCAAAGGTTCAGAAAGATTCAATTTTATGTTGATAAATGGATTATCTCGGCGTAAACGAATAAATATATACAAGCTAATAGAAGCTATTAAAAATTACATTTCCTACTCGTATCCTGATATATATATATATAATATATATATATATATATATATATATATATATATATATATATATATATATATATATATATATATATATATATATATATATATATATATATATATATATATATTTATGTATATATATATTTATATATATATAAATATATATATATATATATATATATATATATATATATATATATATATATATATATATATATATATATATATATTTATACATATATATATATATATATATATATATATATATATATATATATATATATATATATATATATATATATATATATATATATTTATTTATATATATATATATATATATATATATATATATATATATATTTATATATATTTATATATATACATATATATATATATATATATATATATATATATATATATATATAAATATATATATTAATATAAATAGGCAGCATTTTTTCTTGAATGTATTGTTTGTTCAATACCATAGTATATTTAGCCCTAATTAGTTTTGTTTGGCAACTTTCTATTTTTCTAAAAAAAAATTCATCTTGTAGATGGTAAATTATTCCTCATAAGTTCATCTTGCTTTATTCAATTTACTTTGTGTGGTAAAACAAACTTTAATTACCCTGCTTTCGTTCTTGCACGATCATCTTCAGGGTAGATTTTGCTGTGCTTTCCTCCTTTACCGATGAAAGTATGGTCAGATTAGAATGAGTTACAGTTATGCGCATACCATTGGAAACACATCTCAAATTTTGTAATTTACGAATTTCAATACGTTACTAGTTCGAAATGTACATATTCATATTATATTGAATCATATTAGCCTAAAAACAATATATTATAATGTATAAATAATAATAAAACAAATTATTAACATTAAACATGGCTCTTATTAGAAAAATACCAGATGCAAATGTATTGGCAACGTTTATATAATAATGATTTAACAAATCAAATTATTAAAATTAGTGGTAAAAAATGTTCGAGAATGACTGATGGAATATTCTAGAATAATCCAGGACAGCAAGTTACTTGCACAGCTAACTTTTGGGTTTTTTTATTATGGTATTAGACAGGGCTGAAGAATCATCTCTACAATAATTTTCAAATAGCAACATGGTGAAGACATGCGAACACTCAAAGGCATATAGGAAGCGTATAATTGAGCTGCACAACAAAGGAAATGGATATAGAAAAACTTCAGCAAGTTTGAATATCACAATTTCATCTGGAAGAAATATTATAGTAAAATTTAGGGCTGATCGTGTACGAAAAGGGCGACCAAGAAAAGTAACTGACAGAGATGTGCGTTCATGTGTTCGAATTGTCAACAAGAATCCAAAAGTCATTTCCAAGGAATTGAAAGTAAATCTAGCTAGCAATGGAACAATCGTGGACGTGTCAACAGTGCGACGTTACCTGAACTGTGAGGGTCTCCATGGAAGTGTCCCAAGGAGAAAACCACTGTTAAAAACGGTTCACAAAAAGAGACGTTTAGAGTTTGCCAGAGAACATCTTTATGACACTGAAGCAGACCTTAGCAAAATATTATAGTCAGACGAGTTATCAAAAAACTCCCACGAGACTACTTCTCATCACTCAAGCACCGTGTTAGTACAACGATAGGTATACCCCCCATCCTTGGCGGAGGCAATAACGGTTCCGGCTGGTTCCTATATATTGTTGGTCCCAACTAGTCCTCGACAGTTTAGGCCTGCCTTTTACAACGAAACACGTTATTCTCGATTGCGCTTCATTTCACTACAAGCCCGAAGGCTAGAATTATACCGAATAATCTGAGCCCCAGTCAATTGGCCCATCCTTAGTTTCAGTACATTTCGTTTAGCATAAATACTCCCTCCAGTTAGTGAAACTACTAGACGTTAAGCTTTCCGTGGTTAAAGTCCCTCGAATAACCATCCGATCCCCGTTTCATCTCTTAAAGCCTCGAACCCAAGCTAGGCTGAAATGAATCATCTGTGGCCTCCAAGCTAGACATCCCTGTGTGCGTACGTACAGAGGCTCAAATAGCCTCTCGATCACACCCATAGAGTTCGCTCCAAGTAGCTCTTTTAGATCGATTATTGTAAACATCGAGTATCCATTGTCATTATTCTATTTTGAACTATTTACTGTGTATACTGTGTAAATATTAAAGTTTATTTTTGGTCATACTTTTTCCTAAGCTTCATAGCCAGCAGCCTTCCTTAGTTTAATAACGACTAACTGAACTCTATCGTTTGTATTTTAATCATTCAACTCCCTTAAGGAGTGTGGGGGATTAAAATACCAGAGTTGAGTCAAGGTCAATCGTTTGACCTTGAGCGTCCACGCAACTCGGGTAGAAGTGACGTAAAAGGGGCAGTCAATAAGTTTTGCGAGTCGGTAGGGCAAAACAGAGGAAGGGGAATGGCTTTTTGTGGGGGTGTTAGAACAAGTTATGACAAGTCAGAACCTGCAACCGCACTCTCCTGCCTCGTCTATTTAAGAAGCAGTAGCTAATCGCAGATCGTCAGTCACAAATTTTTCAGCAATGAAGAAGGTTGAGCAGCACGCAGTGATCAAATTTTTGACCAAGGAAGGCAAGAATGCAAAAGAGATCCATGAACGCATGGTTGCAGTATACACCAACACCGCCCCTTCATATGCAACCATTACTCGCTGGAATAGGGAGTTCCACCATATTCGTGAGTCCCTTGAAGATGACCCCCGTCCAGGACTTCCGTCAGATGTGACCAACGAGGACAATGTGGCCCGTGTGGAGAGGATGATCCTCGAAAATCGACGGGTGAATGTGGAAGAAAACGAGCGAGAACTTGGAATATCACATGGAAGTGTTATTGACATCATCCACGACAATTTGGCCATGACCAAGGTCTCTGCCCTTTGGGTCCCTAGAAACCGCACGAAACCTCACGCCCCATGATCGACTTCAACGTCGTCAAAGTTCGGAGGAGCTGCTGCTCCTGTACATTCAAGACCCGGCGGGTTTCGAGTCACGCATAGTGACAGGTGATGAAACGTGGGTCCATGACTGGGATCCCGATACCAAGATCGAAAGCATGGCCTGCAAGCACAGGGGCTCTCCGACCGCCATCAAGTTCCGGACCCAAACCTCAACCGGAAAGATCATGGCCACCATCTTCTGGGATTCTGAGGGAATGTTGATGGTGGACTATGCGCCTCATGGAAGGACGATCACAGGCCAATATTATGCCGAGGAACTGGTTGGGTTGAAGAAGTACATCCGTCACAAGCGGCATGGCAAGATGATACGCGGTGTCCTGCTCCTCCACGACAATCCCTCTGTCCACAAAGCCAGAGTTGCACAAGCTGCCCTGCGCGAGTACGGATTCGAGCAGCTCAACCATTTTCCCTACAGTCCAGATCTGGCCCCTAGCGACTACTTTTTATTCTGCCAGCTCAAGGCTGCACTTCGTGGACGCCGGTTTGGGGACGATGAAGATGTCCAGCTCGCCGTTCAGGAGTGGATTGAACAGCAGTCGGGAGATTTCTGGTTGTCGGGAATTCGAAGCCTCAGGGACAAGTGCTCAGGTGCATTGAAGTCGAGGGTAGTTTTATGGAAAAATAATAAAACACTTTACCTCATATGTCGTTTCCTTAAATCCGAAATGCAAAACTTATTGACTGCCGCTCGTATATGCCGGTGGGTAATTCTACAACAGTTTATAATTTTTATTATAATGAAGTTCAAGCCATTTGTCTTACTAATCTTAATATTCTTGAGTATGTAATTCGCATTTTGCTGTTGTAATTGCAATAAATTACTTTAGACTTGTGCTTAGTATTCCTTGTTTTTATTTATTTTGCAATGAGTGTAACTTGTGTTCTTTGTTACTTCTTTATTCTGTTTTGAGGTGGTGTTCGGTCTAAATAAATCTTGATCGGTGAAATTGTAGTCGAAAGTTATAGATTTTTCATACATCCGAGTATTATCTTCTTTATCGTTTTTTTATCATTATCTTTCGTAAAATAACATTTTTTTCATCCGTACAACGGTACTTCGTCTCCGCCAGCGAATAGGCCATTAGAACTTGGACATCTGGCACGACTTATAGCTCTTCTGTTCTAGTTGATCATTTGAATGATTTCATCATTCACTTCTCGATTAACCAGTTCCTGCATATTCATTGTCCTTTTTTTAATGACAATGTTAATTGGCCTTAACACCGCCTCCCGGTGCAGTTCTTCTTGGCACCTTCTTTCTCGCTTGCTTGTACCCGTGATTAAGTACACGCATTAGGATACTTTTATAATTTCACAGTTTTTTCTCGGTGTGGAGATTCTTGACGCTCATATTTACTAAGAGGAAGCAGATATCCCTTGGTACACGCATTTATTCTGCACCCTTTATAGTCTCCTCTTTTGTGTCCTCGAGACACAAGAGCGGATGAAAGTGGGGTAGAGCAGTGTAGACCCTACAAATGCAAGGCAGATCTTCTTCCTGTTGCTCTCACTGAGATTTCTAAACAAATATAGAGTTCTGACTGCGGCCGAGGCCATAGAAATTCAATCTGAGACGTGTTTCTTGTACTCTGATGAAGTAATCTTCATTCCGAGTACATTGCACTTCGTGGTGTAGAGATAGCGCCTATACCCCACCCTCACATCAGAAAGTAGTCTCGTCCCAATGGGGACTACCTTGAATTTCTAGTTGGTTCTTATTTTCTTTTGGCCTCGTAGATGTTTAATTTATCTATTTCTGCTGCTGTCCTTCGATCTTGCATAGGCGCATTACTCCAAGGACAAGTGTTATCTTGGTGAAATCATCGGCGCATTGAATGTTGAGGGAAGTGGGGTTCGCAGGGGCCATAATATCTGCGATGTAAATCGAGTAGACAATGGGGGACACTCCCTGCGGGTGGACCGCAATGAGCAGAAACTTTGGTCCGTCCGTGAACCCTAAACTGATATACGCCGCTCTTTTATATGACGTAGTCACAGAGAATTCTTTTTAAGTTTTCAGTTAGGCCCAGCATTAGGATCTTGTACTGCATTCCCCGTTGCACACTTTATCAAACGCCTTTAATACATCGCGACAAACAATGCCCACGTAAATTATTTCCCGTCTGGCTTCGGTGAGCTATCTTGTGATGACATTTATCGCCATTTCCCAATTCGCTTTTTTCTAAACCCGAATTAGTACGGGTTGTAGAGGGAGTTCTCCTCTAGGTGAAACATTATCTTTGGTTGAGGTTTTTCTCAAAGAGCTTTCCGCCAAATTCCAGAAGTGAAATTGACGGGTAGCTCTTTCTAAACGTTGGGTCCTTTCCATACTTTGGAAAAGAAAAATTTTTTTGCCGTTTTAAAAGCATATGGAAAGTATCCCGTGTTTAGACACCCGTTAAAATTCTTCTCATATCTTCGATAAATAATAAATAAATAATAAGTCTTTTGTAATGCGCTCTTCAAGGCCTGAGGCCTTACCAGAGCGCACGTTGTGCTGAGATGAGAATGGAAATTCAATGGAAATTCAAGAGGGGGGAGAAGGCAATACTGAAAAGATGCGTTTTCAGGAGAAGCTTAAATTGGTAAGAGAGGGAGAAGACCTGATTTCAGCAGGAAGAGCATTCCACAACTTAGGGGCGCAGATTGAGAAGAAGCAGTTCCCCATTGAGCAGAGGGATAAACGAGGAATATTCAAAAGAGGTAACAACAAGGACAACAAGTAAAGAAGGTACCATAGGAGACCTTACGGTCCATTCAAAGAGGGTACTATTGGACTTGCAATCGAGCGGGCACAAGGCTGCTCAATTGTTTTGCGTCCCTAAACGGCCACTTTTCAAGACCTTGTCTAGTCTTGACTTGAACTGGTCAACAGATTCACTGTTGACAACTTCCACTGGAAGTGCGTTCCACTTACCGCAGATATTGTAGGTCAAAAAAATTCCACACAGATTGCGGTTGTAACGCTTCAGTTCAAGTTTGAAGCCGTGATTGCGCGTTCTTTTCTCACTCAGTGTGAAAATATCCCGGTAGTCAACATTGTCGAATCCTCGAAGTATTTTGAAAACTTCGATGAGCTGACCACGCTGTCTACGGGTTTCTAGCGAGAACAGATCTAATTCCCTTAGTCTATCCTCATAACTTTTATGTCGGATAGAGGGAATCAGCTTGTTTGCCCTGGCTTGTACGCGTCGTCGTCTCATATTGAAAAAGCAACAGAAATGTTAAAGTTATTCAAAAGACGGGAAAGATCACTAGTGATCTTCCCCGTCTTTTGAATAACTTTAACATTTCTGTTGCTTTTAAATATGAGACGACCATTAAGAATTTATTAGTACGTAATAATTGTAATAGTTTGGGAGGAGGGGGAGTTTATTCAGTTGAGTGTTCTGGTTGTCTAAGTAAATATTACGGACAAACAGGTAAACAACTTTTTGTTCGCATAAATCAACATAAATATAATGTCAGAAGAGGGGAAGATAACAGTGCTTTCTTTGTCCATATGTCAGATAAGAACCATTTAATTAACTGGAACTCGGCCAAATTTATTTATCGTTCCAATGACCATATCAAAAGGAACATCATTGAATGTGCTTTTATAAGCCAATGTGATAATTTTAACCTTTGCCCTGGTTTATATAAAATAGATGCTATAATTAAAAGATTAATACTCCACGAAATTAGTTTTTTCTTGCGTTTCTAGTGTTTTTTTTTATATATATTCTTTAGTTATGTGGCCCATATTTTATTTTTATTTTTTTTTATTTTTTATTATTCATTTTTATTTTTTAATTGTCACTGCTCTGTTTTGTACTTTGTATTTTTCCCCCTTTTGCTCATCGTGTCTTATAATCTCCCTCGTTAGGCTATCTCCATTTCTTTGAATCTGTTACTCTTTCCTTTGACTTAGTTTGACCTTACTACCTGCTTCTTGTAATCCTTAATGTGTTTTTTTACCTTCCCCCTTCCCTCTTCCTCATTGGTGATTTCTTGTTTTTGAGGCGGTCTTTCATATTTTTCTTCCGTATATATACCTCTAATATAATACTATTCCTTGTAGTTATCCTTGATAAGGAACTTAATAAAGTTCGAAAGTACTTGGAAACACCTTTTCATTTTTTCCTGCGGGATATTGCATTCATATATATATATATATATATATATATATATATATATATATATATATATATGCACTAAAGGAAAAAGGTCATAGGATGATATGTAACGAGAATCGTATAGGCATCCTTCTAGCACAGCTAAGTGGGCGGAAGACCTCTGGAGGGATGTTGACACGTGGTCTCGATTACTGTCACAGTTCCCTGATATTTGTAGGTGCCTGCTCTTGGGGGCAAATATACCTTGCCACCATGTCCCAGAAATTTTTTATTGAGTCTATCTCGAGTGAACCTGGTAGCTACATCATTTTTCAGATCCTCAAGAATTCTACTCGAACCAATTCTAAGCCCTTTGGTCACGATAACACGGAGTATCATCATACTGCAATATCCCAATGAAATCCTTGAACTTAATTGGTCACCAAGCAGTGCGACATAGAGGTCACTGGTCAATGAGGTGATTACTCAGCATAACCTACCCATCCTATGCTTCTTGAACACACACCGCACAACATAAGGAACCATCTTAATGCTGTATGGTGCCTTGTTCACAACTGAGGTCTATAACCTCATCGGTTCTGCGCTTTATCCGAACCCTACCATCAGCCAGAAACACCTGGAATTTGATTTATCTGACCATTATATGTTGTCAGTCGTTCTGGGTCAAATTATCTAGGTTGTGACCCACGTGAGCCACTTTGTTCGGTCTCGGTGGACTCTATAGGCTTTCATACTCCAATATTCCAGGGGAGGAAAAGAATACCTCATTGACATGATGGATACGGATCCGGTACCTCCTGCATTAAATGTGAGGGTAATTTGAGCCAGTGGGGTTTTTATCTGTTACCAAAAGGAATTATAGCCAGATGCCGCTGGTCTAGATCATTTACTCCCCGTTATCGGCAATATTCGCTGTCCACGGTGAGCGCTAATACCGTATATGAGGTATTCTCGGAACAGCCGCGATACCGTAGATCGAGAGGTATTGTAAGTCCGCGCTGTTTCAGAAATGGAATACTTCATCTGTCTGGTACCCACTATCATGCCCTGTTAGAACGTTCATAATTCTGGTAACCTCACCATGAACATCTTATTCGGTGTTCACACTGATCAATGAGTGGTTGGATCACAATTGCTAGAGTTTGGGGAATTTCCTCGACGTCACAGTACAGCAGTTGTACTCTCCCCCCATTACCATTACATACTATTCTCCCATAATTTTGCAGTTCAGTTTATATAGGTTAAATATTTACATTCGAACTTTTCATGCCATTCTATGAAAATGAGGGTCTCAGAATTAATGTTGATAATTTATCCGCCGGACCTCTGTACTCCGCAGAGACCATCATCAGCTACTAAAGGAGAGAACAATTTGTACTTATAAATCATTCAAATGTGTTTCATGGTAGTTTGAAAAATATTTATAGTAATAATATAATCCAAGGGACATAATATATGAAAAAAATATCATACCGAATGATAATAACTCTAAATATTCTCTAAAATATGAGAGATATAATATAAATTTTGAAAAATGTGGATACAAACTAAAGAAAGAACCTTCTGTTAAAAGAATTGGTAACAAACAATGAATTTTAATAGCAAGTATAGGATAACCCATTTAAAATTATAAGCATATTTCACTAGAACAAAGAAACAAATTTACCCAGGGACTAATTTTCATCGATGGAGTTATCAGAACAACTAACGAATATAAAGCATCAATAGTATAAGCTGGTTTAGAAGGTTGGCTGTAAGGGTATACACTATGTGTAATTTAGTTTGGTGGTGTAAATAGTGTATTAGATGAGGTGTAATCATTTAATTCTTGATATACATAATCGTTTACTTAAAGAAATGCTCATGAATATTTAATCAATAATTATTCAGACATACGAACCCAAGCGTTTAGAGTATCTGTATTGGAATTATAAACTGATTTTTTTCATATAACTAATATGACAGTTCGTACACGTAAAATTGCAAACTATACAGGATAGCACATCAATGGGAAGGTACTCAATATAAAGAAAAATAAGGGTAAAGTAAGAGTTACATTAGTTTGATGATAATATAATTTAGAGAGAAATATGGATACTAACATACAATTCAGCAGAGTAAAAAAATCCTTTTAGAAATCTTTTAAATAACTTATTTGCTCACGAAAGGCCAATCAGCCTGAGCAAATATGGTAGGCTCTGAAATCAGATTTGTAATGATAAGGTAGAAGTGACTAGGAGGTCAACTGAATAAAAATGATTATCTAATTTCCTAGTCGTAGGGGTTCTATAGATACAGGTATTAACCGAACCTAGTAGAGCAACGTTAACATCTAATGCTACAGCACGGGAAAGAGTAGGAAAAAAAGAAAGAAGGAGATAAATAGAGGGCAAATAGAGGGAAAAGAGGAAGTTAGACACTAAAAAAGTGCCTGAAGCCCCGCAGGTGCCAGCCAAAGGAGAAAAAGGAATGCCCTAAAGCGATGAGATTCGTCGAACCCAAGATCAAAAGGTGGGTCAAACGTGTAGCAACGGCCCTTTGCGAATTAACCTTGTCCTAGTTAATAGGAAAGCTAGGATACCCTAGTCTTAGTTAATAGTCTGGTCCTACCTAGTTAATAGCCTAACTAGGTTAGCCCAATCCTAGTTAATAACGTAACTAAACTAAATTGTCCTTGTCAATAGCCTGACTAGGCTAGTCTAATCCTAGTTATGAGCCTAACTAGGCTATCCCAATTCTAGACAAGAGCCTAATTAAACTAGCCTAGTCTTCATTTGGCGCCTTCAGCTCAAAATCTTTTGTTTAGCAATTCTTTTGGGGGGCAAAGAATTTTGTTTCATTTCAAACCAATAAATAACTTTTTATTGATTAAATCAACTTACAAATATTTGTTTTATTTTTCAGTAGCGGAACGAAATTATTTGGGGGGCGAAGAGCCCATCTAACCACTACCCCCAGAGGCATAAGTCGCCGTAATAATTAATTAGCCTATTACTAGGCTCTAGTAAAAATAAGAAAATAGGTTATAGCAAAACCGAACCAAAAAACAGACAAAAACAAAACAAAAGAAAGAAGAAGAATAACGAAGGATATAATTTTAAGAGAACTTCGAAAAATCTGAAAGAATGGTTGACATTTTGAACCTTTTTTATTAATGATTTGCCTTATATTTCTTTTTAAGGGACCTATTTTTTAGCGTGGGATCCGAACCACGTCTATATATAGCGTAGGGCAGCGGTCGGAAAGCCACCTCAAATTAAGGCTCCATCTGCGGACTAACCATAGCCGATGTGACTTAAGTTAGTTACGATCAAAAGTGGTGTTTTTTCCTTTGGCTTAGCCCTAATTCAACTATTTAATCACATTAACACAAACTTTTTAGTGTTTTTTCTGACGATAATATCTTATAAATCTTGTCCTTCAGAAGTAAATAATTACCATAAATGATTTTGGCGTTAAATAATTGAGATACAAATATAATATTCGAATCGTGTTCATTTTATGTATAAAATATATACCATTGATTACAAATTTTTAAATTTCCCTAAGCTAAATAAAGAAAACTTTAAGAACCTTCATAAAATTGACGATGAAATTAAGAATTTTCTTCGTTCTCCCCCCAAAAGAAAACAATTAACTTGTTTATGATGAACTTTTTGCTTCTAGCACATCTACAAACATTTATGGCTTACCAAAGACATGAAAAAGATATATCCCCGTCCGATCCTAGAAATCAGCAATTTCCAAGATACAAACTGGCTCAAAATTTGATCCATCTTTATTGTTCTTCTCACATATAAAAATATGACTTGAAGACACCCTTTCGAATGTCCTGAATATGTTGGTGGGGTTAATTATGCTGATTCTTTAATGTCTATAAACAACAGTGTGGTTCATGAAAAGATGATGCAATGCTGAAAGCGGCCTAACGGCGAAAGATCCAACGAAGAGTTTAGCTTTCATGCGGTTCCCTCTGAGAATGCGAGCTGGATTCGAAGAAATGTTACGCCATACTCACGACCCTCCACGGTAAGAGAAACGTGAAGGAGATGTGAAGTTGTTTGACTACACGACGAACCCCGTTTACAAAGTGAAACGTAATCACGTTTGAGTTGCTAATAAGGAAGAGGTAATTAGGGTCATGTACGGCAAATTTCTTGCCTCTTTGATGATTCTGGGCGTCGTGAGCAGCGAGGGTGACATTAGAACAATTCACCATTTTTCTCAAAGCATCAAGTTCATGGTGGATGTTTACATTAAGGTTCCTGAGACTGTAGTCAAGCGTTGGATGGAGCAAGTAGCCGCAGGAAGACCTTAAGTTTTCCAGCAGAACTCTGCTTCCGTATAAAGGGCAAAGGTGACACAGGTGTGGTTGTTTAACAACGTCCAGCAACACTGGTCCCCAGACTTGAGGTCACCCAGATCCCTAGATTATTTCGTGTGGGGCGTTAGTGACAAGGATGTCAACAAGGCTGCTCACAACATTTTAGGATATATGAGAGCCGCTATTGAGGATGTAGGTAGGTAGTGGTTCGCCAATCTGCCTTTATCCAGGCGGATCCCTGACCAGATAATGAAATAGGCATAAAGGTCAGTATGAAAATCGCTGGTGGCCATAGCCTGGTTGTCTTTGGCAAAAGGGGCCAGGAAGTATTATGATTTGATACCAAACAGCGTTCAGATGGAACCTTTGTCGCCCCGGGAAAGAGGGACCTGTTCTGCGTCAGAGGTATGTGGATAGATACCCATTGCCAGGATTCCTTGGAACAGAGAAAGTGTGTTGTGCTCCGAAGACGGGAGAGGAAAGAAAACAGTATTGTATTTAGCTATGTGAGAATAAGAAGTGTAAAATTTATCGACCCCAGTACAGGGCGGAGCACAGCGCCTCCATTAATTGGTAGCCACATCTCAACGTGCACTTACATTTGTGTCGCTCCTGCCGCTATCGAACGTTATCGGACATGGACTTCCTAACTACCGCATGCAACCAATTCAGGTACCGTCTGGAGAAGGTCGCGAAGGCAGATGACAGCCACTTCGAATGATTTCGCATTTCTATATGTAGTTCTATTTTTGCGTTTATTCTCATGGGAATATAAACTATGAACGATATAAGTGGATAGGTGTGGGTAGGGGATAAATAAATGGTATGGGGACAGAGAGCTTAAAATAGACAAGTAGTGAAAAAAGAAAGAAGTGTGGTAGGGTGCAAAGAGATGCTAAGTGCCTGGTGTTTAGGCCTATCGCTTTTAAATATTTTCTTGTTTTGTGGTTCCTTTGTTGTCTTTGGGATAGTTTATATTATTATGGCGTTCAAGCCATTTGTCTTCAAAAGATTAATGTTCTTGGATATGTTATGCACATTTTTAGTTGTAGTAATAAATTAGTTTAATCACTTTAGTATTATGCTTAGTGTCTTTGTTTTTTTTTTGTATATCTTGTAGTGAGTGTAAATCGTGTCTTTTATTTTTTCTTGGATGTCTTCTTCGTTATAATTGGGTCTTAATAGGTGAATTTGCTGTGGATATTCGGTGAATTCTTAAAAAAATTGGTGACGTTTTTGGAATTTCAAAATTAACTTTGTAAGCTCCGATTGTTCTGATACTTTTTTGTCGAAATGAGCGGAGCGCGCTGAGTAGTTCTTCTTCAGTAATATTGGCGTCTCCGTCGCGTTGTCTATCGACCTGGTGGTGAGGGTGCGTCTTGTGTATTTGGTCGTTAAGCTCGCCTATGATGTTGCTTTCAAACTCTTGGTCATAGTCTTCGTTTTCCTCCTTAGTTATACTGAAGATATTTTCTCAATAACTTCGGAATAGCTCTTCAATCCTTCCGTCTAAGGTTTTGATGTTTCCGTCTTTGATCTTCTTCTTCCCAGTCGATCCTTTAAAACGTCTGATCTTATTCCAAAATTCCTTGGGAGTTGCTTCGTGATCGAGGCTATCGATCGCATCATCCCATCGTCTCCATTGCTGTTCTAGGATCAACTGGGTGAGTTCTTCTTTGATTTATTTACTTCGTTACATTGAGTGAACTGATGCATTCCTGATGTTGATCTCATACAATAATTTCAGTTCACGTTATAAATCCTTCATGTATTCGGTCCATCTGTAGGTAGAGATGGTCCTATACTCAGATTTAGAGATACAATCCCTATCTGCGTTGATGAGATTGTTATTGAGGTCATCGAGTGCCTCGTCAATCTCCTCGAGAATTGCCTCGTCCAAGTTGGGCGGATCGTAGACTTCAAGAAGGCGCGCGTACCGTGTCCAGTCAGATATTCTGTAGTTCTTTCTGACTACAGCTGTAACTTGTATAAGATTCGTATTAATAGTTAGTAGGATCCATATATGGTCACTACATGGTATCTGGAGTGGTTCCATTTAGTAATTGAACGGAGCTGACGATTAATAGAACAGATGTCTGGTTTTGCGGCACTTCCTCCTCTGAAAAAAGTGAGGAAGTTTGGGCCTATTTGCTGGGCAAATGTTCTGTCCAACAATAGGTGCAGGTTTCTTCCTATAACGTTCAAGGTCCTGTAGCCGGATTCTCGGCATCTGGCGTTCAGATCGCCCATTAATATAGTAAGGGCTCTTCTTCAAAATAGGCCAGTGAGAGTGTGAATTGGTAACACGTCTCTTCTTGGCGGTTGATATCCGGTAGCAATGACCAACTTTTTATGTCAAGTTCGACCTCGATCGCGAGGTAGGATTCTTCTAGATTTTTTCTTTGCATGTATTTAATCCCAGTCTTTATTGCAATAGTGGCACCGTCGAATCGCTCCTGTGAATAATTCGTGATCAACACATCGTAGCTTCATATTTTCATTTCTGCACTACGCGTGTCGATCCTGTGTTCCGAAATTAAGATGATGTCTGAATACATTTCCTTAAAGTGTTCTTTTCGTCGTCCAGCCGTTGGTATTAATTTTCAGTGTCTTCAGTGCGTTCCGTAACATGGTGAATTGTTTTTACTAATGCTTTTTCTTATTCATCTTTTTCTTCTAGGGGCTGGCGGGGTGGTTTTACTTGTGCCCGGGGTTTTCCTTCTTCGGAGGGGGCGGGAGGGGGAGACTTGGGGTTCTGGACCTATTCTTCGTAGCATACGGGTGCAGGGGCCCTCATTGTTGTTTGAAGAGAAGGATCCCTCTTTATTTCAGCCTTTTCTTCTTCTTCTTCTTCTTCATCCTCTTCGGATTCCTCCGATGAGTGAGCTTCGATGATCTTCTCCAGTCCAGATCTAACAGTGTTATTAAACATGACTGATTCTTTGAATACCTTGGAGCACTCAAGGTCCGCAGGCATGATCACTAAAGGAAGATTGTTTGCCTTTAAGAGTGCATTGAGGACCTGGTTGTAACAGTCAGGCTTCACTACATTAGCCACATTTGCGTTAGTAATGCAGATCAGAATCTTTGCACTCAGATCTCTTGTGATGCTCATCTGTGCAGGTGTTGTCTTCACTTTCTAATCTTTTTGGCGGCGCTCGCGTATGTGATCTCCTTAGATTTGTTCTTTTTTTCTTCGTTCCTTTTGATTATTTCTCGGCGCTTTGGGCAGTTCAGGGCCATGTTCATGTGTTCTCCTTTTTCAGTTGAGACATTTTTTCTTAGTAGTGCTCTCGCACTTATCGAACCAATGTCCTTTTGTGGCGCATTCACTGCACCACAGTTTGTTTTTGTCGGGGCAGGTCGTGGTTATGTGATCTTCTAGTGTATAGCATACAAAACACATCTACTTGCTGGATGTTCTCTCTTGGGATTCTCATATTAAAGACCAAGATTTCGCCCAGCGTCGCTTTCCTAGCCATGTCGGTGGTAGAGAAGGTTATTTTGAACACCTGGGTGTGTTCGCGAAATTTGATTATATCCCGGACTTTTGCCCACGGGTTGCTCCTCATATTCTCTTCTTTTAGCTCTTTGGTTGAGTTTTCACTCACCCAACTCTCCACTTTGCGGCAAATGATACTGCGGTTCGCTGCCTTTTGTGGAGGTCTTTGCTTCTAGTCCGATGCTCTTCAATGTGGTAGCTCCTTCTTTAGACAGGAGCCGTCCACATCTTTGGTGTCTGCGCAGATGGCAATAAAACCTGATGAAACTTCAATAAATTTACCAGGACCACCTTGTGTTAGAGCCAGAGGGTTTTGCATAGCTTCCTCTTTTCCGTGGCCTTCTCTCCTTGTATGATACTGAGGGGAACCCTCTTAGTGAGGGTATCCATGGGCTTCTTCGTTCCCAATAATGTCCTATTCTTATCTTCTTGTACTCTGTTACCAATATATAATTATTTTTTTAATTTTGTGAGTGAAAAAAAATGTGAGTAGGTGGTAAAGGCGGTAGTGATTTGGAAAGTTCAAAAACGTCAGTGACAGCGCTCTCGTCCATTTTCCAGTTGGTCTCCCGCTCAGTTGCTACCAGGATGATCGATGATGGATAAATTGGATGGGCTCAAATTGGAACCTAAGGAGGGATGAATTATGGTGGACTTGATGCAGTAGCGATCGAATCAACGGCCGCCTAAGTTTTCCACTCCCTCTCGGGTATTTGCGCTATAACTGCATCCGACTACAAAAAGACGGGTGTTACTTCCCTCTATGAGGATGGTCGGGTCCTCTGGGTGATGAGGATCTGTTCTTCGTCCAGGACTCGCAGTTATGCCCCAGTTTAGAGATAATTTCTGACCTATGCTTCCGTTATGGGCTAGTTTTCAAATCGGTTTTAACATAAGCCCTTAATTATGTCAGTCCAAGTGGCCGGCATAGTTAAGACGAAATCAAAGAATGGCATGAATCAGAGCAGGTTACCACGCAGGGCGATGGACGGGAGAAGTGAGGTGCTTAAGCCCTCATTGAATTATAAATCCTCGGTGAAAGAAAGTATTCTCTCTTTCTGAAGGGTGAACCAAAATTCACCACAAGACTTCCAGAATAGGCTCTTTTCTATGTAGGCGTTGCTTAAAGTCCGTTACTAAGCAAGCAAAAATTCTTTATCCGTAGGGTAGTCAGCAGTGCATGTGAATCGAATATTCGGCCGTCTCATGGGAATATATTGCTTCGTTTGGTACACAACTTATTTTCCTTTAATTATGTGTACAACTTTATCGATTTATTCCATTCCCTCTTTGTATAGAATCAAATTTTACTAATCCAGTCCATGAAAGTTGCTTTTATTGGACGTCCTTGGCCGTATGTACGTTTGATTGTCATTACTCCCTTACTAACTTCGTACATTTTAGACATTTTAGCCCCGTTTGCTTTCAATGAATTAGTTTATAATTTTTATTCTTATTTACTATACCCTCTCCTAGCTTCTAGCTCTACAGTAGAAACAGTTTGACCACTAGTGAGTGACCTCATGTCTCCACTGCATGTAAGAGTGTGTAGCGCTATATATCTTCGAGAAATTTTTTTTCCCCTAGCTTCGCCATGTTCTTTACATATCTCTACAAATTATCTGCGGGATAGAGCCTAGTTGCTATTGCGCTTTAAATATGAGACGAAAGAAAGCGAACTATTGAACTAATGTTTAGCAATGAATCTCTAACGAAAACTTTCTTGGTCTTGGCATTTTAACTATATAAATAAGCAAGTGTTGTTTGTCTTCCTCGCTACCTCTCTCGTTCGCTGCTTCGTTAGAACTTAGAAGACCAGGGTGTGGTTTGGATTTCGCGCGCAGCATCAGTTGAACTTTTGGGTCTTTAATTCGGGTGAATGATAGCAGTTGGAGTAAGAATTTCTTCTATCTATTTTCAAAAACAACGAATCAAATTAGGTGGATTTATTCAGTTTATTTCCGCATATTTGTGGAGGCAGAAATTGGAGGGTAAAAACGGCGGAAAAAGAGAAATTGCGGCAAAAGGGCAGAGGATAACGTTTAATCAATTTAAAAATAGAGTTGTTGGTATTGTTTTTCATTAAAAATGGGAACTTAAATAAGCTTAAGGAAATGGGAGGTGAATAAAAGAAGGAAAAACACGAGGAATTATCTTCTTCAAAGAAGACAAAACATATAATAATTACCGCAGTCTCTCAAATCCTTCAAATGAGGAGAGTTAAAGTTAAATAGGCAGAAGAGCGAATCAATTTGGATAGAGGAATAAAGATGGCGTTGCGGAAATGTTATTAGTTGATTTGGCTGAGAAGGACCTAAGCAGAAACATTCCAATGAAATGGGAGCCAGGAGAAGGGGGACCTAAGCAGAAACACTGCAAAGAAATGAAACCCCAGCAGAAGGCGGACCTAAGTAGAAACAACCAATGAAATGGGACCTCAACAGAAAGAGGACCTAACAGAAATACTCTAATGAAATAAGGCCCCAGCAGAAGATGGACCTGAGCAGAAACACTCCAAATAAAGTGGACCCCAGCAGAAGGAGGACCTAAATAGTAACACTACAATAAAAGGGGACCCCAGCAGAAGGGGGACCTAAGCAGAAACACTCTAATGAAATAGAACCCTAGCAGAAGGAAGAACTAAGGAGAAACACTCCAATGAAATTGGATCATAGCAGAAAAGGGACTTAAGCAGAAACACTTCAATGAAAGAGGACCCCAGCAGAAGGCGGGCCAAAGCAGAAACACTACAATGATAGGGGATCCCAGCAAAAGGGGGATCTAAGCAGAAGCACTCGAATAAAATGGGATCCCATAAGAAGGAGGACCTAAGCAGAAACACTCCAATTAAGGGATCCCAGCAGAAGGTATACCTAAGCAGAAACACTCCATGAAAGGGGATCCCAGCAGAAAGGAGACCAAAGCAGAAACACTCCAATGAAAGAGGAGCCCAGCAGAAGGGGGACTTGAGCAGGAACACTCTAATCAAATGGGACTTTAGCAGAAGGGGGAACTAAGCAAAAACACTCCGATGAAGGGAGACCCAGCAGAATGAGGACCTAAGCAGAAACACTCTAATGAAATCAGACCCTAGCAGAAGAGGGGAACTAAGCAGAAACACTCCAATGAAATGGGATCCCAGCAGAAGGGGGACTTAAGGTGAAACACTCTAATGAAAGAGGACCCCAACAGAAGAGGGACTTAAGCACAAACACTCTAATCGAAGGGAATTCCAGCAAGAGGGGGGCTAAGGCAGAAACACTAAAATTCAAGAGGAGCCCAGCAGAAATGGGAACTAAGAAGAAACACTCCGATGAAAGAGGACCCCAGCAGAAAAAAGATCTTACCAGAAACACTCCAATAAAAGGGGATACCAGCAGAAGAGGGACTTAGGCAGAAACACTCAAATGAAAGCTGATCCCAGCAGGAGGGAGACCAAGCAGAAACACTTCAATGAAAGGAGATGCCAGAAGAAAGGAGTCCTAATCAGAAAGATTCCGATTAATAAGGGCCCCAGCAGAATGGGTACCTGAGCAGAAACACTCCAATGAAAGGGGACCCCAGCAGAAGGCGGGCCAAAGCAGAAACACTCCAATGAAAAGGGATCCCAGCAGAAAGGGGAAATAAGCAGAAACAATGCAATAAAAGGAAAAACCAGCGGAAGGGACCCTTAATCAGAAACACTCTCATTAATGAGGACCCTAGCAGAAGGGAGAAATAAGCAGAAACACTCACTTGAAAGTGGATCCCAGCAGAGGGGGGACTTAAACAGAAACACTACAATAAAAAAGGACCCAAGCAAAAGGGGAAACTAAGCAAAAACAATACAATAAAAGTGGATCCCAGCAGAAGGGGGACCTAAGCAGAAACACTCCAATGAAATGGGATCCCTGCAGGAGGGCGACCAAAGTAGAAACACTCCAAGGAAAGGAAATCCCAGCAGGAGCGGGACCTAAGCAGAAACACTCCTAAGAAAGGGGATCCCAGCAGCAATGAGAACTAAGCAGAACCACTTCAATGAAAGGAGACCCCAGCAAAATAGAATCCTAAGCAGAAACTCTTTAATCAAATGGGACCCTAGCAGAAGGGAGAACTAAGCAGAAACACTCCAATTAAAGAAGATCCCAGCAGAAGGGGAAATCCAGAAGAAACAATCCAATAAAAGAGGAGCCTAGCACAAGGGGGACCTAAGCAGAAACACTCCAATGCAAAAGGACCCCAACAGAAGGGGAATCTAAGCAGAAACACTACAAGGAAAGGAATCTCAGCAGAAGGGGGACCTAAGCAGAAACACTCTAAGAAAATGAAATCCCAGCAAAAGGGGGACCTAAGCAGAAACACTCCAATAAAAAAGGATCCCAGCAGAAGGTGTACCTAAGCAGAACTACTCCATCAAAGGGGATCCCAGCAGAAAGGAGCCTAAAGTAGAAACACTCCAATGAAAGGGGATCTTAGCAGGAGGGGGACTTAAGCAGAAACACTCTAATAAAATAGGACCCTAGTAAAATGGGTAACTAAGCAGAAGCACTCTAATGAAATGGGACCCTAGCAGAAAAAGGAAACTAAGCAGAAACACTCTAATGAAAGGGGAACCTAGCATAACTGGGACCTAAGCAAAAACACTCTAATGAAATGGGCCTCTAGCAGGAGGGGGAACTAATCAGAAACACTCCAATGAAACGGGATCCCAGCAGAAGGAGGACTTAAGCAGAAGCACTCCAAGAAAGAAGACCCCAGCAGAAGGTAGACTTAAGCACAAACACTCCAATCAAAGGGGATCCTAGCAAGAGGGGGGCCAGAGCAAAATCACTGAAATTAAAGAGGAGCCCATTAGAAGAGGGACCTAAGCAGAAACACTCCAATGGAAGAGGACCCCAGCGGAAGAGGTATCTAAGCAGAAACACTCAAATAAAAGGGGATACCAGCAGAAGGGGGACTTAGGCAGAAACACTCAAATGAAAGCTGATCCCAGCAGAAGGGAGACCAAGCAGAAACACTTTAATGAAAATGGATACCAGCAGAAGGGGGACCTAATCAGAAACACCCGAATTAATGAGGACCCCAGCAGAAAGGGGACCTAAGCAGAAACACTCCAATGAAAGGGGATCTGAGCAGAAGGAGGATCTAAGCAGAAACACTCCAATAAAAGGGGATACCAGTACAAGGGGGACTTAGGCAGAAACATTCAAATAAAAGGGGATCCCAGCAGTAGGGAGACTGAGCAGAAACACTTTAATGAAAGGGGATCCCAGCAGAAGGGAGACCTAATCAAAAACACTCCAATTAATGAGGACCCCAGCAGAGGGTGTACTTAAGCAGAAATACTCCAATGAAAGAGGATACCAGCAGAAAGGGGACCAAAGCAGAGACACTCCTGAGAAAGGGGATCCTAGAAGAAGGAGGACCAAAGCAGTAACACTTCAATGGAAGGGGATCCCAGCAGAAGGGACACTTGAGCAGAAAGACTCCAATAAAAGAGGACCCCGGCAGAAGGAGGACCTAAGCAGAAACACTCCAACTAAAGGGGATCCCAGCAAAAGGGAGAACTAAGCAGAAACACTTCAATGAAAGGGGCCCCTAGCAGAAGGGGGACCTAAGCAGAAACATTTTAATAAAATGGGACCCTAGCAGAAGGGGGAACTAAGCACAAACACTCCAATGAAAGGGAATCCCAGTAGAAGGTGGACTCAAGAAGAAACACTCCAAAAAAGAGGAGCACAGCAGAAGGGGGACCTAAACAGAAACACTCTAATGAAAGAGGACCCCGGCAGAAGGGGGATCTAAGCAGAAATACTACAATGAAAGGGGATCCTAGCAGAACGGGAACCTAACCAGAAACACTCCAATGAAATGGGGTCCCAGCAGAAGGGGGACCTAAGCAGAAACACACCAATGAAAGGGGATCCCAGAGAAGGTGTACCTAAGCAGAAACACTCCATAAAAGGGGATCCCAGCAGAAAGGAGACCAAAGCAGAAACACTCCAATGAAAGAGGAGCTCAGCAGAAGGGGGACATAAGCACAAACACTTTAATGAAAGAGGACCCTAACAGAAGGGAAATCTAAGCAGAAACACTCTAATGAAATGGGACCCTAGCAGAAGGGGAAACTAAGCAGAAACACTCTGATGAAAGGGGGCCCAAGCAGAACGGTGACCTAAGCAGAAACACTCTAATGAAATGGGACCCTAGCAGAAGGGGCAACTAAGCAGAAACACACTAATGAAATGGGATTCCAGCAGAAGGGGGACTTAAGCAGAAACACTCCAATCAAAGAGGACCCCAGCAGAAGGGGGACTTAAGCACAAATACTCCAACCAAAGGGGATCCCAGCAAAAGGGGGACCTAAGCAGAAACACTCCAATGAAAGAGGATTATAGCAGAAAGGAGACCAAAGCAGAAACACTCCAATGAAAGAGGACCTCAGCAGAAAGGAAAACTAAGCAGAAACACTTCAATGAAAGGGGATCCCAGCAGAAGAGGGACCTAAGCAGAAACACTCCAATGAAATGCGATCCCATCAGAAGGGGTACCTCAGCAGAAACACTCCATGAAAGGGGATTCCAGCAGAAAGGAGACCAAAGCAGAAACACTCTATGAAAGGGAATCCCAGCAGAAGGGGAACTTAAGCAGAAACACTCCAATGAAAGGGGATCCCAGCAGAAGAGGGACCTAAGCCGAAACACTTTAATGAAAGGAGATCCCAGCAGAAGGGGTACCTAAGCAGAAACACTCCATGAAATGGGATCCCAGCAAAAGGGGGACCTAAGCAGAGACACTTTAATGAATGGGGATCCAAGCAGAAGAGGGACCTAAGCAGAAACACATCAAATGAAAGGTGATCCCAGTAGGAGGGGTACCTAAGCACAAACACTCCATAAAAGGGGATCCCAGCAGAAAGGAGACCTAAGCAGAAACACTCCATGAAAGGGAATCCCAGCGGAAGGTGGACTTAAGCAGAAACACTCCAATGAAAGAGGACCCTAGCATTAGGGGGACCTAAGCAGAAACACTCCAATGAAAGGGGATCCTAGCAGAAGAGGGACCTAAGCAGAAACACTTCAATGAAAGGGGATCCCAGCAGAAGGGGTACCTAAGCAGAAACACTCCAATGAAATGGGATCCCAGCAGAAAGGAGACCAAAGCAGAAACACTTTATGAAAGGGAATCCCTGCAGAAGGAGGACTAAGCAGAAACACCCCAATGAAAGAGGACCTCAGCAGAAGGGGGAACTAAGCAGAAACACTTCAATGAATGGGGACCCGAGTAGAAGGTGGACCTAAGCACAAACACTCCAATTAAAGGTGGCCTTAGCAGAAAGGATTCCCTACTTTTGCATCCATTTGGTGCAATACATGAGGTTTTACCTAAAGGGGGTTGTTTCCTTACCTGCTTCAACATATTGTTGCAATATAGGAAGGTTTCACCGAACGGGAATGATTTTCTCACCCACTACACCATATATGTTGCAATACCGAAAAGTTTTCCATAAAGAATCCAACTTCTTAACTTATTACATGATGTAGAATCCACGTGTTCCTATACCCCTTCTTCTGACATCGAACAACCTTATTCCCTCTTACTGCGAGCTTTATTCTTTTTTTATTTAGTCTTGATCCTCTTTAGTTACTATTTCCCTGTTTGATTAACTTCTTATCCTAAGCCTTGGTGAGTGTTTATACTTTTAAAATGTGAGCCTTAGTAGAAGAACATTTGACTCAATAAATGTTAAAAAGAGAAAATATTTCCATGGATGTTAACAATGGTAATCAAAAACTCTGAGGGAGGCTAACTGTTCCTATTGACCTGAACTACTCAATTTCAAAGTAATCAAGAGGTTAAGCGCAGTTAGTATAAGAAATAATAAATAATAATATGTCTAAATATTATTTGAAATGCACAGCCACTTTTCCCCCCAAAATAGGAATTTGTTTACTAAATCATCGAAAATGACTCATATTTACAAACAATAGTCCTCTCCGCTATTTGTGAAACCTTTAAGTGGGGAAATTAATGAATTCATTGTGGATCGTACAATAATAGGGAAATTAACACAAATAATGAATACATTTGGCGCGATTATCTATCGACAGATTAAAAATAAATGACCTTCAAAATCTAGAATGAAGTTCCCTTGAAATTAAGGGACATTAAAGAACGTCGATATATTTTTTATCAAAATTTGAATTAAGGGAACTATCTATCTATTAGATACCTGGATGATCGCATACTTTGGGGGTTAAGGTCCTATTGCCTACGGGAAGATTTTCACTTATTGTGATGCTGAATTGTGTCTGGAGTGTTGTGCGAAAACTCGGTTACGAACGCCCCGAGCTCCCTTTTTTTCCCCTCCTATTAGACTTTCCTTACAACTATTGTGGGAGTGATGTCCTCTTCCTTGGCCAACTCTGAGATTAAGGCAAATAATAATAATCTAATGAATCCTAGTTGAAGCAATTTGGAAACAGCAGCTGAACGCCAAAACTAAAAATACAGAATAACACCAATTTTGCCACAAAAATGCGAAACTCCTCCCTAAATTTAAGGCCTGCGGTAGCCCAGTTCTCATCCAACGGGGAAGATTGTACATTCTTGTATGAAGGTTGTACCGCAATAGACCTTTAACTCACGTTTATCAACATCGTTTCAAACTATGCAAAGTTGATGACCATATCTACATCTACCATACTAATGGTAGCCATCGCCAAAAACTTCAAAGTGTTATATAAAGCCGAGATTAAAGCGCACCATAAACCTACAGAAGCGATTTTACTAAAACATTTGAATCAGAACTTAATATTTAAATAAAGAATTACTCTACGATTGTATATTGTATAAAATTAACTTATAAATTTATGTGTTTCCCATTGTATCAAGATCAGATAGTTCGGTAGACATGAAGGTCAACCAATTTTCGATTTTCCATCCTTACCTGGCATTGTGAACTCACCATAATCTTTGTCTATGGTAGGGCTAAGTGGCAATTATATTCCTCAGAAGATGTGAGTTGGTTAGATGAAAGGTTAGAATACAAACAAATAGCATTACATATTCCAAATTTTGTACTTTAATGCACTCAAATTATTGGTAAAGAGCGTGAGTTTAAAACAAAAACGATAGTTCGTATATTGGAAGCTTAATGTAATAAGCAAACGTCAATAATATTATCTCACCCATATTCTGATTTAATATTTTTTAGTGATTGCAGGAGTAATGACAAAAGGTGAGATAAGAAAGGGTGAAATCATTCATTCAGTGATTTCCACGGCATAGATAAATATGAAATATCAAAATTGCGAAAGAGCCAAGACCTTAAAATCGAAATAAGTGGAGGTAAAGGGAAGGGAAGAAGTAAAAGAGTGATGAATGATTGTTAAAAGGAAAACATGAATTAGTTTTTCATGGTTTTACGTTAAATTTTAAAGTAATATTTATTTATTCACTGCCTGAACATATTTACCAAAGAGTTTTGAACTGCGTGACTGTGCAACTTTTCCATGTTTTTGTTATTTTTTGAGAAAATAAATTTTGTGCTGACGCAGTTTTAAAGCTTGTGTTCATCGATTACAATGAAGAAGAAATTAAGACGAGCAGATTGGTTATCATTACATCCGAACTAGATTCAGAAGTTTCACACAAAATCATCCACACTATTCCAAGAAAAAGAGACAAATAGAAATATATTAGAAAAGACAACACAAGAGAGAGAGAGAGAAATGAAAGATATATATATATATATATATATATATATATATATATATATATATATAGATAGATAGATAGATAGATATACTCGTATATATATATATATATATATATATATATATATATATATATATATATATATATATAAGATATACTGTATATATTTCTAAGACTTACTGCCGCAGTTCCTATTAATTCCCGTACGAAGAGGCATCTCGCAGAGTAACGAATGGAGTATGTTAGCCCTTTGAAGTGTTCTCGTGTAATTTTGGTTATTATCCAAGAGATGGGACCCAGCTAAATGTGCGAGTTCGCTCGGTCCTGAATGAAATTATTCCGTTGGAATATACAGAATTAATTGACAGAATTTCAGGCGAATGTGAAGTTCAAGGGGAAGGTCAAAGAGTTCGAAATCGCTGGGGAAAGGCGTGAGATCCATAGGGCGTGACTTTAGATTGGCATTTAAAAACGTTCTAAAAATTGAGGCCTACGCTCTATTTCACGACCCTTTGAGGTAGAATTCTTTATGATTACCTCATTTATAAAATGCCCAGAAGGTCAGGCGCTAAAGTTCCCCGAACGCGTAAATATCCTGCAGCCATTGGGGCTTGTATATACCTTGACATACGCGAATTTGTTGACGAGTTTGGAATTCCGGATTACGTCATGTATCGTAAGCATCTTTTAGGTTAAAGTACACAATACTTGAGGCGACTTTGAACTGGCAATCAACTGAAAGGAATCCTACCGCAAGGAATGATACCGCAACCAAGAAGGGGACTACTTGATATAAATCTGAAATCTTTAGTTAGTAAACTACTGGAGGATTTTGTGGATATTATTTTTGACCACTTCAAGGCATATTGCTTGATCAAGAACAACCCTCTTTTGTTTCCCCAAAAGAAGTCGAATCTACCAATCTCGCTCGTGTTTTTCACGGGATTGTGAATGAGTATGATTTCAAGGGGCAATATACTGTACTTGGACTCTTAAGGGGCCTTTAATAAAGTATCAGAGAAAGTCTATAGCTATGATGTGTTAGACTGGTAGTGATTTATGCGATGGGTACCCGGGTCACAAAGTTATTAACAATATATTGCACCTGTCATGGCTCAATACCTGGCCATTTTATATTCTTCATCTCCATTCGAGGTGGAAACACTTCATCCGCGGTCGAAATTTCGCCCCCGTTCAAATCTGAACCCGCCCTCGTCCCGCTGACAAAGTTACTTAAAAACTCATAGAAATGAAACAGTAAGCCTACAAAGCAAAGCAGAACCAACCCTTTAATTAAAATGCAAGTTAAGAAAATTAAACAGAATTTAGAACATTTTATTCTTCATTCTCTTTGACGATTTTTTAATTACATTTGTTAGAAATATCTGGTTAGTTACCTTAATTAAATTATGATATCTCAATTAGGGCTAAGTTGAGGGAGTACATATCTATTCATTGTTACTTTGAAGGTTTATTAGGTATGTCAGCACAGGGCTTTATGCACATGCAATTCGCCAAGTTACTGAAAAGGTCCCCTATCTTTGATCTACATAAACAACCTTGATGAATTATTATTGGTGAGAAGATTCACCAAGTTTACGTGTGATACCAAGCTAGGTGGATGGTTAGCAGCCCTGAAGACATGGGAAGGATTTAATTTAGTTTGGTAGACTATGGGAGTAGTTGTGAATAGTTTTTAAGTCCAAACCTACACTTAAAGACATAAAATTAATAATAGATCGACGTGGATAAGGACATAGAACTTCTGATAAACAAAGATTTGAAGTTCTTCAAACATTCATTGAGGTCTAAAATAGGGCGCAGAAATTGGTCTGACCAGGCTACATAAAAGGAAATTCAATTGAAGAATAAAGACTTTATATTAAAAATTTATAACTAGGTTTTTAAGCCACAACTGTAATAAGTGGTACAGTTCTGATACACATGTAGAGGGTGCAAGCCAGGGATATTATTTTGATCCTACAGATTAGGAATAGGAACTATTGTACCCAACTGGGGCTCTTCTGACTAGAGGCTCGGAGACTGAAGATTTGCTGATAGAGATGTTTAAGATTCTTTGAGGTTTCTATAATAGTAAACATGGAAAGATACTCAGCCTGATTGAGAATAAGATTCAGAACCACGGCTAAGGGGCGCATTTGCTGCAGTCTCCGACTAATCTGATGGGAAACCTCTTGATTTACAAAATAGTGAAATGCTGAAAACATCTTTGTGCTGCGGAATTAAACATCCACACAAATACTCATTTAAAAGAGTAACTAAATGAGGTAATGTTAGCACAATTTCAGCTCCTTTATTGAAATATGAGGTTATGGTCTTTAATCAATATACAGCCTTGGCAAAAATTATTGAGCAGGTGTAAAAAAATAAAGAATACGAATGAAACTCATTCACAAGCAATATAATAAACAGTCAAGTATATCGCATCTATAATTAATATTTGTTGTGTCCTCCTTACGCTTTTATAACTGTTTTAATGCGTTTATGCATATTGTGCATAAGTGGTTGGGGCAACCTTCTGCCATTCAATGTGTGATACTAATGTTTATTCCTATTTTTTCAAGGATTATCTTATTGTTAACTAAAAGTGGCAACAAAATTTAAATGCTCGAGAATCAGTGTCCAAACAACTATTAAAAGTACAAAGAGACCAATTATTTCAAAAACCGTGGTAGTCAAGGTCGCAAAATGTGTAAAACTCCGAGGAAAGAGAAGTTGCTGAAGAGGACATCTCTGACCGATAAAAAAAAACTCGTCCGATGTAGCTTCTGAGTTTTGTGCAGCAACAAACAGAGATATCAAGGCGTACATTCAAGACTAGGTTATTAGGAGCTGAGCTCAAAGGATGTAAGGCTAGAAAGAAACCGTGGCTGTCTCAGGCGAATAAGAAGAAGCGATTGTCTTGGGCAAAAGGCCATGAAGATTGGACTGATGATGATAGGGCCAAAGTTGTTTGGTCTGAAAATAACTTTGAGGTAGGTTCTTCACATTAATTTCCACCAATTTATTATTCTTGTACACATTTTTATTGGTACCAATAATTTTATTGGATATCAAAATTGATCAGTAAAATTTCTATTTCTTCCTGGATCTTTGGAACTCTTGGAGCTATTTATGTTTGACGAAGAGTTGCTCCAACAGTAAAATTTGGAGGTGGCAGTGTAATGATTTCGAGCTACATGTCGTCTTCAGGTCCAGGATTGTTGTTCACTTGTGAGAGCAGAATGAATTCCAACACTTACACCAGCATGTTATACCAGATTTGTCAAGCTTCCTTAGGTAAAATTTTCAATGATGACATACCAGATGGTGCAATCTTCCAACAAGACAATGCTCCATTACACACATGTAGAGTCTCAAAGAGTTGGTTTAAAAATAAAGGGGTGACCTTGATGTAATGACCCCCTCAATGTCCAGACCTCAACCCCATTGAACATTTGTGGTCACAAAAGTGAGGGTGCACAAATGTTCCTCAAAAATTAAATTAACTGCCCAAATTCATGAAGAGTGGCAAAAGATTTAGCCAACCACCTATGCCAACTTACTCTCAAGTATGCAAAAACGCATTAAAGCGGTTATAAAAGCAAAAGGAGGACACATCGGATATTAACTATTGATAGAATATACGCAAAAATGTTTATTTTTATTATTTCAAGTATTAAATAAATGAGTTTCAATCATATTCTTTATTTTTTCATACGTGCCCCATAGTTCTAACCAAGATTGTACCTTGGTTGGTGTTTACTTTTCCATACCCAAATTTTGCTGGGAGAAAAGAGATAAGTGATGTGGGGCTTTATATTCCACATGCAATTGTATAGGATAGACTTTTTCCCATAGGGTCACTCATACGGTTCCAAAACCTTCTAAGGAACTTACTTTCATTCTACCTCATTCACACACTATCTCTCCTTTGTCTCTCCCTCACTCACTATCCCACCCCTGTTTCTCTTTCTCTCTCTCTTTCTCTAACCTTTCTGATCCACGAAGCACCTCACTCTCCCTCTCTCTCTCTCTCTCTCGCTCTATCCTTCGCTCCTCTCTCACACACTTTCCTTCGCTCTTTCTTTCTCTCTCACTCTCTCTTTTACCCTTTCTCTCTCCATCTCACTCTTTGCTTCGCTACTTTACTATCTCTTTCACTCTCCCTCACTCTCTACCGCTTATCGTCTCACTCACTCTCTTCGCTCTTTATATCTCTTTTTCTCTCCCCTTTGTTTTTTCTCTATACCACACCTCTCTCTCTCCTTCGCTATTTTGCTCTCTCTTTCCCCCTTTCTTTTCTTCGCTATTTCTCTGTCTCCTTCTCTTCTTCGCTTATTTTCTCTCTTTTCTTTTATATCTCGTTAATGAATGTCCTCCTTTCCATGGTTGCGTCCTCCCTAGCAACACCAGAGAGGATAGACGGTTCAATTTTTCCTCCTCTGACGCCCGGTTCAATCACAAGATTTTTGCTTCCCTTTGATGATTTTGGAAGAAAAAAAGAGAGTTTTTTCCTCTCGGATAAACAGAATGAGCGTTTCTTCATTCTGTTTAGCCTTGTTTTTAAAAATATATTTTATTAGGTGTTTGCCTTTTTCATCGGTATTTCTACGAAAAATTTAATTAAAAAATAGGAAAGTACATCTAATTCGTTTTAGTTTGTTTTAGTTAGACTGTAATATCATCAGAGAGAATTTGTAGTGTGCTGTTTATAGTAATGTTTGTTCAAGTGCGTAAGAGTGATTTTATCGTGTGTATTATGAATCTAGGTTGATTTATGGGTGATAAATAGTAGTAAAAAGTAATTAAAGAGCACTACTTTATAATTAAAGTGAAAAAAGTCTCGTGAAGGGTACAATTCATATATGAGTGATGCACTATCATAAAAACAGTACTACATAGTACACTTCATTACAAAGATTTAAATGGCAGGTTTGATTCCAATTGATGCCAACCAGAGGAACCTAGCGAACCATCGTCTTCAAAGGAAGAAGAGGGAGCGCTGTTAACTTAAGGGTGTGTAAATTTATCCTGGTCGTACTAAAGTTAGCGCCAATCGACCTGGTCACGACCTATATTTTACGAGAGTGACGCTTTTTATTTGAGGAAATATACTGGGAGATGAATTAATATAGAACTCTGGAGGTTATAATTTGGGGGAAGAACTTTATTTCGGGAAGAAAATAAAGGAAAGGAAAATTATATAGACTAAATCAATCGAGAAGAAATTTAAAAATGAAAACGTGAACAAAATTCATCCTTAAAGATTCGCAAGGTTTGTAAACTTCTCCCAAATCGCAATTAAGTGCCCTCTTTCTTTCAAAAATATATCAACTACTCTCAGTGGGTTCCAACATCCTTAAACAATAGTTCTCACATACGAGTATCACCACTGCTAGTATCCTTCAGTGGACGGTCTCAGTTTGGGTATCCTTAAAGTCAAATCAGATCAATTCCCTCGATTTTCTAGTTGTAAAATAACCAAATTTAATAACATAGTCTCAACATCTTCAAAAATGCCTAAGATCTTCCTTGGTCATAGATTCCTCCAAAGAGTGTTTCCATCCTAAAACGATGGAAGAAGTCGAGAGTTCATTAATATGTGATTTATCATCCACTTTTTACCTGAGAATATAATTAAAGTCATTCCGTTAGACCAAAAGTAGACTAATACCTAGGCCTCCTATCTTCAAATCTAAGATTGATCCTCCTTAGTTGATATAAGTTTAGTGAAATTAAACTAATCGCATATTTCAAGGATGTCTTACAAGACAACAAAAATTATATATAAACCTATTGAGCATTTTTATAGTTTTTATGACCACTGCCTGATGAAAATTAAAAGAGAATGACTTCTAGGATTCATTATGGTTTTTATATCAGTCTTATATCAAGTCAATATCAAGCATACATATATCATGTTATGTCTGGCTTATATCAATCTTTTATGGGGCGTTTATCACGTATATATATATATATATATATATATATATATATATATATATATATATATATATATATATATAAGGTTTTATCACACTTAAATCAGGAATTTATTAATCTTATATCAGGTTTCTATCATTCTTTTATCAGGAATATATCACGATTATATCTGGCTTAAATCAGGCTTCTATAAGGCTTATATCAGGCTTGTTTAAGACTTATATCAGTCTTTAATCAAACACATATCAGGTTCATATCAGATTTTGATCTGGCGTTCATCAGGCATATGTCGGGTTTTTAATAAGCTCATATAAGGTTTTTATCGGGATTATATCATGCACTTATCATGCTTAAATCAGGCCTTTATAAGGCTTATATTAAACTTATATAAAGCCTTTCTTAGGTTAATATCACACTTTATCGCGCTTTTAACAGGCTTAAACAAACTTATAACTCTTTTATTCAGCTTATATTAGTTTCTTATTAGGCTAATATCATGACTTTATCTGATTTATATCAGGCTTTTATTAGGCTTATATGGGGATTATTTTACACCTATATAATTATTATATAAGGATTTTATAAAGCTGATATGGGGCTTTTATCTGGCCTATATCAAGCTTTTATCAGACTTTGATCAGTCTTATATCAGGCTTTTATTAGGTTTATATCAAGATTTGATCAGGCTTTTATTTGGCTTTTATTAGTCTTTTTATTAGGCTCAAATCTCCCTTTATTAGATTCAGAAGCAAATTCTGATCGACGTATCGCCCATTCTTGGCTTAATAAAGTTTGGATGTTATCATAATTTGCGGGCTTCCGCTTCTCAAATTTAAGGACACTCACTCCTTCTTGAATTGATCATTTTCGATCGGGTTAAGATCCAGGGAGTTTCCAAGCTATTGGCCCATGTATGGATTGGTGGTGTCCTAACTAGTTCTATTCTTGTTTCCGATAATACCAGGCTGTTTATGATGCTTTTAAACCTATAAAACACCACCTAAAAGGGTTAAGAAACGTTTCCCGCAGTCGCTCTTGGATGACATTTGGGTCACTAACTTTTAAATTGTTTGTTTCCTCGGGACTAAATTTTACTTTGCAAGAATGCTTTTACAATATAAGTTCTAATGGCAAACAAAGGCACAGCACCACGCTTATGGGTTGCCGGAAGCGACTTGAAAATTGCCAATCGATTACATTTGGTGCGGTTGCTTAAGTTTAAAATGATTACAGTTAAGATAATGCGATTATAGTTTATATTCTTTTTTTTTATAAGGTCATGTATGAATTTTTCTTAGGTGCCTCAAATCAAGATCTCGCATCTCGAGTGAATGGAGTGCTTCTTGGAGGTTTATGTGAAGGCTGGCACTTGGTGCGCATCGATGGTGGCATCAAGAGAGTGTGCAGATTACAATAAATACTCTTATCCGGAGTGCCAGGATAAGTAAGCTACGAATGGCTTGAGGTTGTCATGTGTCGCAATCATAATTAATTACTTTGAAAGAGAACAATTTTTAACTATGTTAAATTTACAAGTCATCACTTTCATTCTGGATATATTATATTCTACACGAGTTACTAACTCGAAGAATGAATCACATTTAACAATATTAAACATCTTTATCAAGTTCCTTTTATTAGGCATATATCGGGATTTTAATAAGCTTTGATCAGGATTTTATCAGGCAAATATCATGCTTATATCAGGCTTTAACATGTTTATATCAGGCACTTATCATGCTTATGTCAGGCTTTATAATGCTTATATCAGACATATATATAAATATAAAACTATTATTAGGCAAAATCACACTTTATCGCGTTTTTATCAGACTTATATCAGACTCTTATTAGATGTTCACCTTTCACTATAACGATCAGCTGTTCTCCTGTCAATCTACCTGTTATCAGTTTCTACTTCAATCTACCTGTCATCAGTTCCGCCCTTCATTTTAACTGTCCTTCCATCAATCTGCCCTTTTCCCGTGACTTAAAAATGAACACCCTCAATAGTTCCTCATATGAACAAGGATTCAAGTTTATGATTATTATGATCAAAAGACGCCTGACATCAATCTTCAATAAACATCTTAAAAGGATGTTGGTAGACAGCCAACTATTGACTGAATATCTTAAAATGAGGTAAGAAGATACTTGACATCACTATTCATACAACATTGCAAAATGAGGTTCATTTTAGAGTTAATACTCGTGAACAAATATTAAGAACCAAAGAAGGCTTAAAATGGAAAAGATAAAGTGCTCAATCATAGTAAATCCTTCTCTATATTTCAAAAGAATAATAAATTAAGTTTAAAATAATTATTTATTCACATAGGATCTTTCCATTATGGACGTTGAAAAAAGTAAAGTGGGGCTTCTTTATAATTTTAACAGACAATATATTTGGATATGTATAAGGTAATGTTGTTTTATATCTTAAAATAGTCAGGACACTATCATAGAGATATTCTTTACTAATCCATAAAATAGCTTATATGTCCATGTTTTAATAAAGCTTTTCTTGACCTTTATAAGTAGATGACGTTTTCATATTTTTCCTTCCTATTTGTAATTTTAGAAATTTGGTTTCAATATGCGGCATTTTGAGAACAAATTAGAAAACTGCGTAATAATTTTTGAAATCAAATTTAAATATAAATAAATGATATGTTCGTTAAAAAGGTCATTTCAGCAACTATAATGCACGAGGCAACATATGTCACTCTCCCGAAAACTCCTAAACATAAGTAACAGGTCCAACTCCTCTTAGATGTTTACCGTGAGCCTAAATATAAAAATATCGTTCATAAACACGTTGCTCGAAATGATTCAATTAATTTGGTGGTAAATTAAATAGCGTTTGAAAATATAGGACTTGCCATGAAATATATTTCGATATAGTATACATACAGCGTACTGCTATGATAGTAGAGTAATTAGTTCGGTTGGTCAAGATTCAATAAATTCAATAATTCCAACCATAACTTGTTCACCATCCGTTGAAATGAAAGCTTTTTTATATCTATCTAAATGACGTTTTAAAAACTAAAAGAACCTTTATCCTATATATTTCTTTCAGAAGTCTCTGAATCAGGAATCTTTAGAAAATGGGTATGGATAACCTTATCGTCAATAAACAGTATTTAGAAAACGGGTATGGGATAACCTTATCGTCAATAAACAGTATTTAGAAAATGGGTATGGGATAACCTTATCCTGAATCAGGAATATTTAGGAAACTGGTATGGGATACCCTTATCCTGAATCAAGAAATCTTTAGGAAACGGGTATGGGATACCCTTATCCTGAATCAGGAACATGTGGTGTGCAATAGCAGCCATCTTGGATTTCATCTTTTCTGATACTTGTAAAAGAATCGAAAGATCGATCATTTTCTACTTGGATGAGAGATTTCTTTAATGTTTGATCGTTCTTTAATGACCTTTTAATACCAACTGAAATATCTTTTATTTAAAAGGTTGCTACATGTCCTCCTTTTGCTTAAAATGGTGGCTATATGTCCTCATTTTTGCTTGAAAAGGTTGCCATATGTCCTCATCTTTGCTTAAAATGTTGCTACATGTCCTCCTTTGCGTAAAAAGGTTGCTACATGTTCTTCCTTTTGCTTAAAAAGGTTGTTACATGTCCTCCTTTTTTGCTTTCAAATCGGTTGGGTAAATATATAATTTTCATCTCTCAACTTTGCTTTGCTTTTCCTAAATCAATTTTAGTTCAAAATTGACGACAAAGTTCCATATATTGAGAAATTTTCATCTCGTTTCTTTTACTTGGTAAAGTTCATTTCACAACTCACATTCTTTTTAAATTTTTAAAAAGACTCCCGTTGCATTTTGGTGCTTTCAGTCGCGTGGACGCGAATCTATAAGTTACTATGGTGGTCCGTAGGTCGTTGGTCGGATGGATGGTAACCACTTTACTTTTCGATGTGTTTTATGGCAATAACATCCTATCTATTAAGCTGATTCTAACGAAATTTGAAACCCTAATGTTGCCTTACATTATCTTTCAAATGATATAATTGTCAAGGTACTTCCGAGTTTAGTCCGGTAATTATTAAAGGTTTTGAAGGTTATAAGTCAGACTAATTGAGAGTACGCGACTTAGTGTCTGTTTAACTCGTTTTTTTATTTAAGGCGCCCCTCTGATGACTAGTATCACGGGCATAAGTCACCGCCATTCCATTTAGACTATTTTAAAATTCAACACAGAACAAAAGACCCAAAACGAAGGCAAACAAATGAGAAGAAGGAGACACGCGCTGGCGTTGGGGTAAGCCTGCCTACCCCCACCATAGGGACATACGACCAACACAAAAAAGAGTCAAATAAAGGGAGGAGGCCAGTCTCCTGCAAGAAGGCAAATATCCTACAAGTCTATCTGCACGAACCCATTCTCTGTATAAGTGAATAGCGATAGCGAGCACGCTCGTCACGCTACCGGGGCAAAATGGCAACAATGAGCATTTTGGAGCCAAGAAACGAAATGAGAATGAAAGATACGGGGTGTAATAAGTGAATGTTACAACTGTGACTATTACACCCATTAAAAGCTTAAAAACCCTGTCTATAATACGTTTGAATTTATTAATAACAGAGGGTGAGCAAGGCAGGGGCGGTCCACCCTCCATTTTTTCTAAGCCACGAAATAAACAGAGCGATATGGAGATATCTAATAATAAATATATTTAATAAAATTATATAAATTGACATTAAATAGAATCTCAATATAAAATCTACATGATACAATTATTAAATTTGATTAAAAGTATAAACATTTAAGTTATCAGCTATGTCAGTATTAAAATTATAGAATTATAGACGGGAAAGACCATAAGATTCAGTAGAATCCACTCCAAAATCCAATCAAGACCATTTCAAGATCCATTCTAGCTCTAATCGAAGATAATCTCAAGACCAGTCCCAGACTAACTCGAGGCCAGTTCAACATCAATCGAGGCCATTCTAAGACATACTCGAGACCAGTCCAAGAACTAGTCGAAGAAAGCAATAGAAAAGAGGAGCGAGGATGTGAGGAAGGAAAAGCAGATCAATCCAAATTATATACGAGTTGCATTACATAATATTCGTTATATGTTTTTATCTTAAATTATGTTCTTATAATTATTTTTAAACACACATTGAAGTGCTTTCAAAGGCATGCAAGAGTCATGTATGAGGAGCGGTCAATAAGTTTTGCAATTCGGAACTAAGGAAACGAGATATGAGGAAAGTGTTTTATTATTTTTTAATATAACTACCCTCGACTTCAATGCACTTGCGCCACTTGTCCCTGAGGCTTCGAATTCCCGACAACCAGAAATCTCCCGACTGCTGTTCACTCCACTCCTGGACTGCGAGCCGGACATCGTCATTATCCTCAAACCGGCGTCCACGCAGTTCAACCTTGAGCTGGCGGAATAAAAAGTAGTCGCTAGGGGCCAGATCTGGTTGAGCTCTTCGAATCCGTACTCGCGCAGGGCAGCTTGTGCAACTCTGGCCTTGTGGACTTTGATGACGTTGAAGTCGATCATGGGGCGCGAGATTTTTAGGGAAACAACGGGCAGAGACCTTGGTCATGGCCAAATTGTCGTAGATGATGTTGATAACACTTCCATGTGATATTCCAAGTTCTCGCTCGATTTCTTCGACCTTCACCCGTCGATTTTTTAGGATCATCCTCTCCACACGGGCCACATTGTCCTCGTTGGTCACGTCTGACGGGCGTCCTGGATGGGAATCATCTCCAAAAGACTCACGACCATGGCGGAAATTCCTATTCCAGCGAGCAATGGTTACATAGGAAGGGGCGGTGTCGGTGCACACTGCAACCATGCGTTCATGGATCTATTTTGCATTCTTGCCTTCCTTGGTCAAAAATTTGATCACTGCACAGTGCTCAACCTTCTCCATTACTGAAATATTTGTGATGACGATCTGCGATCAGCTACTGCTTCTTAAATAGACGAGGCAGGAGCGTGCGGCTACAGGTCCTGACTTGTCATAACTTGTCCTAACACCCCTACAAACAGGCATTCCCCTTTATCTGTTTTGCCCTACCGATTCGCAAAACTTATTGACCGCCCCTCGTATATTATAATATTTCTCCGTTATCTCATTGTTCAATCTTTTGTTAATTAACTTGAAGTCGTGATAAACAGCAATATTTATCTAAGGTCGACGTAGAGTACTAATTTTGTAGCTGCCCATATTACCTCTCTACTTTACCTGTTAGAAAATAGTTAAGGAACTAGTTTCCAGGCTTCTCGCCTCAACTTTAAGACGTACTAATATTAAGTTAACTACATTTCTTTTATAAATTTAACTACATCGCTTTTATATATTTAACTCCATTAATTTTATATATTTAACAACATTGCTTTTATATATTTAATTACATTGTTTTTATTAAGAACAAGACTAAAATAAATTAAAAAGACCAAAAAGCAGCATCCTTAATGCTTTGGATCTGCATTTAAGCGACGAGACGCCGGTGTGTCAGGAATATTAAGCTGCTTAAAAGGAGCTAAAATTAAAGCTTCCTGAAATAGATTGAAGGAGTGGAGGCAATAAATCAGAGACTATGTCTTGCCGAGTCAGCTCTACTTGATCCTCTCCGCATTATTTTCATTTTAGTAAAAGGAAACTTTGATTGTAAGTTCTCTTTAAGTAGCTTAATCTTCCTCATACATCGATGCCACTTGCGTTAATAAACTCCAAAATAGCTGTCACATAGATAAAGCATATATTAGGTTGGAAATAAAGTTTCCGCACAACCTTTTTTCAAGTTTATTTATTATAGATTTATACAAGTTGTACGACTAGTTAATAGGCAGTCGCCTAGTCTTTTCAAGGGCTCGCATAAAAGTATACAGTGACCTATAACATAGGTGGACTAGGTAGCACTGCCCACTAGACAGTAATTAGTTGGAGTGTCTCTATGATATGTGAAGTTTCAAAAATTACCCATCAAATGACTCTTTCTTGTGAACAGCAACGTACTCTTGTACTCTATGATTATAATTCCAGCCTAAACGCTTCCCATAGCAACTTCGTATCAACCAAGCATTTGGAGAACACGCAATAAGTCGTCGCACAGCCTAAGATTGGTTTAAGAAGATTGGGCGTGGCCAATTCGATCTACACGATAAACCAGGAAGTGATCGACCATCATTTATTGAGAATGACCGTTTGTGCGCTTGTGTTAATCTGATCAGCATCTGACATCACGTAAGCTGGTTAAAAAGTTTAGCGTTCGTCATACATCTATACTGAAACAGGTGGTACATGCCATTGCGGAGAAATTACCAGAATTGACTGATGTCACGGTTCATGAAAACGCCCGATCACATGTTGCAGATCATACCCGGAAAAACTCCTGTAACTGGGATAGGAAGTTCTCCCTCACTCATCGTACTTGGCAGAGCTGGCGCCAACGGACTACCATCTATTCCGGCACTGCAGAACTTCTTTTATGGCAAAATGTTCGCAAATGATGACGAACTTAAAACTGGAGTTTTCTACTTTTTTGATATCAAGCCAGTTAAATTTTACAACAAAGGCATCCATGATATATCCTGTCATTGGAAACAGTTGTTCGAAAATAAAGGTAATTACATTTTTCATTGTTGTATTGTTTCGTTGTAAAGCATTGTCAATAATAGTTGTTCAATAACTTTGTTTTCAAGCAAATATATATTTTGGGTTTTTACATTAATTTTGCCATGTATAAAAGCAACGTACTTAATTTTATAAATTTATGTAGAGCTAAAAGAGTGGCAAGAAGTGGAAGAACCTGGACTCAAGTCAAATAAAAAGTTTGATCGCGCTTTTGTTTAAAAAGTTCTGAGAGAGACTTCATATTATTCAAACCTATAAGTATTTTAAAGACCTTAAATTAGTACTTGCGCAAACGACGATTTGTCAGTGAAAGAGAATTACGATCTTTCAGTCAAACTTCATCTGTTTCTTTTCTCTAAATTTCAAGGATTAATCTCTTCGTAAGAATTGGACGCATTCTATGGCCAAGGGGTCTTTCTGCCAGGGGTGGGGGCAGATTGGAGCTCTATAATCATAGAAATTAGGATAATTAAAACTAATATTTTGCGTTTTAAATTTTAAAAAATCCAAGCTATGTCGAAATTAACACTGTAGATTTTTTATAATCGTATCCACTAATATCATTCCCTAAAAGCCGCTTTTTCTAGTGCCTAGCTGGTTAGGTAACTCCGAAAGATAAAGAGACTTCATATTATTCAAACTTATAAGTATTTTAAGGACCTTAAATTAGTGATTGCGCAAACGACGATTTCTCAGGGAAAGAGAATTTAATTAACTTAAATTTATTTAGATTGAAATTCATCAGCTATTTGCAATACATTATTTTATAAATTTACTACAGCGATTTTCAGGTAAATGGATTCAAACTTGAAAGGTTACCAAAGGGCTAATGATAGCACCATTGTAGGTTACCTGACCTTGACTATTTGGAATGATTTCGCGACAATATAGTTTAGGGTTCTATTTGTCTGTCAATTCTCAGGATGTATTGTCTTGTTTGGTATATACCTAAAACAAGGACAACAGACCTAAGTCGCCTGCTCGTAATGATTCTAAATTATGACCTTATGACCAGATGACCTTACGACCTTCTAAATTTGAACCATTGGGGCAATCCGACGCATAGGTTTCCTTTAATAATTCCCGGCCTAACCTTAGAAGAACCATGGCATTTATATAATTCAAAATGGAATGTAAAACAACATAAGAGAGGGTTTAAATTCCATTAGAATCAGCCAAATGGTTACAATATTATTGCCTAAAAAACTCATGATAGAGTAAAATGTTTACCATCCGAATGACCGACCTACGAACCGAAATAATAAATTATAGTCACGTGCACGCGACTAAAAACCCTGTAGATCACATCGGTGATTTGCTTTATTTCCTAATTTTGTGTAATCTTTAAATTGCGAAGTTTTGCCAAAATTATTAATTTAAATTATAAACCCCGTTGATGCTACGCGTGTTTTCTACCGCCTGTTTCGATCGCGAGCGAAAGCGGACACAATCGTTAGCGAAAGAGGACACAATCGTTAGCGAAAGAGGACACAATCGTTAGCGAAAGCGGACACAATCGTTAGCGAAAGCGGACACAATCGTTGGCGAAAGCAAACACAATCGTTAGCGAGAGCGGACACAATCGTTAGCGAAAGAGGACGCAATCGTTAGCGAAAGTATAGCTCTGGCTAAAGCTGGGTAGATTTGCTGTGCTTACACCAGGGGGAGCTACACGATGAATTATACACAACCAATCACAACAGCGCTCTCTCAATCTTCTTCTCACCTTAACACAGGCGCGCTAACTCGTCTCCTTTTTTTCAACGAATCCTGCCTACGGGTAGTTCCATCTATCCACTTACCCGGGGCTAAGATGATCAGCTTCAGTTAATCCTTTTTACCTTGAAAATGCTTGTGCTTGGCAAACTAGTTTTCAATCAATTTAACCAAATATTAAACAGAATTAAGCACAATTTAAGAACATATTAAGCACAATTTAAGCACACATTAAACAAATTTTAAGCACATTTAAGCACAATTTAATTACATATTAATCAATTTAACAACATATTAGAGGAATTAAAACACAGTTAAATTTATTAGAAGTCTATTTATGCGAAACAGTAACAAACGTCTCTGATTATATCGAGCTAAATCTAACAACAGATTATTTATGCTGGACGTAAGTTGAGATTGTTTCTAAAAATCTCTAAAAGGTTACTTAATTACAACAATTACTGCCAAAAGCCATGCTGAGTTTCATTAAATAAGTTTACCAAGTAGAATTCTAGAGGATTCGATCTCTACCAATAGATGAAAGTAGCCCGTTTGCGCAAATTGGGAACACAGCACACGATGAAAGAAAGTTAAGATGAAGTATCACAACACTTGACCCTCCATCAACGCAATACGATTTAACAGATCTTGGAAGCAACGCACTAAATTCGGACAACCGAAGGTCAGTTTGTTTTGTGAAAACCCTCCATTAGATGAGAGCGACTGATGGATCATAGTGTTTGTTGGGACGTTGCCCAGATTGCTATAATTATTGTTAATACAGGGTCACCCACAAAATCAAGCACCAACTTTCGATAGGCGTCATTTCTTAATTTTCTGCGAGGATTGAATGAAACTGTGGTGATAACTATTTTATTGTGTTTATAAACATCATATCAAAACATGAAAGTATTTGGACTTTTCTTCTTTATTATGTGCATTTCTTGAGGCGCAGAGTTGTCCATGACGTCATTACAAACCGGCCGACTAATGGCTCTGATCTCCTCCCTGATGGCTTCCTTGAGTTCCGTGATGGTCCTGGGTCTCCTTGCCAACACTATGTCTTTAGGGTAACCCCAGAGAAAGAAATCTGGGGGAACTAAGGTCTGAGCTGTGTGGTGCACACTCAAAATCAGTCTTGAGACTGATCACACGGCCACCAAAGTTCTCTTTGAGCCAAACTAGGGACAGGTTTGAGGTGTGAGAGCTTGCTCCCTCTTGCTAGAACCAGAACCTCCCCATAAGCGACGGGAACAGTGTATGCAGCTCGCTCTTGAAGGTTTTGATGAACTTAACATACCGCTCCTTGGTGATTGTCACTGTCGCGCCAGATTCCTTGAAGAAGAATGGTCCGATGATGCCTCTGGCTTAGATTGCAGTGTATACCGTGCACTTAAGGGAGTGTAGGGGCTTGGTGGCTACCTCATATGGTCTGGAGGTCCTCCAGAAGACATTTGTCTTCGAGTTTACCTTTCCTTCAAGATGGAAGTGAACTTCATCTGAGGTCCAAAGGAGGTTAAGGAATGTTGAGGTATACTAAATCTTTTCCAGTATCTTGAATGCCATAGTCTTTTTCTGCGCCTTGTCTGAGGCTGTAAGGTTTTTCTTCGTTTGTATTCTGTATGGGTGGGCCTTTACATCTATTACTAGACCTCTCTTACAAGTCTCACAGGATATACCGAGGGACTGACTTCGCTGGCGCACAGGGTGTTTTGGACTCTGTTCTACTGAGTCTCTCACGCTCTTGAGCAGCTCAGCTGTACGCTTCCTGGGGCACCCTGAATGGCTTGGATGGTTGCCACTGGCTGCATTGAGGTTCTCCACTGTTCCATAGTTCTCGATGTAGTCGACCTAGTCCTGAATTCTGCACTTGGAGGGGGCTTTTTCACATTCGAACTGATGCACGAAAGTGCATCTAGTTGTGTTCACAGGCGTTGCTTTTGTCATGTCCTGCGAAGTTCGGGTGATTAGTGAATGAATGAAGGATATATGACAAAAAGGTGTGTACAGGCCCGTTTTGGGCGGTCACGTTAAGAATAATATGAAACTGGTCTTTTTTTCCTCAATTTTGTTTACTAGATTGTTATTTTGAGATATATTTTTGTCACTACGGCATCTAAGGCATATGTAGAAACGGGTGGTATTAATCGCAAAAGAGTGAATTTAATTTTAACTTATTAAGAAGTTATAATTCGGCTGAACTGTCGCCCACGTGTGTGAAAAGTTTGTTGTAAAAAACAAACTGCGTTAGATATTCGTAAATCCCCAAAAGCTTAGAGTATATGTGTGAAATTCGGTGTTGAAGAGCATTTAACAAGTTTGGTAAGATCAAACCAAGGAAACTCTTGAATCTAAGCCATAACAAAAACTTAGAAAAGATTGTTTATAGTTAGTACATCCAAAAGCGCAGGTGTGTAGTCTAGACTGAAGGTTGGTGGTATTGAAATTATGGGTGTTTGTGAGATGCTAATCAAGCATGTTGATATCCAGTTCAAGTGTATTAATTGCAAGTTGGGTTGTTTTCGTAATATATATGGTCTTCATTATATGATAGATTGTATTGAAGCTGGAAGAGTAATCAGAGCTACTGTAGAGCCCTTTGTTTTTAAAGTTAATGAATTGGTTGCCAATGAAAGAGTGCAACTGTCCTAGTTATATAACTCGGAAAAAGTGAATTGTTTTGGTGGCTTTCTCCAATACCAATAAGGTAAGAAAAGGTGAAGAATTAACCAGAATTTATAAGATGATTAGGGAAAAGTTGTCAGTGTTGTGTGGTTGTATCACTGATGGTATAAACCTATAAAGCTTTTAGTCGTCGGGAAATATACTCTCTCGTGGGCTTGAAAGTACTGCATGGTTCAGTTGCTTGTTCGCTATTACAATTCCAAAAATGTTTGGACTTTTGTCTGATTTATCTCTAAGAATATTATGCCCAGATTTCCCAAATCCCAAGAAGTGGCCCTATATTTAGATCCTCAAGAATTAAAAGTGCTTTCTTGCCAGACAACACACCAACCCCTCATAGCGAAGAGGAACTCGTGGGCAGTGATGGAAGCACTGGTGTTATATTTTGACTTCCATATACAACACCCCTTAGTCGTCAAATAAAGATACTAGATTCGTTATTTGAATGAAGCGTTAGTTGTGATCGAGGGATAGTAAGATATCCAAGAGAATAAAACTCGAGGGCGACCTACGATCTATAATATGAAGAGGTACAACCACAAATTTGAAATAACAACTTTCCGCATCTTGGAATGAACTTAAAAAGGCTTTAGCCAACAGAAGGAAGAATTCTTTTAAAGCAAACATAGCTCCCGATAAGGAAGGAGTTGAGGTTATAGATTCCCACAAGGTTTAACATCAAGCTGGGGAGATTGAAGTAAATTCGGTGGATGTTTTTAGGAGACTCAAAGATAATGCTAATGATTAAGGTTTCAAAATAACTTCAGGAAGTTTACTGCTGATCATTTATAGGTTTTATTAGCACCCATCTTATGACTATCTACAAGGATATAAGTCGTGATAATTCTATTATAGCCTAATGCTAAGCTAGATTACAAAAAACGAAACAAAAATAAATTTAAACAAACAAACACAAAACCATAGGTAAAAACAAAACAAAAGCAAAAATTAAAAAAGTAAAAAGTGTAAAGAAGCACCCTCCAGTGTTGGGGATAAGCCTGCATCCCCTTGATAAGTGGATCAAGCATAGCAGTAACTACAATGGAGAAAGCAGCACAGATATGTAAAGTAGGCAACCTAGATTATTTCGCGTTGAGGACACTTTTGATTCTTTGCAACTCTATATTGATAACCAAATTGACAGCTCACCCTTATTAAGAAAGACGCAGGTGTCTTCGAGAAGTTGTCATTAGCGAACTTGATAATGGTGAGAACACTTTAAGGTAGACGCATTTTTCAAACTTGTAATGGCTACTCTCTTCTCCTTCTACACTGGCCCCTCTATCACAGCAACCTGATCAAAGCTCAAATTAAATATGAAGCATAGCCAGACCAGATAGCAACCATTTTAAAAGTATAGGGCATAATGAGATAAATGGCTCAAAGGAAGGAAACACAACAGAAAGATCTAAGCTCAAATAAAAAGGATGCTAAACCAGAGTAAATCGAGTCAAATATAATGGCAGGAGACATAAATAGATGCTATAGGCTCAAATTATATAGGAGGTATATCTAGAAAAACATAGGATCAAATTAAAAAGAAGGAAGGATAACAGAATGATATAAGCTCATATTAACATATAGGCATGACCAAGGGAAATAAGAACCAATTTAAAGGTGGGAAATATAACCAGATGATATAGGCTCAAATTAAAAGGAAAGAAAAACTAATCCTGAGGTGTAAACTCAAAATAAATGTGAAAGGATTCCTTACGAATAGGTCAATAATTATTTTACATAAAAGATGGTTAATGGAAAGAAAATTAACTGCCACTATTAATGAATTGACTATATTTACTATATTATGTAAAGCTAAAATTTTCATAAGTAAACAAAAACTAAGGACACCGAACAAACTAGTTAATTCAGAGAGAAGAACTGTTAACTTGAAGAATATCAACTCAAAACGCTGGAGCTCAAATGCAACAGAAGCTGCTGGATTAAATTAGATATAAAATAACAGCTTTATTGTTTACTTCAAATTTAGCGGAATTGAATATTGGCCGCGTAAATCCTAGGATTAACAACCATACGTAAATCAAACAATGCACTCCATTATATAACTGCATGGTAGAGTGCACCCAGGCTACTAAGTGCTTCTTCAAAATACAGTTTTGGATGATCCGCTCTACCTAACCAATCCTCCCCTCTCTCTCCCAGCTTCACCTTCGCCCTATCCCTCGGATCAGTCTGGAGCTAGTCCTGCAATTACTGATTTCCTAGTATCCTAAGCCCTTTTTGGCAATTCCGCAGTCCTAGTAACTGAGAATAAAATCTGGCTACTGCCATGAGGGACGTAAATAATGGCATATTTCCAATTCTTCTCCTTCTGGGATCACGGTTTTGGCAGCTTTTCGTGGAAAAGAACGGAAATGGTGACGGTAGATGTTGAATTTTTGAGGTCCGTCACTTCCAATTTACCTCTTTGGGGATCATAGCAAATGGAATAAGTGGCCGAAGAGCCGGCTGTCACTGCTCACTCACCGGAAGCGCGGCTCACAAATGGAAATAGAGCTGTCGATTTAGATGATTCCACAATGTGTCAGATGAGTTGGAAAAAAAAGAGACGAGGGGAAAGTGGATGTATTTTTGACGTGGGGAGCCGAGTGAGAGGTTTGTATGTGTGGTATGCATGGATGTGGATGGTGCATTTTGTAGAATCGCGTATCAGAGATATCTTTGTGTAGGTAACAAGAGAGGTAAAGAGATTAGGGAATGGGTTGGTGTAGGTAAATATTGGGAAAAGAGGTTTTGTACCTAATTTATAAGCCATCCGGAAACTTCGAGTCGCTTGGGGAAGAATACTAAAAATATTTGTTTAAATATTTAATCAAATAGTTAGGCATTTGGTTCTAAAACCTTTTCCTATTGGTTTAAAAAATAGAAACAAAATCCTTTGATAAAATAATAATTACTATGTAAATTACTTTGAGCTTCCAGCCCAACTCTTTCTAATAACCAACAAATATGGACTAGTTAGGTTATTGGTTTGTCGCTAACCGTAAATAAATAAGCGAATTTTGAGAGAAACACTTTATAGCTCGTTAAATAGAATAGTAAGAGTATAGTATTCATTAGTCACTCATAAGGAAGTGGTGGGTTGGTAGCTCAAAAGATTTTACATAGTAATTCTTATTTTGTCTATGAATTTTGTTTCTATTTCTATACCAATGGGAACCAGATTTAAAACAAAGTGGTAACTTTATTACTAAATATCTTAAAATATTTTTTTTAGAAATTTTTCCTAAGCGACTGTGATGTGCATATAGTACTAAGGGTTAGTGGTCAGTACCAAACTTTGAATCGGGTACGATTATACTTACGAACTGAACTATGTGTGATAGAACGACTGTTTGTGGCAAAGAAAAGTATATATGTAAGTAAAGGAGCTCAAAGAGTGGATATAAAAGATAAAAAGAGATTTATTTGCTAAGCAGAAAAGAGGGCCTGGGAGTGTGTAACGATCTCAGAAAGCGGTCATAATGATGTATGGAATACAAAACTTAATAGGTCAGATGAGACTGAATATTATATGTAGTGAATAAGAGAATAAAGCCAAACTACTTGCATCCAAATAACACCTAACTACATGAAATCAAATTAAGTTGTATTTATCCTCATAATCGCACAATTTATTAGGCCATGCCAAAGGTCATCTGCACAAAGGTTGGCTGAGAAGGAAACTCACGGTCCGAAAGAAATATATGTCCCTATATAAAATCTTAGCCCTCGATACTTCTCATACGGATGCTAACCACTGGTGCATTTCGCCTCAGAATGTAAGTAAAGATACTAGAGAAGACGTCACCAGACAATACAGAAGCAAATGGGCGAGGGTCTTCTCATCCAGGGTGGGGCCGCTCTTATAGACCTCACTGTCCTTTTTGACTTACTTGTTTGACTCTCCTAATAGTAGGTTTGATACATTCAGATCTTTCTTTGAAGCTGTCTCTGCTGTCCTACCTCCATTGACTGAACAATTTCCGAACAATTATCGACTGTCATCTCTCGTTCATATTCATAGTTTCCTCTCTCCCTCCTGACGACCTGGGCTAGTAGTCATTTCCTCTCTCTCGTGGTGACTTTTCTCTTGTGACAACCGATACTGCCAATCGTCCGCTTTAGCCTATAACTCTCCTAGTTAAACCCACTTTCTGTTCCAAATTTTGGTTTCCTTATACGCCTTAAGCGAATAGGCAAAGATTATTTACAAAGGCCAGAATTCAGACACCCAAAATAATACCCGACTGATACATGAGTATTATAAGGTTTCACTAACAAAGGTAAGATTACCTTTGAAGTTACTCAGATGAATGAGAAACCAATGAGCCTAACCAAATGTTTCTGAAAACTTTCCGGTGGTTTTGGTATTTTGAAGGATTCCAAATAACCTAAACTTTGAAGATCGGTTCATTCCTTCAATGAAGTTTGAGGTTTTCAAATGAAATTCTAAGTCGCATTAGAGCTGCAGTAAAACTGGTTTAGATGCATAACCTTATTATTCACACTTAAATCTAACAAATATTCACCATTTTTATTTTCTCTTTACTATGCCCTTTTGCTATGCCCTCATTCTCACAAATTAAGACTAATAATATCGAAATAATCTCTAGTAAATTCACCCTTTATCCTTCTTAATTGAAATTCTCACCATTCTTCATCCTCACCACCAGGTCCGAAACCACTTCATTACCTACCAACCAGATCTATTCTACTATGCATCTCATAACGATTCCTTATATATTCATACCAGGTAATCATACCTAAATTAAAACCAGCTCTTGAAATACACAACTTGTTCTTGTATATCAAAACCACTTCTCATATAATATTTCCATTAGGTGATTCCGCCCAACTTTAGACCACCTCTTCACAATATTCGCATTTTCTCTGTCTTCCGGCCTCACCTTGCCAAGCCCTCCAACCAACACATAACTTCAACTCCAGCCAAACACCCCTTTGATTACATAGATGTCTTTTCCCTTCTCAAAATTGTCAAATTTCCTTATTGTTACCACAAACTTTCCTAACATTAGAAAATAACGCTATGAGTTGCTGAGTAAGCATAAAAGGAAAGTTAAGAACTCTAACTTTCTTCTTTTCTATCTTTTCTACCATTACCACTCATCAGTAATTCTTTAAATCTCGTTTTCACGTCTGTCAAAGCTCGAAATCACCGAATTTTTCCGATTTCTAAATCGAAGGACACATTGATAAAGTTTGAAAAGTTGTCAACCGTTTTTTTAAAAGATTTGGATTTTATTTTTGCTGACGCGATAGAATAAAAAAAATTGTGAGTGAGGTCATTATTACAGAATTTCGAACGTATTTCTGTATCCCAAGACTTTGATTTATTAAAAGACGATTTAAACTTAACTTACTATCCGTTTATCTACCTATATAAATACATAGATATGATTTAGAGCTAACAAATTAGCACATAAGTCACAGTTATGAAAAAAATATAAGAATAAAGGAAATATTATTCCGAGCACTTTCGTCTTTATTTGAGAAGACCTCCTCAAGGAGGCAGAATACATGCATTTATATAGAAGAGAAACATGACCCTCCTCCAACCCCTAATTAAGCGAGATAAAATCAAGGATAATCTTAATTTGAGAGTTTATGCACGATGTGAGGGCCATCCTTCTCTTTTATAATATGAGCTCATGTATTCTGAATCCATGAATTAGCCTTCACAAATAAAAAAAAAATCGCTCGGAATCTCCTTTCCTTTTCCTTGTAGTTTTTTATTTCATACACTTATATATGAAACAATACACAGATGAAAATTAATTCGAGGAAGTCACGTTTCTTTTTCATTTCTGGAACTATTCAATCTATATCAAGAGAACCTCAGAGCAGAAATTTGTTTTATCTTTTGAGTGTATGAGGGTGGTGGTTCTGTAGGTACCACTGGGACTGCTGTACCAAATATTTTACGTTCCGACAGTAAATTGTACATATTTTAAGGAAAGCATTGACTGCTCGGAGTCAATTTTGGAGAGGTTAAATATGTATATACCATTCGATTTTTGTGTTTTATTAACATAAACATTAATAAACTAAACGATATTAATTGAATATGCGAAATAATGTGGTAACACATAAAACAACGGAATAATTTACTTCGATAGAAACTAATACTGGAATTAATTTATTATTATTGCACAGAATATTTCGCTTCACTTTACGCATTGTGAGAACAAGCTAATGATAGGAATTCTTAACCATTCATGTTATTGAATGATAAAGTTAGGTGATTTTAAGCGTAGTAAAACGTTTGTGTTACTTACCGGGAAATTGGAGAAGTAGGCTTCAATGAGGTAGGAGGCGTCACGTAGGCACGAACTACTTGTCTTCCGGACGTGTGCAGAAAGTTGTTTGGAGAATGCAATTTACTGACTATAGAATGACCCCAAAGCCTCTTGACAGTCTGATGTTTTTATATAAATTGGGGGAATCTGCCAGACCCCTTTCTTGGAGAGGAATTGCGTTCTCTAGGCTATTTTTAAGGGTAAAACTAGAGAGGAGATAGGAACATATTATCTGGCGAAACACAAACGCCTAATCACAAACAATGTGGCTCAACATCGTTAAAATTGGAATTGGTGTTTCCTTTCCGTTAAGTCGTAGCCAATTAATAAAAAACTCTATACATTTCATCTGTACTTAAAAAAATCTCGGTCGAAATTTAAATGAACAACACATAATTAATTGGAAGAAATCTTGGCCACAGGGAATTTGTTGAAATAAATCTTGGTTAAAGTTTTAATGACCTTAACAAACCAATTGGAAGGTATCTTGGTCTCAGGGATATAGGTCAAATGAATCTTGGTAAAATATTTAATGATATTAAAATTAATTAGGAGAAATATTGGTCAAGGATATTGGTCAAATGAATCAAGATTAAAATTTGCATGATTTTAACAAAATTAATTTGAAGGAATCTTTGTTTCAGTCATCTCCGACAAATAAATATTGGTCAGAATTTAGATGATCTTAAAAATACTACATGGAAGTAATCTTGCTCACAAAGATATTAGTCAAATAGATATTGATCAAAATTTGAATGATCTTAACAAAATTAACAGGAAGAGTCAACGGTCAAAGATTCTTGGTTCAATGAATTTTGTTCAAAGTTTGAGTGATTTTAACATAATTAGTTTGAAGGAATCTTGGTCAAATGAATCTTGATACGAATATAAATGATAGTTAAAAAGTAATTGGAAGGAAAGTAAGTCACAGGTATCTTGTTCAAATGAATCTTGATCAAAATTCTAATGATCTTAACAAAATGTATCAGTATGAATCTTAGCCAAAGGATTTTGGTCAAATGAATCCTGGTCAAAAGTTTAGTAGTCATAACAAAATTAATTTAAAAAAAACTTCGTCAATAGTAATCTTGTTCAAAATTGAATGATATGAACAAAATTAATTTGATCCAATCTTGGTGAGAGGGATCTTGTTCAAATGAATCTTGGTAAAAAATTGAGTGATCTTAGCAAAGTTAATTGGTGGGAATATTGGTCAAATAAATCTTAGGCAGAATTTTAATGATCTTGGAAAAATGATTTTGAAGCGATCTCGGTCACAGAAATCTGAATAAATGAATCTTTTCCAAAATCTGAGTGATCTGAGCAAAATTAATTTGAGGAATTTTGATCATAGGGATCTTTGTAAAAGGAATCCTAGTCCAAAATATGAAGGATCTTTAAAAATTTAATTAAAAGAAATTTTGTTCAATGAATATTGGTCAAATGACTTCTGGTCAAAATTTGAGTGATCTTAGCAAAATTACTTGGAAGTGATATTGGTCAAATTAATAAAACTTATTAGAAGGATTTTGGTCAAGTGATCTTTGTCAAAATTATAATGATCTTAACAGTTAATTGGGATGAATCTTGGTCACAAGGATAAAAATTTAAATGATGTTTAAAAGATAGTTAGAAGAAATCTTGATAACGGTGATCTTGGTGCAATGAATAGTGGTTAAAATTTTATTGATCTTAAATTACATTTTGGAAGGAGTCGTGGTTCAAATGAATTTTTAACAAAATAATTTTGGTCAAAATTTTTGGGGGTCCAAATTTTAATGATTTTAGCAAAATTAATCGGAGAGGTTCTTGGTCACAGGAATGTTGTTGAAAAAATCTTGAAAAAAATAAATGTGCTCTAAGAAAATTAATTGTAGGGAATGTTGGTCAATGGGATGTTGGTAAAGTGAATATAGCAAAAGATGGGAATGATCAGAAGAAAATTAATTGAAATGTATCTTGTTCACAGGGATCTTGGTTAAATAAATCGTTTACAGAATTTTAATGATCTTAGCAAATTTAATTTGAAGAGCTCTCGGTCACATGTTTCTTGGTCAAATGAATTTTTGATTAGAATTTTACTATTCTTAACAAAATTAATTGGAAAGAATTTTGGTTAAAGGGATATTGATCAAATTCTGAGTGATGTTAGCAAAATCAATTGCAAGGAATCTTGGTCACATGAGTCTTGCCGCCAAAAATTCGTGATCTTAAAATAACATTTTGGAATGAATCGTGGTCAAACTATCTTGTTCTTTTAAATCTTGGTAAAAAATTTATTGATATTAACAAGCAGACAGATCGAGAGAGACAGATCAAGAGAGAGAGAGAGATATATAAATACAGAAAGAGAGATCGATAGATAGATTCATATTTTATTTTGCACCATTCCGATTTTCCATACTTTCTCCCTACTCTATGTCCCCTCCCTAATTGCGCATTTTCGTCGCCTCTTCGTTGCCTGGGGGTGGAAGGAACCTGCTTCTGCCAAACAGAATCTTTTTCTTAGGCGCAGCGTTTTGCGAATGTTATCGGCTCTCTTTTTAGTAATTCACTCGCCTCATTCGCCTTTACCCTCATAGTGTTCCCCTCAGCCTCCCTACAATGCTCCCCCTCCCGCAATTTTGCGATTCAACACGAAAACTAGCCAAGGGGAGATTTTGGGGAATGGTGAGTAGAGGAGAAGAGGAGATGAAACAAGAGAGGGCAACTTAGAGGAATTGAAGACCGTATGAAACATTTTAGAGAGGCACTTTCGAGGAATTCGAAAGATGCATATCTTGAAGCAGGGAATCCAATGTACGATATCAGCGACCTTTGTGTGGGGCATGGTAAAATGAAGAGAGTGGTGAAATGGATCATAAAAGAGGTCCGGTTAGGTAGCCGTTTGGTTACGTAGTTTGCATCGATTAACCTCGTACTCCATTATTTTTCTGTTTCATGAAAACACAACGGAACAATTGCACTTAATGGCTAATTTATGATACTTGGCGTACTTTATTACAGATAAAAAATGTCCCTGAAAACGAGTTCAATTATCAGTTCACTGGTCATTGAATTTATATCTCTTAGAGGGTAACCTGCAGAACGAAGTAGATCTTTCATTTTATTCCATATGTTTAAAGCACCATTCGATCAACTTTATCTGTTTTTCTTAAGACTGAAATTAATGTTTTAGTAACATCACCGCATGAAGCAATGGCACATTTATGTATATATTTATAGGATGGCGCCAAAAACAGTAGTATTTTGAAATTTAAATATCAAAGTAAGAGATACTACATATAGCCACTAAAATGATTCCTGACGTCCGCCATCGCTCATACGAAGATAGAAAAAAGACTTAGGTTTGCCATGTCTCAAAAGGCCTAGATTGCGGCGGCAACTGATCGAAGTTGTTAAGATTGTAAAAGCTTTTGATAACATTAAGCCCGACATTTTACCTTGAAAGCGAAGGTGCTACTAGAAATAATAGCTTTAATTAGATTGTTTCACCCTAGGGTCACTACGGAAATAGGAATGGAATAGCCTGTTATAGGAGTGTCTTTTACTTCAGTAATAGCTTGCTAGAGTAGTGTCGTGGTGCACCACTCTATACCATACACTACTTCTATATTATGTAGGGGGGGAGGTGACTTAATCATTTACTGCAACGCGAACCGTTGAAGAACTGTTTGCAGGGATTAACGACCGACTAGGAGGTCACACTTGAGGCGTTGAGTTTCAAATCCTTAATAATCAGACAGAGTGCATAAATGGTGAGCGAGATTTACTTGAATAGGCCGAGAGTATTATTCCGGGTTAGTTAAAGATGTAACAAGAAAAATATAATTTTATTTACTAAGCTCAAAATAAGAATAATAACACTGGCCTGCGTTTCAAAACATTTTACAAAGGTCAAGGGTTTTCCATCTGATTTAGGATCCTTTTAGTTTGCTGAATTCAAAAATATCATTCATTTCCTTTAGGCAGGTCTTGTTTCTAAGATACACTTGATTTTTATTACAGCATATTTTTCCCAACTGGCACTATCATCCAAGCGTATATGGGCTTTGTTTTTGCCACAGCTGGTCATGGGTTACCTTAAAAAACTAGTTATTCTTTCTTTTTTCTTGTCTAGTTGTGCACTACGATGGATCGGAAGTGAAAAACCATCCTAACAAATATTTTTTCATCTGCGGACACGTGGTTCTCTCAGACCGTCAAGCAAAAATGACGGATTTTGTGAAGAAGGCTTATTACGCTTATTTTGGAGTCGAACTAGGGGACCAGGATAAGGCATTTGCTACCCATATCTGCTACAAAACATGTGTGGAGAACTTACATGATTGAAGGAATAGGAAAATAAAGAGTATGCCATTTGGTGTCCCAAGGGAATGGATAAGTTGGATTTTAGCAAGTTATTTGAGTTGTAAGGTAGTAAAAGGACTAGGGGTCATCACTTAAAAATTAAAAAACAGAGGTGCAGGTTGGATGTTAGAAAATATTTTTTCACCAATAGAGTGGTAGATTATTGAAATAGTTTGCCATCTGAGACGGTAGACAGTCCAAACCTGAATGTTTTCAAACGCAGATTAGATGATTATATGGAGAGGGAGGGTTAACTTGGAAGGAGGGGGGGTATTCTGGACTCATTCCTGTGGATGCAGTTGTTTATTATTGTATATTAAGATTGATTTGGATTTTGACGAGTCTTGATGATGATACTTTTTGTTTTTGACACATTCCTGTGTATAGTTCGAATTGTATATTGTAGATGCATGATCGGACACAATTCTATGGATGCATTTTGTGGGTGGGTTTTGAGAGACGCGGATGACCTTTGATAGGCCCTTGTGGCTTTTGTCATCCGTAAAATTATGTTATGTTATGTTATGTTAAGGGTGTGGAGGGAAGGAAAAAATCACGTTACCGACGTTACTTCTGCATGACAAATTTAAAAGGCATCAATCGCAAGAACAAGCACCATGTTCAATACCCTGATGTTCCTTCTGCCATAAAGCCAATCCCCATGGACCAGAGGTTCCTGTTCCTCAACCGGATGTCATCATGGAATCTAGTTTTGATTTCAAATCTACTGACATGACTGATACACGTGAGTTTGGTGCATACAGGCCAGAAAAGGACGACCTTCGGTTCCATTGATCCAAGCTGAACTCAACAACTTGACGCGAGACCTGAACCTATCTAAGGAGTCTACCCAGCTGCTAGGTTCTCGTTTTTGAGAGAAACATCTACTTGCCCTAGGAACAAAGTCCTATTGGTATCGGGAATGCGAGAGCGAATTCAGAAAATTATTTATGTTCGATGAAGCGTCTTCATTGATCTCCTGTAACAATATTGCTGAACTGATGAAATTAATGGCTATGAAGTATGTTGCCATGGAATGGAGACCTTTTATTGACTCGTCTAACAGAAGTCTCAAGGCAATTCTTCTGAATAACGGAAATAAGGTTTCATCAATCTCTGTTGAACACTCGGAAGAAATAAAAGAATCCCACAACAACATGGACCGTCTGTTGTCTGCTCTCAATTACCAGGAACATAAATGATTGATTTGTGGAGATCTTAAAGTTGTTGGACTCATCCTAGGACTTCAAGGTGGGTACACAAAGTATCTATGCTTTTTGTACTTGTAAGATAGTCGGGCTGACGACCAGCATTATGTCAGACAAGAGTTGCCATCAAGACAAGGATTAGAACCCGGGTCACACAATGTTCTGTCCCACTCTCTGGTTAAACTGAGCAATGTGTTTCTTCCACCCCTACATATCAAACTCGGCCTAATGAAGAACTTTATAAAAGCGCTGGACAGTGAAAGTGGAGGATTTGCCTTCCTCCACCACAAGTTCGAACAAATCAGCATGAAGCTTAAGGCAGGTATATTTGGTGGTCCTCAGATAAGAGAACTTATAAAAGACTAGTTTTGATTATTCATTAAATCCTACTGAACTCTCTGCCTGGCTGTCCCTTAAGTTAGTCATTGCAAACTTCCTTAGTAATCCGAAGGCGGAGTCGATTAATCGATTAACAGCAAGGTGCGGAGGCTTGTGACGAGTTCCCAGAATTGGGAAATATTTCCCCAATGTGCTCAGGAGTCGAAAATCGCGAATGTTCCCGAACAGGAAGCGACATTTTCCATGTGGGAACACGTGGTCTCCAATAAATTGTGGGTGGGTGGGGGGCAGAGTATCTAGTACCTCAGTAAACATATTTAAGAATAGGATGGATATTTTACAAATAAGAGCGTTAAATAAAATAAGATTGGGCATATCCTTGGAGGGCGGGGGTGGAGATGAATGCTGGTTGATGAAAGTGCTGTAATACATGAAACATCATAGAAATTGAGTTTTAAATCAATGTAGTACAAAAATATGTTGTCTATTTGGTTGTTCACCTTGAAATCATTGTCTTTTAATCAGATCTAAGAGGATAAGTTTGAAAGAGACATCACTCTTTTTGACATCACTCTCCCATTGGAAATCTTTTAACTGATAACGATTTAAACAATAATATTGAGTATGTTTTAGTTGGTTGTAATTTTTAGAGAACATGAAGAGGAACGGACGAAATATCTAACTTTAAAGGTGGTTTTAAGTATTTAATATATATTTACTTTTCCAATTTACTATGTGATCTTTTATAGGGTAATGTTCCTCATTCGAAAGAACACAACCTGTCCTAACGAGTATGACTAATTTCCACATGCAGTCTTCCAAAATGAAGTTCAAGCTGTAGCTTTCTTCCAATACTTAAATAGAATACATCCAAACATTACATATTTCTGTCAAATAGAATGTAGGTTCGTATTTATAAAAGATAAATCTGTGCAAAAATTGTTTATGTAATGGATCGAGTACCTCATTATTGACGCAATGGTGTTGTCTACAAGTTTATTTGGCCACCTCGTTCCTCGGCGTCATATATCGGCGCACTTTCCGATCGTTAGGAGGCCGTTACTGTTCAAATATAGGAATTAGCCATAGTACATGGTCTGTTCTTTCAAAAAAAGAAGATTCCCTTTCTAATTATAATTATGCGGGTCAAATGGCAATGTTGTAGCTCACTAAGCTCTCAATCACCCCGCGGAAGAAGCTCTTCCGTTAAAAGGCTGGTTTATGCGATATCCTCTCGAGACTTTAAGAAGATCTTCTTCCGAGGGCTTAGTTAGCTACAACATTGCCATTTTAAACGTATATGTATAAAGAAAATGTATGTATGCATGTAAATAAAGAAAAAAAATAACGTAGCTCTAAAAAGATTCACAACGTTTTTAAATGAGTGTTTGCATGTGGCAAACAAGTGCATGTTCATGTGTGAAGTGAGTATCAAAAGATTTGAAGTTGCTACTGTATGTATGAGTATAAGAGAGAAGAGTGGCGTCTCTTTTATACTTAGATAAGTCACCTTAGAATGCCAGACATGGATGCCTTTGATGAGTAGACGCGTTCTCTAAGCCGAAGATGGATGCGAGAAATGTAAAGCTAATGTGAGTGTTTGCTTGCATGAGTACGCGTTAGATGTGAAGGAATTAAACGGAGAACAAAATTCGCGTAATACTTTCACCTCTTTGAGAGCCATATATGGCTCCCAGTGTTACCTGTTACACGTAAGATGGTCACCTGTGGTACTCAAATTGACTTTCAAATATAGGAATTTAACTCTCGTGATCGCATGAAACATACTCACTCTGTTGAGGCGAATAAAAGTATGAGCCATAATTGGTCATCTAAACTCAAGAAAAACAAATGAATATGTGGTAACAATATAAACTGATATAAGGGTAACAACAATGAAATGAACTTATGAATGTTTATTGTTATACTTATACCAAAATTTTTGTATATAATACTTTCTTTTTAGTAAATGAATAAAGACTTGAGTATAAATGTACGAAAACATCAGCTCTTCCCCAGGTTTGTTCCTTTTAGCTGTTTCTACATATCACTACGAAATGTGAAGATCATGAGGAAATCTCTTTTGTCCTTGTACTTAAAGAAATGTGGCGATCAGAAATACATTGAGTTTGTCCTTGTACTCAATGTAATGTGGGCATCATAAAGATATATCTTTTCTCCTTTTACTTAATGAAATGTGGAGATTATGCAGACATCTCTTATGTTCTTGCAGTGATGAAATCTGGAGATCATAAAGACAACTATTTTCTTATTGTACTAAATGAAATGTGTAGATCATAAAGACATCTCTTTTGTCCTTTTACTTCATGAAATTTGTAGATCATAAAGACATCTCTTTTGTCCTTTTACTTCATGAAATGTGTAGATCATAAAGATATCTCTTTTGTCCTTTTACTTCATGAAATGTGTAGATCATAAAGATATCTCTTGTGTCACTGTAATTAATAAAATGTGGAGATCATGAAAGCATCTCTTTTGTTCTTGTACTTAATGAAATGTGGAGATATAAAAACATCTATTTTTCCCTTGTACTCAATGAAATTTGGAGATTATAAAGATATCGCTTTGCTCTTTGTAGCTAATAAAATGTGGAGATCATAAAGATATTTTTTTATCATTGTACCTAATTAAATCTTGGGAGCATAAAGACATCTATTTGGTCCTTGTAGTGATGAAATGTGGAAATCATAAATATAAATATTTACTCATTTAGTAAATTAAATGTGTAGATCATAAAGACATCCCTTTTGTCCTTTTACTTCATAAAATGTTTAGATCCTAAAGACATCGCTTTTGTCCTTTTACTTCATAAAATGTTAAGATCCTAAAGACATCGCTTTTGTCATTGTACTTAGTGAAATGTTTAAAAAATAAAGAAATCTCTGAAAAGGAAGAGTGATGCGTTCTGTGTGTAGGTATTAGGGTAGAAGATAAGACAGTGGTGTTTCGATGTGTTAGGGCTGTGATGACAAACGTGTCCGAATCTGCCTACGAGTATGGTTCAGCCTCAACGCACCGTCTGGCCGACGGTGGCTCCCTCTGACCGAGATGTTTTGACTCCCCTCTGAGAGGAAATCGAACCTGGTGCCTTAGCATCGTCACCCAATAACTTCTCTACTAGGTTAATGATAGATCCGCTTATTAACAGGGTAACTTGATAAGAATTCTGCAACATTATGTTGTTATTGAGGAAGAAGACAAGGTTGTCGTTCATTCTCTTCGTCATCAAACTTGATTTTTAACTAGAGCATTCCAATGATTTGTAATCTTATAAGTGAAAAATTCGCCGAAACACAAATGAATACATTAACCGGCTACTTTGATTCCAGAACAGCGGTACAGCATGTTGCTAGTCCTTTTAATTATAAACCTATATTTAAAGCTAAGCGTTCTAGTGATTTTTAATCTTATAAGTGTAAAAATTGCCTGAACAGAAATGCAAACGATTACCAGCCGTTGTGATATCGCTACCTCTCATGTCCACATTATGTTCAACTGTAAATCTCAAGGTTCAGATTAACTAAGCCTATTAGAATTCAGAATCCCTCAATCCTTTCGTTACTTAAGGATCTAAAAGGCTATTTCCATCCTGTCTGACTCATCCTCTTCCTTTTTCCCTCTTAGTTTATAGATCAGCTGAGTGGTCCTACTTTGCCAATTTTTAAATCTCTAAAGGGATATGTCGATAACTTTCTCCATTTATTGAACTTGATAGAGATGTCTTTGTGTAATTGGAAATTAATTAAAAGAAATTTTAAGGCGTCTCTGATTCGTCATCACTTAATCTTACGTTAGTCGTCAATCTTCATTTTAGAGTTAGTCATTAAGAATGATAATGGTATAATTCGAAGAACTTACATCTACACACCTGCGGAGCAAATGGAAAGGTCTTCAAGAAAAATAGGAAAATAAATAGGAAAATCAACAATAAGGACTATTCGTATTAAGGTTAGTATGAATTTACTGCTGGGATCACAAAGGTACATGCAGAGCTTTCATATCGGAGTTCGTAAATAGAAACACATTATTCCATTCTACGAATTTTAAGTTTTATGTAACTATAGGAAAAATGATTTATCTCAAGCTAACTCAAGGCCGAAGACTTTATTAAAGAATTAAACAAGGATTAGAGCTTAATCCTTTATCACTAGAACACTGGTTTTTAGGTTAAGAGCAGGGATTCTTACCCCGGGGTATGACATGGGTAAGTGACAGGTGGGCGAGATTGAATTCAAAGAGGATTCATCCTTAAGATTTGGGGAGAAATTATATTTGTTTCGTGAATTTAACGATGTAATTCCATAAAGATAAATACAATAATAATTTTAATTTTAAAAATATAATATTATGTAAAAACGGTGTGATCCGGAAGGTTCTTCTATGGAAGTGGAATTATGACGGTTCTTCTATGAAGGTGAAAATCTGAAGGTGTGGTACTATGAAAGGTAGAAGTCTGAAAGTGCTAATTTGAAGGTGAAACCCTGCTAGTGCTATTGTAAAGTGTTGAAGTTTGAAGGTGCCTCGACGAAGGTGAAAGTCTGAAGGTGCTACTATAAAGGTGGAATTATGAAGATACTAATGTGATGGTAGAAGCCAACTAAGGATTGCTGCCAGAAAGTCTGTAAAGTTAGACGTATAAATTACAGTCCTGGGCCCAATAACTAATCAAAGGTTTCATTTTGTTTTAGTATGTTTGTACCATAATTTGAAGGTGGACTATGCAAAATTTAGAGACCAAACCCATTTTATTAATAAATACACTCAATTGATGCTCTCAGTCAATATTTAATGTGATGTCCCTCGTTCTTCAGGACTGCTTCAATTCGTTTTGGCATTCTGGAGACCAAATTTGTGGTACTAGATTGAATGATATTGCGCAAATTTTGTTCAATAAGTACCGGCAACTGCTTAAAATTGGATGGTTACGGTTTATCAAACGCAAGTTTGATAATTATCGCCTACAAATTCTTTATTGGGTTCAAACCTAGTGAATTCCCGGTCCAAGTTTCCAAAAGTTCGATGATATTTTCAGTCAAGAACTTTGTTTTTTCTTTCGTTTTGCCACAATATAACGCCATCATGCTGACAAATACACTTATAATCTCAAACTTGTCTTGAACTGTTGAGAAATCCTGCTGATGAATCAGGTTTTGGAATCATTTTGAGTTCATGACAGAGTTATTGGCCCAATCCACTAGCGAATTTATGTGGGGATGAGGTTATATTATTTGTTGCGCTAAGGTAACCAATTTGCGGAGGCGCGGTCATTAATCCGTGCTTTTGTACTGCTCAAAACCAACCGTCTCGTGCAGTCTGCGGGAAGATGGTTCTGATATAGTTGACTCGACGGGTAACGAGTTCTTTAAGCAGTGGGCCTAATATATGCCTTTGTTGAAATGGCTCCGACTCGTTATAGTCCTTATAATTTCTAACGATGGATTATGCGTCAAGCTGGGCTAAGCGAAGGTTTCTTCTTGATCAGGATTATAAAAGGACTTTGAAAGGATGCGGCAGAATAAAATAACTTTATTTTTAAATTGGCCTACTAAAAGGGGCAAGCGGAAACGTCTCGAGTTCTTTGCAGTTAGTGAGTAGACTTCTGTTTTTCGCCAAGTATCAAGTCTAAAGGCAGCAGGATTTAGGATAGTTAACGGGGCGTCGTAACGCTACTAAAGGAATGATTGATTCTCTTATTAGCCTAATCTAATCGACTGATCTTGAGTACTGAATTTTAGACTTAATGATCGAATGAATTTATTGCCGAATCTCGAATGTCTGTCTGTCTGTCTCTCTCTCTCTCTTTCTCTCTCTCTCTCTCTCTCTCTATATATATATATATATATATATATATATATATATATATATATTGTGTGCCTTCTCCAAGGGGCATGATCTTGACTTGTCTGTGGGGCGGACCCAGTGATCTAATTTGTTTGTAACTTCCACCCTTTGGGTGGAGATCCGACAGCTATGTGTATCGGTTGTACTTACATATTTCCCATGTCTCAGATTTATCTTAATTATAGGGAATCGCTTGTCTCTTACAGTTGTTTGTGAAATTTTGCTCGCCAAAGCCTCTATTTGTGTAGCTTGCATGTTGTCTCCCGTTGTCACCTTTTGGCTGATATTCTCAAAACGCGTATTTTTCTGTGTTTGTGAGAGACTCGCATTTATTCAGGTGGTGACCTTTGATAGTTGTGCGTACGTTCATGTGTTTCTGTGTGACTCAGAAGAACCGCTGATTTTATATCTATTTAATAAATCTACAATTTGATATAAATATTTTCTTTCTTTTTCAAAATTTCTTTGGTTCTTTATTTATTACACGTGGCATATTATTTCCTTAATTTACACAAATAGCCATTCTTAGGATTTGATAGATTCACAAAGTGTGCATTTGTGGAGTTCCTCCTTGCTGGGCCTATTAAATCCTGCAATTTAGATGCCACAGGCCTACCTATTTTACAAGATGAGCCCCACAAATTAACCCAATATACACGTCCACCCTACATACGCATACAATTCTAAAGCCTTGGCCCGTAACAGCAAAAAGAGACCCATAGCGAGTAAACCAAACTAATTACTGACGATAATGCCTCCCTAGAATGACCAAGATAATCTGGCCTAACAGAAAAGTGGAGGAATTACCTTTACCTGATCCCCGAAATACTGCCTCACCTATCATTCTCTCATGCTAATAAAAGTGAACTGACAATAGCAAACAGTCTCGACCAATTTATCTTTATTATCTAGACTTATCCTAAACCAAAGTAGTTTATCTGTTGGATACGATTTTCCACAAGGGATTAATTCGTGTACAGAAGTCAGGGAACGTCAATATTTTGGGTAATCTTTTAAGTGAACTCTCAAAAATGTACATAATACGAGTGAATTATTTAATACTGTTTATCATATTGATTCTTAGTACGCAGTCTAGAAAATAGTGATGCTTTTACATGCCGTCGACAATAAAAAATAACTGCCTCACATTTGTTGTTGATTGTACAGGGTGATTCGAAAGGCTTGTTACCTTGTGTAAATATTGTTTTAATTTTGTATTTGAAATATTGTTTGAATTTTGTATTTTAGATGACCAAAAGACTCTCTCTGTTAATATTGTTTTCATTTTCTATCTCAAATGGCTGACAAGAGCCCCTCTAGTTTGGGAGAGAGGATGATTGCAAGTGTATGGGCACTTGATCGTGTGTATTCTATTTTGGAAATAACATGGAAGATGTGCGACATGACTTAACTGCAATGAAAGTGAATACTCTAAAACAGTACAGGTGTTTAATATTATTACTCTATTGTTATAATTACTTTTCGATAGGTGGTAACAAGACTTTTGGACCACCCTGTACATCAAACGTGGTGTTTGTAGATAAACACTAAAGAAGAACTAAGAAGTTATCATACCCAATTCCAATTTAACCTTGGCCAAGCCAGGCCTAAAAATCATTCCTAACAAAATTCAGGCATAGGTAAGCCAACATAACCTTAGCTAACCAAGTTTACTCTCGCAAATATATCGTGTAACACGACAATGCCGAAACCTATCTAACCTTATCAATAGTCGCACAAACCAAGGTAGGTCCATCTAGGTTTGTTTACCCTCGTACAGACCATCCCCTTCTATTATCACTTAGTCAAGCTTCACACAAACTAACTTATTAAATCCTCGCACAACCTATCATATTCCATTCTGATTTAGTAAAGCCTCGCACACTTTATCATACTAAATCCTCACTTAGTCAAGTCACAGATAACCTCTTGTATTCTTTTCTTGTTTAGTCAAGCTTTGCAAAATCTATACTCTTCCATTCTCGCTCAGTCAAGCCCAGTACAATCTATCTATTTTATTCCCCCTTACTCAACCCTTGAAAATCCTATTTTTTTTCGATTTTCGTTTAGTCAAACCTTGCAAAATCTATCTTATTTAATTTTTGAGTCCAGCCTAGCACAACCTATTGTATTCTATTCTCGCTTAGCCAAGCCTCTCACAACATATCATATTCCTCTCTGGCTTACTTAAACTTAGCAAAACAATACTATCCCTTTCTTACTTAGTCAAGCTCGGCACACTCTATCCTATTCTGCAAAACATATCCTATTCCATTCTCGCTTAGTCAAACCTCGCCACCCTATCTCAATCCATTCTCACTTAGTCAAGCTTTGCAAAATCCTATCCTATTCCATTAATACTTGATCAAACTTCCTCGCACAATTTATCCTATTTCATTCTCGCTTAGAAAAGCCTCCCACAAATCTTCCATACTTTGTACCAGACAAACAAAATCTCCCTAATTCCCTACTCAACCCTATTTATGTGCAAGTAATTGAACGTATGTAGGCCTAATTCAAAATATTGTGAACAAGCCTAACATAATAAGGGAAAATCTTGCCTAAGTAAAGGCTGAAATAATAAGGCCTAACTACCCAGCGCCTGCTCCACCTGGCGAGGCAATGTGCTTACACAACTTTGTTAAGAAAGTTAAGGACTTTTATTGCAGACAAACCTGATCATTATTTGTTTGGAGCCAGTCATAAAGTGAGGTCGCGCTATTGACGTCACTCACGCACATACCGAGATACACACCTAATCTTCTTGCCAGTGTACACTGTGAGGAAATTCCCACGTGGAAGATCTTCAGCAGAAAGGAACTCCCATGTGCAGCAGAAGGCTCGGCTAGGCCTAAAGTGGTAAGCCTCCCCCATCCCCCCCGCACCTTCCACAAGCGTTAGCCTAAAATCAAGTCCCCCCCCGATTCACCTTTATGCGGGTTAAAATAGCTCTGCAAGAAGATTCGAGGCCCTTTGAGAGTAGAGCTGTTTCCCGATAACCCCCAACTACGGGTAGAGCCTAGGACATAAATAAGGCTCGACTTCCCGGAAGAGACACAGAGTTGAGGAGTCTCGCTAGAACCCAGAAGATTTCCCCATGGTTCCAAGTCAAGTGCTAGCAACAAAGCAAAGTGACAGCTGGACTATTTTGTTTATTTGGAATTAGCCCCAGCCAGAAGGCAATTCTACTGAACGATCGCCCGAGTGATTTTTCCGACTTCTTTCATCAACTCCTTTGAAGCTTCCCTTATTTTGGGTAGCCGAAATACTCTTCCTTGGACGGGAAGTTACCCCTCCATCTTTGCTTTTGGAGAACCATCATCACTCCAACCTCCCGCTCTGAAGTCCGAGTGGTCTCACCTCGCGTACAGAAGACATCCGTAAGCCAACCTCCCTCCCGCATTCAGTAAGCCAAATGAGTTTAATCTTCCCCTTTTCGTTTATTGATGTGAATTTTGCCCGTTAATTCTCTGAGGTAATTTTACCCTTCAATTCTCTTATTAATTTTTTGGTGTAAATGTAATTCTATTTTTGTTCAAGTCTCTTTAAATAACCTTCAACTTTGCCATTGTCCATAATTTACCTGACTTCGTTGCAACCTCTCGTTACTCAACCCGTCTGAACGCGTGGTTTTCCGTCCCTTTTGTCGGTTCGCTTTCAAGCTAGTGGTCCTCTCCCATAGATATAATATGGTATTGATATAAATTAATGTTATACCACGACATATATATATATATATATATATATATATATATATATATATATATATATATATATATATATATATATATTAATATACATATTATATAAATCTGCTGTCAAGTGTGTTGGGGTTTTTACGAACCCGTGTCATTTTAATTTCGACATCAGAAGTTCCCTTGTTATTCACGTACATCCCTTTTATTTTAATTTTTGTATTGTACTGGCAGAAGGTAAGTTCAAGTTATTTGAACAGCAGTGGAACGTAATCTATTTAGATTTTGTGTTGGACCCCATGTAATTATCTTTTTTTTATTGTGTTCGAATTTTTGAGACTCTCCTGGTTATTAATCCAAAAGAGTTAAGGTCTTTGTTGTCCTAACTCCGGTAGGAACATTTTAATTTTTTTCTCCGCTTAGAAACAGCAGAGGTAAGTATCTCATTTTTTTGTGATCAAGGACTTCAAGAAGATTCGAGTATTCGTTTCTCGTGGGTAGTGTCCTAGCTCGTTCGCGTATCAGTGTTACCTCAGTTAACTGCGTAAAAATGTCATCCTTCAAAAAATTCAAGAGTCAAGGTGAAATCTTAGGTCTTTCGGGCAAAGACCTGCTAAATTTCATACAGGAAGAAGAGAGGAACGAACGGGCAGAGCGAAGGAAATTGGAGATGGAAAAGAACAAACTGGAGATGGAGATGGAGGAGAGCAAACTGAATATGGAAATGGAGGAGAACAAACTGAAGCTGGAAATGAAAATGGGAAAGAACAAAATGGAGGAGAACAAACTGAAGATGGAGATGGAGGAGAACAAACTAAAGATGGAGATGGAAGAACGTGAACAAATTAGGCAGCATAACCTGGAAATGAGCCGAAATCAAATGGATTCTCAGTCCATCGGTTCCAGGGCTGAAATTCACCAAACTCCTTCAGTCCACCTTCCCGCTTTCAATGATAGAGAGGACTTTGGGTCATTTTTTGCCCATTTTAAGGGGAATCTTTCAGATCAATAGATGGGATCTTGAAAATGATGGCGTCGCTCGCATACTTCCCCTTCTAAATGCCAAGTTAAGGAATATCTTCGTAGCCCTTCCTCCAGAAACAACTTTGGACTATTCCACGTTAAATACCTAATTGCTAGCCGCTGTTTACATGAATAGCGAATTCTACCGCTCCCGATTCCGTCTGGAAAGGATCCGCCCTGGCCAAACCTTCCGACAACACGGGTACATCCTCCAAAGAAACCTTCAGTGTTGGCTGGATGCGTGCAAGATTCCCCAGGTCTACGAATCCCTTCTGGACTTCTCCCTTAGGTCAGCTTTTAGCTGCCGTGGCTTCCGAAATTCGCGCCTTCATTAAGGATAAACGTTGCGCCACTTTCAAGGAGTGCTTGGAAGAGGCCGATGTTTACGCGGGTAGTCATGATTTATACCCTAAGGATGTTAAAAAGGCTCCCCAATCGCCCCACAAAACTAAATTTTATGGCCCTAAGACCCCCCCCTAAATGGGTTCCAAGATTTACCAAAGATCCTAGTCCCTCGAAGCCAAGAAAGTTCCATCCATCGGAACAACGAGACTTTAAGTCCCTAGTTTCTTTTCCCCCGGTTGTGCCATACCAAAAGAACCCGATCGTCTGCTACACCTGCCGAGTTCCCGGCCATTACCGCACGAACTGTCCTCAAAACTGCAGATTCGCAAACTCTCAGTCCCACCAAGTACATCAAATCTGGGCTGCCCCTGATTTTCCTCCGTCTCCTCAGAAGACTCCCGAACCTCCCTCGCCCGCCAAAGACCCGGTCCATCAGGTGAATTTTCTCTTTAATGAGAACAATACTGGTGGATTGAAGTTCGATAACGGAACTGTGAACAGTCGCCGAGTATCCACCCTCAGCCGTGACACCGGGTGCATCTGCATTATAGTGTCTGAGGACCTACTCTTCCCTGTTGGGCCCGACCACAAGAAAATTGCGATGGTCCACGACTACCTTGGCCGGGCGAGTCGTTTCCCAGTAATTCGTTGTCACATCGAGTGTGACTATATGTCCGGTTGGGCAGAAGTGGTAGTGGCTCCAATCCAATTCTGCACCATTTTATTCGGTCAGAACCCCGTAATTTACGACCATCCCGTGGCCCAGCCCGTGATTACCCGTATACAGGCAGCCCTGGAATCCCGTGCACCTGTTCCCCTGAAAACCCCTATCGACCCGGAGTTCCAAGCCCTCCGGAGCGATAAGTTTTCCCGCGCCCAGAAGGAGTGCGCAACTCTTCCCCCTTTGGGAGAAAAATAAAGCCCTCGAGCGTGATTCACCCGAGGCAACAAACGAGTCTCGTATCCCGTGAAAAAGGACTTATTGAGAGGTTTCAGACCTAATTGGACCTTAATTCACGAGAACCAAAATTCAAGCCTGGCGCGAAGGTGCTGGTGCTATTCCCACGGGAAGCAACAAAATCCTTAGCCAGTTAAAGGGATCCTACCCCGTCCTCAAGGCTAGAGGACCCGTGGATTACCTCATCCATACTCCGGCGGGAGCGAAGGTTTTCCACGGGAATTGTATATATATATATATATATATATATATATATATATATATATATATATATATATATATATATATATATATATTATATCATCAATTTTCCTAATTATGATTGTTTTTAGGTCCACTAAATTGTTAAGTTTTTTTTGTCCCATATTTATGCCTCCATTTAATTGTATCCTTTTTCTTTTGGTTCCACTGAAATGTCGCCAATGTTCTCCTGTGATTTTTCTTTTGTTTAAAATTGTATTATTTAAATTCCCTATAATCGACCTGTTTAAGGCTTATGCCCATAAATTCTCCGCTGAGATCAGATTTACGTTTTTTTGTGTGTGTACACCTGTCGTAGCAGGTCAGAATTTCCCTAGACCTTTGATAATTCTAGTTTGACGGGTTGGGATGATCCTTTCCTACGCAACTGCTCTGTAAAGCATCATCTTACGGTTGGAAGATGTGTGAGGAAATCCTCACGTGGAAGATCTTTAGCAGAAAGGAACTCCCATGTGCAGCAGAAGGCCCGGCTAGTCCTAAAGTGGTATACCTCCCCCCCACCCCCCGCCCCTTCCACAAGCAGTAGCCTGAAATCGAGTCCCGCCACGATTCACCTTTATGCGGGCTAAAATTGCTCTGCAAGAAGATTCGAGGCCCTTCGAGAGTCGAGCTGTTTCCCGCTAACCCCCAACTCCGGGAAGAGCCTCGGACATAAATAACGCTCGACTCCCCGGAAGAGACACAGAGTTCAGGAGTCTCGCTAGAACCCAGAAGATTTCCCCATGGTTCCAAGTCAAGGGCTAGCAACAAAGCAAAGTGACAGCTGGACTATTTTGTGTATTTGGCATTAGCCCCAGCCAGGAGGTAATTCCACTGAACGATCGCCCCGAATGATTTTTTCCGACTTCTTTCATCAACTCCTGTCGAAGCTCCCCTTATTTTGGGTAGCTGAAATACTTTCCCCTGGACCGGAAGTTCCCCCCTCCCCTTGCTTTTAGAGAACCATCATCACTCCAAACTCCCACTCTAAAGTCCGAGCGGTCTCACCTTACGTACAAAAGACATCCGTAAGCCAACCCCCCTCCCTCCTTCAGTAACCCAATTGAGTTCATCTTCCCCTCTTCGTTTATTGATGTGATTTTTGCCCGTTAATTCCCTGAGGTAATTTTACCCTTCAATTCTCTAATTAATTTTTTTGTGTAAATAAAATTCTATTTTTGTTCAAGTCTCTTTAAATAACCTTGAACTTTGCCATCGTCCATAATTTACCTGACCTCGTTGCACTCTCTCGTTATTCAGCTCGTCTGAAGGCGTGGTTTTCCGTCCCTTTTGTCGGTTCGTTTTCAAGCTAGTGGTCCTCTCCCATAGATATAATGTGGTATTGATATAATGTAATGCCATACCACGACATACACCAACAGTGACATTCGGCTTAATACGATATCAATGCTAGAAGTTTATTTTTCAATCATATTTTCGTGATGCGTCAAACTAATCTTTCAGTTTCATTTTGAGGAAGGGGAATGAAACATATTAGCATGGCTTAAGGCAGGGATTTCCAACGCGGGGTGAACGTTCCACTGTTGAGACCTGTGAAAATTTTAGTGAGGCATGGGCATGGAATCCAAGAATATATTTTAACAATGCGCATGTTTTTTTTAGAATTTTGCTAAATTCCACTTTGACAACCAATGGCTATATGAAGTCAGATCAAAATTGGTTTGTTTTCTGATGGCTTGCCTGGTTTGGACAGGAAGACTTTGAACTTTTCTGGGTAGGCTCTTATGTTTAATTAGGCATTGATAAGTTCGGCAATGCACCTGACTATGTTTTCGGGGGCACTCTCGTTTTATAAGGGTTTTGTTAGGCCTGTTGTCCCGGGTGCTTTTGGTTTGAAGGCGTTTATTCATAGCACTTGTAACTTCCTTAGTCCCTGTTGTTCTTCTGTAGTTATCCACCTGTGCTGCCGGTGCCAATCTCTGTATGTGTGTTTGTATAAATTCGGCGACTCTTCTTTCTGTCTCCCTATCGAATCTTTCGTTGTCTCCCTCTTCTATTGTGTAAATTTCAATAAAAAAACAATACGGCTTTAGGAAAGAACAAGATGCAACCATAGCACTAGCAATTATCACAGAAAGGTTAGCACAACCCTATGCCGAAAAGAGTTACGTAGACGTGGTCCTCCGTGATGTCAAAAAGGCCTTTGACAAAGTCTGCGTCAAGGGATTAAAATATAAACTCCTTTGACTCAATCTCGGCATCAAGATGGAAAGGTTACTGGCTCATTATATAACGAATAGGAAGGCATTTATAAGCGTTGAGGGCCAATAATGGTCCACCTTTCACCTTCAGAATTGGGTCTCGCAGGGTGGGTGTTTGAGCTCCACTCTGTATTCCATCTTCACGGCAGACCTTCCGTCCCAATTATCCCTGTACTGTATAAATATACAATACGTGAACGATATCAGCCAGGAGATCTCATTACGCTCTACAAACTCTAGATGGCAAGCAATAACAAGGACCGCTGAATGGGAGATCAAAAACTTAAATGACTTTGAAAAGAAATGGAAGATTAAAACCAATGTGACTAAATTCAAAATAATTCCTATTCTCAAACGAAAAACGGACCAGTTAAATATCGATGGAACAGAATATGAATACTCTACTGAAGTTAGTGTGCTGGGCTTTCATATAATCACAAGAGGGCTAACACCACCATATTAAAACCAGGACCACTAAGGCAAACTCCGGCCTAAGACTGATTCATTCCCTGAGGCACATGAGTTCACAAAGAAAAAGAACTTTATACAAGGCCCTCATAGAATCAGTCTTGATATACGCGCTAATTCCGTTACACTTAACATCAACATCGTGCAAGAATAAATTACAAAGAATTCAAAATAAGGCACTATACCTAATTACAAACACAAGAAGAATGGAAAGGAGAAGAATTCAGGAAATAATACACACGGCCAATATTGAACCAATCAATAAAACCTTAGAAAAACGGGCCAGAAATATTTCGTCGAAAATAGAGGATAAACATCCAAAGACGAGTAGAGAACTGATGATTCCACAAAGGAATCAAGTTCGTAAATCATTCCCGAGCAGCAAGCATCGCCTGCTGCAAGAACAACTGCAAGTCTTAACGTAAAATAAGATGATAGTAAAACGGACATAAATTCAAAGCTAAATTCGAGAAAAAGGCATAAATGTCTTACGTAAGAGTACGGAAATAAAAACCCATATTAGGACACAATAAATTAGAAGAAACATTACCTGAAAAGGTACCTAAACGATCAACCATTAACTAGACAAAAGAAAAATTGAAACAAGGAAATATAAGTAACTTAAAAAATTAAACTTAGAAGAATCAAAAGAAGACAAATAAAACCAATAAAATGAAGAGATCAGCCAGTAACCTGGCAACCCACACTTTAACTCAAAGCTACACTTCATCCACCTCCCCTAAAAAAAACTCTCATGCTATCTATCTTCCTTCTTTTCTCACGTCAAAATTCGTTGGCTGATTTGCTTCATTCGCTTCCACATGTTTGTCGTTAGCATCAGCTCGTTGTGATTGACACCGTCTCTTGTTTTAGTCACAGGTACAATGTTCTTACTGAACTAAAGGATTCACTTATCCTTTTTTGGTCAATAAATGTGTTTGATTCTTTTGTATTCAATAGTTAAATTACAATATTAAAAATAGTTAAAATCTTTTTTTACTTTTTTAATCACCCGATGGGGCGTACGTTTATCTGAATAGTTATATTGGTGCCAGGGGTGAAGGAGATTGAGACACATTCATCTCATTGACATCTCGATCGGTAAAGAAATTCAGAGCTGTGACGAAGAGAAAGTTCAAGTGTTGGTCTTTGGGAGAATAAATGGCGATCAAGTAATCCTTATGGGGTTTGCCCACTGCATTTATTCAGATACCCCAGTAAGAGGGTATGTTTTACAATTTTCGCCATAGTCTACAGACAAGTGAAAATAAATTATACATATACTACTATTACTATCATATACTTCTATTATAGACTTTTACTACTTCTACACCCTGTTAAGATATAGGCAGTTCTAGGCTCAATAGACAAAACTGTCCATCCGATATTTCTTTGATTTACGGTCAATCTAGGCAATTAATTCAAACGCACATAATTTTTCACAGAAATTATTTTTTTTAATCAAATTTTAAATTTAGTTTAGTTTTTCTTTCACAAATCAAAAACATGATAAAGATAAATCATAATTTGTCTAAAATAGAAATTAAGTTCGTTACGTGTGAAAATTAGACACTGGATATGAGCGACCCAATAAAGATGGAAAAAAAGTCATACGTTGCCTTAAAATAGAGAAGGTGGCACGTGCCATTTTTAATACCATGATAGACGCAGTTAAGTGAAAACAGGTGAAATGTGCTTTTTAAAAGACCACAATAGGCGCAATCAAGCGACAAAAGCTAAGCGAGAAAAAGTAGTACGTGCCTTTGTAAGACCAGGATAGGCGCAACTAAGCAAAAAAAGTTACTCGTGCCTTCTTTAAGACCACGATAGGTGCAGCTAAGCGGCAAAAGGTGGCCCGTGCCTTCATTAAGACCAAGAAAGACACAACTAAGCGACAAAAGATCGCCCATGCCTTTTTTAAAGACAACAATAGGCGCAGTTAAGCGAAAGAGGTCGCCTGTGCCTTCTTCAAGACCATTTAAGGCACACCTACCTAGCGACAAAAGGGAGTCCGTGCCATTTTTAAGACCATGTCAGGAGGAGCTAAGCGGCAAAAGGTGCCCCGAGCCTTCTTTAAATCCACACGAGGTGCAGCTATGCGCTAAATTTGGTATCAGGTGAAAAGAAAGTATATTTCGGAACTAATAAGCACAAACAAAAGAGGGAATCTTTGCTAAAAGTAGAGTTGGAAATAATGGATTTATTCAAGGGAAACTAAAGTTCATTATGAAGGATGATTTTTCCATGCAGGCGTTGAGGCCAGGAGGGCGCGCCTGTATTAGAGGTTTCAGTTGTTGCTGGGGCAATGCACCCCTTGCTTTGCTTAGGTAGGAATGTGATGGGAGACCTTGTAGAGCAAGCAAAGAGCTTCTTTAATCACTCGGTGTTCTCTAACGCCTATGATCAGTCCTCACCCGCTATTACTGCTAACTGAAGCTCTTCAAATTACCAGAAAATTAGCAAGATGGCTAAAAAAACAGGGGGAATAAATAAAATAAACAGGACGAGTAATGAACTAGAGGAGTAGGAAAACAGGAAATGTAAAGAACTGGAAGAGTATGAAAAACAGAATATGTAAATAACTGGAGGAGTATGAAAAACAGGACGAGTGCCAAAAACAGGACAAGTACAAAAAAACAGGACGAGTACAAAAGCAAAATAACACGAGTTAAATAAATGGCATCGGGTTGGCGTCCTTCGTCCCTCACTCAATGGGGGAGGGCAAATCTCTCCATGCCTTCGTCACCTGCGTGTTCCCGGCGATAACTTAAAAAGCTTTTTGAGAAGAGTAAAGGCATATATCCCTTTGTGGTAATCCTAGTAACTCAAGAGATCGAGGGAGTGAAAATAAATAAAAAACACATTTTATGTTGTTTGAGTCCCAATCCAAACTCTGTCTATCGAGATATAGACATTATACAATAAAGCCTGTTTGTTTCTTGCCTTTTGTTTGTTAGCCTCAAAACTAAAATATTACAGTCTTTTTACTTGTATCCTAAATTCTGGAAACTTAGGCGAATTTGATATTTATTTTACCTACCCCGTTGCGTGTAGCTTCACATTTAAGCGCTAGCATGTTTAGAGACCAAATTTAAAATATGTCAAATGGCAGAATTTAGTTGTTTTGTTGATCCTGAAAATTCTCCTTACAGAAAACACATAGAATAGAGTTAGAAAAGTACATTTTGTTTCCACTTTAATTTAGAGTTCAGTTGTAGCATTATTGCCCTTGCTGCACAATCAACTCCCTTGAAGCATGGATCTGATCTATTTCGGGGTCGCTTAATTTACAGGCATTGGAGAGACGCAGATTGGAGTGTGAACTGATACAGGTTTTCAATGAGTTAAACGGTTATGACAAGCTTAAATCTTATTCATTCTTTGAGTTTATTAATTTAAGTAGGACAAGAAAGAATGGATTCAAAAAACAAGTAATGCTATAACCACTTGTCTACCATTCACATTCTCCTAAAGTATGTTTGACTGTTTTAAGGCGGGTATTGTAAGCTAGTCCTAATCAACTGAAGATGGAATAATCGAATGCCATGATTGTATGTTACGATCAATTTCCCATTGGTCTTATTATTCAGTTCGATTGTTTCATTTTCCTTTACTTGAGACTATAATATTTGAGTTATAAGGCTACTACAGACGTTTTGGAAGTATGTAGATGGTGGCACAATAGTTATATTATTGGCTCGAAGAACGAAAGGCGTTTGATACCACAAGATTCGATTTTGACAGTCGATTTGCTGCTGTCTTTAGCACCGTTCCGGTAACTTAGGCGTCTCCTTTGGATCTCACGAACGGCGTAGGGAGGCGAGGAGGGGGTGCTGTAACTCGGCTTAGAACTGGCCTTATTTAATCCCCTGCCCAAGTTTGCGTACTAGAGAGGTCACTTCACTAACGGCTTTCCACACTTGTCTCTTGAATTCGGGACGAGTTCGTGCAAACAGACCCGTAGACTATTTGGTTTCTTGAATCTGGTGTTATGATGGTCTCGCGCCAGGAGGTGGCAAGCCTCGACCTGACGCCAGAGCGTGCTTCCATCTTGCCTGTTTTGTTTTTAATTTAATTTGTGCGTTTGAGTGTCATGGGTTTGTTTGAATTTTGTTTTAGCTTTTGGGTTTAATCTAGCCTAGCATTAGGCTACAAATTGATTACACCTTTCCGGACAATCAAACGTGTCAACATAAGTAGGATTCGGTAAATCAGGCCTCTGTATAAAAAAAGATTGCGACGTGATAGAAGAGGTAACTACCCTTCTGCGCGGTAACTTCAACTGCACCCAATGTCTGAGATACTGTCAGTTCCGGGTAGGGCTGTAGAGCAATACTAAAGTAGACTGACACTCTTACTTGAACTTCCTCTCAAGTGCTTATGAGTCATGCCCCATCCCTTCCCCGATATCAAGGGACTATCATCATTCATGCTTTTAAATCGCTTGGATTATAATTTCTTTGATATTGGTAATTTGAATTATCAGAATTGGCCTTGAGTGAATCACATATTCTTTGTCGGCCCAATATAAGCTAAAAATAACGTTCCTTTGCCGATAAAAGGAATTTGCATGTCCGAACTATTTTTTTATATATCCTGAATTGAAATGAAAATAAAATGTACTTTCCTAAATTTGTTCTGTGAATTTAATATGGGGAGAATTTTTGGTGTCAACAAAACAACTTAATTCCGCGATCAGCCATTTTTGAAATTTGGTCTCTAAATATAAGAGCACCTTAAATGTGAAGCTGCACGCGACGGGGGAAGTAAAATAAATAGCAAATTCGACTTCGTTTGCGGAATTTAAGATACGAGCAAAAAGACCAATATTTTAGTTTTGTGTCTCATTAAACAGAGGCAAGAAACAAACGGGCTTTTTTATTGTTTAATATCTATATCTCCATAGAAAGAAGTTGGAGAGGGACTCATAAGAACATAAAATGTTTTTTTTTTGCATTCTCGCTATTTCTTAAGTTACCACGATTACCACTAAGAGATACAGGCTTCTAATCTTCTCAAAAAAAGCTATTTGAGTTATCGCTTGGGTCATGAAGGTAATGAGAAAATGGAGATATTCTCCCTCACCCATTGATTTAGAGACGAGGGATGCCAACCCGATGCAATTTATTTTTTTGCTTTTGTACTCGGCCTGTTTCTTTTTACTCGTCCTCTTTGATTTTACTTTTGTTTTTTAGTACTATACCTGTTTTGTTACTTATGTTGAAGGGATGAGTATACTCTTCTGAGGGGGGGCGGGGGTTCTCGTTCTGTTTTTTTTACTCGCTTTGTTTTTTGGTAGTCCCCCTGTTTGTTTTTTAATCCTGTTTTTTCTGCTACTTGTCCTGTATTTTAACTCGCCTTAGGTTTTTACTCGTGCTGTTTTTTTTCTCACTCGGTTTGAGGGTTACTCATCCTGTTTCTTTGTTATAATTTCTGGGTATTTTTTTTGCTACTTGTCCTGTATTTTTTACTCGTCTTGTTTTTTCTACTCGTCCTGTTTCTTACTCGCCCTGTTCTTTGGTATTCGTCCTGTTTGTTTGTTTTTTCTCTTGTTTTCTTTTTGTTACTCCTCCTGTATTTTAACTCGTCTTGTTTTTTGTACTCGTCCGGTTTGTTTACTCACACTTTTTTTTAACTCGCCCTGTTGTTTTTTTACCCCTCCTGTTTTTTCTAGCCATCTTACTAATTCTCTCCTAATTTGAAAAGCTTTCAGTTAGCATTAATCTCTGGTGCAGACTGATCAAAGCCTTTAGCTAAGTCCCAGGGATTAAAAAAAGCCCTACCCATCCTCTAGAAAGTCTTCTCACCCAGGACCAAACAGAAGTAATGCCCCTGGTACAATTGAGACCTGTTCAAGCAGCGTGCCCTCCCCACCTCACTTCCCCAGGAGAAACTGTTGCTCACTCTCGAATGGTCTTTTCCACCTCTTTTTAATCTATCTTTTTCGCATCTGCTTAGACCCAGAAAAGGGTGATATAGGGTATTAAACGTTCTAAAAAAAACCCGCTTCCGTGAGGAAAAGTTCGATCGATAAAACCTCTGACTTCGTTGGCCCTTTTCACGAATGAGCAAATTATTTTGTCAATTTTAAGTCGCCTTTATGCGGGTTTTATCTCTTTCCTACTTTACCACCTCTTTCCAAATGGGAAAAAAATGGCTCCAAAGATCAGTAAAATAACCGAAAATTGCCAAGATTTTCGCTTTGTGAAATTGCTGTTAGGATCAGTGGTTCACACACGGTTTGGGGTTATGGCCGCATTAGGATCCCAATTTATGCCTCTGACCCACACACCCTTATTTTCAATAAATAATATGAATAAATTACAATTTTATTGCAATTCTAAATTACAATTTTAAAACCAAATATATAAACACTGGAAAATATATTTATTTTTTTCAAATGTAATTCAACTAAATTAATTTAAACTTTATAATGGCCTTACAAAAATCTAGGCTTAAATAGGTTAAGACCTATGGGCACGTTCATGAGGCATAGAGTCTGTGACCCCCGCTAAATTTTAACATCATTTTGTAGCCCCCTTCAACTAAGCCTTGGACCTCCGGTTGGGAAATATTGGTTTAGATTACCCTTAAACATGAATTGAAATACAATGGATACAATTGAATTTTTTCTTCATAGAATATCCTAAATTAAAATTATATATATATATATATATATATATATATATATATATATATATATATATATATATATATATATTTGTTGAAGACTACGGTATATTTCGCCTTGATCAATTTCCTTTGGCAACTTTCTATTCTTCTTACTGCCTTTTTTAGTCCATCTTGTAGACGGTAGATAACTTTTCCTATATTCATATCTCTTTTTAATAAATGCGTTTCGTAAAAAACAAACTTAAATTGCTGAGTTTTCGATCTATTTGATCATCTTCGAAGCGTCTTTAGGTATTCTTTCCTCCTTTACCAATGAAATATAATAGAGTCAGAATCAGGTTGAATGAAAAGAAAACGGTTTTTAGGGGATATTTATTCCTCCTTGCGTATGCGTAACGTCAAGGAAAACGAGCCAATGATGAAATAAATCCAGCATACCGCAAGAAACAGAAAAACAGGATTATTTTTTCTTCGGAAAATTTTAGAAGAAAAGGATAAGGGTAACATAGTTTATGGCCAATTTCAAAGATATTGCAGTGGAACTGTCTTTCCTCTGCAGAAAATAGACGTTCTATAATACAGCTCCTGCTATCCATTTTAATGTAAAAAAAAAACATTTTGGTTTTACCATTCTCTGTTTGTTACATTGACCTTCCCCCTCTTTTAAAAAACTTTAATATTTCAGTTACTTTCAAATACGAGACAACTATAAAAAACATTCTAGGGTACAATAATTATAACAATATTGGGTGAGGTTATTCGGTCGAATGTTCTGTTTGTCCAAGTGAATAATTTGGACAGACAGCATAAATACAATGTTAGGAGAGCTGTAAATAATAGTGCGTTTCGGGGGGCATATGTCAGAAAATGACCACTTAATTAATTGGAATTCAGCAAAATTTATTTTTCGCTCAAATGACTCAATTAAAATAAACCTTGTTGAATGTTCATGTATAAACCAATTTAATAACTTTAACATTTCCCCTGGCCTTTTTAAAAATTGATGTTGTTATGAAAAATATCATTCTTAAAGAAATTAACTTTGAGTTATGTTCCTATTTTTTTTTTTTTTTGCAAGTTTGATTTTTATAGGAACCCGATGTGTCAATTTAATTATTGCATTAATCTTGTCCTCTCTCCTTGTCTCTCTCCCCTTCGTTTCCATTTACTTCTCGTGTCTCTCCTAATCGCCCTCTTTAGACTATCGCTTTATCTGTTAATCGTTTTAACCCTTTTGGCTCTGTTCTTGATTCTTTCTGTCTCTCGGTTTGACTTTGCTACCTACTTCCTCATTGGTGATTTCTTTTCTCAGAGGCGGTCTTTTATCTTTTAATAGCTTATATATACCTTTATTATATTAAAGTACTTGAAAGCACTTTTTCATTTTTCCTGCCGGACATTGCATTCATTGCGAACCTCACGTGCTACTTTGTGAGTTATTCATTTCATATATATATATATATATATATATATATATATATATATATATATATATATATATATATATATATATATATATATATATATTGATGATAGAGTTGTTCCTTTGGAATCCTATAGTATTAATAAATTACAAAAACAACCTCTAAATGGACGTAAGTTAACATTATTATCAAAAGTAATGTAAAAAAAATGATAACAACCTCTAAGAAAAAATTCCAAAGTCCAAATTTAAACACAATAGCTAAGACAACGCTAGATATAATTAAAGAGTCCTACTAAAATATATATATATATATATATATATATATATATATATATATATATACAGGAAGTCCTTAATTCTGGTGACATAGGCAAAACGCATATTTTCAATAATATAATTAACTACATTTAATTTATTTTAAATAATAATATTAGCATCTTGGATGTGATTTTAACCATTTATTATGCAGGGTTTGAGGCGCTTTGCACGATTTACTCGTTGCTTCAATTCCCAATTTCCGTCAACATGAGAACATTCATTTATGATGCCTTGTTAACTAAGGTGCCTAATATCATTAGTTCCTTGGATCCTTCCTTAGTATATCCCAGAAAAGAAGTCAAGGGCGGTAAGGTCTGGTGACTTAGAAGATCACTGGGATATTCCTTATGTGTCGAGATTTTAGAAAAACTGTAAAGCGAACGAAAGATCATTAAAACTAACTTCTTTTTAAGGGATAAAGAAGTTTTCTTACAAACTCCACGCGTTTTCAGCTACGAGAAAACTGATTCCAATATATAAATGCAATCAATGTCATTTAATAAGAATAAGCTAAGTTAATCCTTAAATTAAAGCAATAAATGTATAGATGCTAAAATAAAACAAATCCTAAGTATCAAAATAAAGGCATTAATTTTCCTGAAACTATCAACCCGCGAGCAAACAAAGACATTACCACCCAATAAAAATAAATAACGAATAAGAGTATAAAAAGACAAAAAATGGCGAATCAGATCGTTAAGAACGTAATTTGCATTAATTGCCCGAGGCAGAACAAAAGAATGGCCATAGAATACTTTCTAACACATAACAAACACTTCACTATTTGTATAAAAACAAAGAAATTTACGCCACGGGTGGAAGGAACGGTCTCTGGTAGGTTTGTTTGTTATGCTCCAATATTCGTCGTTGCTCCAGGCTCAATGTGTGAGGCGCCAGGAAGAAACAATGGCCTTTGCTCCAATGAGACCACGTACAAAAGAACGATGGAGAAATCGCCTGGAAAAGGTACCTTAGGGTGTAACAGAGGGAATTTGCGGGCCTCATCCTCCACTGCCCCAGGAGTATCAAGGGAGATCGGTCTACTTCTCAACCCCAACTGCCTCAAGAGAAACTGGTATTCTATCTCTGCCTCGGGTCGTCTTTTGCAGGTCTTTTAAGTCTTCCATAACCTTTGTCCTCTCTCTTCCTTCTTCTTTTCATTACACATAAGGAAGTAGAGTGTGAAGCAGACGTATACTGCCTCCGACACGACTGACATCTGGAGAAAGAGCCCGCTCCTGAGTTCCCCGAGAGAAACTGATCTTCCCCGTGGCTCGTCTTTTGCTCCACTTTTAAATCTATAACCATCTTGACCAAGCCTGTTTAGACCATGAGGAATTTATTTATATATATGTGTAACTCACAAAGTAGCGGGTGAGGGGTGGATAAATGCACATATATCTCACAGGAAAGCAAATTCAAAATACTTTTGAACTTTATTAAGTTCATTCAGTAAATGGAAGTTGCTTTTCATCTTTCCTTTGGGCCATATTTTCATATATATTTGAATAGATGTGTATAAATATATGTGATCCTCAACCTGTATGATCACTTTACTGACCAAAGCACTTCCCAAGAATGTTCACGGTCATTCGCTCCAATTTTGCCGCATTATTCGTTTTACGGATCGGATTTCATCTTTTCATTTAGCCAATCAAATTCGAAAAACATTTCTATAGGCACTGAGAAATATTTAGCTCGATTAAAGGAAGTGCAACGAAGGAATAAAATTTGGGTACCGGTTGTTACCATTTAATTCACATTGAAACCTCCACTTTACCCTGTTACCTTTAGTATTACCTTTGAAAATTTTCATTTGATTCCAAATCTCATTGAATATAATTATTCTTAGCACTATCTGCCACTATTTGCCTTATACCCCAAACTTATCTCTCACATATACGCATGAAAACACGTAAATATATAAATGTATGCATGCATTGTATACATACATGGCGGTTCATTATAATTCAGGTTTTATGGTCGAACAACGACTTCCGAAAAACATAAAACTACAGTGAACAAAGACATCCCGTGAAAAAGAATGATTAAGTGTTGAAAAAGGCAAATAACAGATCTGGGTCTGGAAAACACATAAAACACGACGCCAAAAATGGCTAATTCTATTATCAACGACTGTTATCACTCCCTGTTTGTGTGGTTGGTCGTCTATTCACAGCTTTCCGTGTTTTATTACATGCTTGCCAATTATCCAATCTATTTTTTTAGCAGTTTTCGGATATTTTTATTTACCTGTATTTTATCTCCTTGTCTATCACTATTTATTTTAATTTCTTAGAGAAAACTATGATAAACAAATAATTAAATGTGATATTCGAAAAAGAAGAAAGGTGGGTAAAATATCATACCAAAATTTTCTATTCACCTTTCTAAATTTTTCTTTCTGTTTTGTCTATCTACTAACCCAATTTTTTACATCCGATCTATCTCTTGATCAATATGTCGCTATATTTATCGCCTTTTAAGACTTTGGGTGCGGTATATATACTAGCCTTCTTGCCTACTTTGCCTTTTGTGATCTTGGAGAATTCCTGTATACCATACTTCTTGTATGGTTTCCTCTACAGGTAATATTTTTCAGTGCCTCTTGGAGCTGCTACTTCTTAGCATTAGAGTTGTGCTAGAATTAATCCACATTTTTTATTTATTCTCCTGTCTGCTTCTAACCTCTCCTTTTATTAACCCTAAGAGCTGATACCCTAAATTTAGTGAAAAAAATGAAATATAAGAACGCATGACGTTAGAAGCAATAAAGGCACAAGTTATTTAGGGCAGAGGTGGTTAAAAGGTAGATCTAATGGAAGTGAACATTCTTCATCTTCTTTATTATCTTTTATTTCGATCTTCCTGATAAAAATACTTCAGGTGTTGAGTTCGCAGCCATTCTTCCTCTGACCTCTGTTGAATTATGCGGCTTCTCGGTGCCAGCGCATGCAGAGGGATCTTCGGCTATGCATATACAGGGAGCGAGGCGTATTTGACACTTTTTAATGTGTTAATAAAACAACTAAATTTTAGCAATAAATAGATTTAAATTTGAAAATAAGTAATGAATCTTGATAATGATTTTGTATGAAATTGTTTTATGAAATTGCATTCGACTTTGATGACTGCTTCCATGGAGGACCAAAATCGCTGACATGCTGATACTATATGTTACTTCTTCATTTCGGACATCACCTGGATAATGGCGGTTTTCAGTGAAGCTATGGTATTATGAGGATGTCAATTACTCTCCGTTTTAACAGCGCTTCTGACATAGTAGTTCATAGGATTCAAATCGGTCGAGTTTGGACGCCTGATAACTATTCTTGGGTTACCAGGGTTTTATTAGAGGGTGCCAAGTCTTGCTGAAACACCTCTGGCCTTCCATTGCGTACTTCCTATATCCAAGGCTTGATAACAGTTTGAAGCACTTCAATGTATCCTGTAGCATTAATTCCACGACCCTGTTAAAAAATGTGGGGTGGTATGACATGACCTTTGCTACAAATTTGCTGGAAATTTGGTGTGAATCCCTATGCGTACTTCAAAGGATCCTTACGTCATTTCTTCTGTTTATCCTAGTGAAAGTTTGCTAAATCACTATGTTTTGCATGTATAACAACTATGACTGCATGTCTTTTCATCTCTTGAGTTATATTATTTTAAACGGGTTTTCTGTAAACTAAATAATATTTTAATTAATTTAAATGTGTAATTAACTGAAAACGAAATGTCATCAAATACTCCTCACAACCTATACGAGGGGGAGTCAAAAAGTTCTCAGATAAATGGCATAAAATTTTTATTTGTAATAATACTGTAATCATTTTTCTACATAAGCTCCATTAACATCTATACACTTTTTTAATCTATGAATCCAACGGTAAAGACCATCTTTGTAGAATTCACGGGGTTGTCTCTGGCACCAAGTAATGACCTGCTTTTTTGCTTCATCTAATGATTGAAACCGGGTTCCTTTTAGGTGTCCCTTTAAATTTGGAAACAGAAAAAAGTCAGAGGGTGCTAAATCAGGGCTATAAGGGGGATGAGCAAGAGTTTCCCATCGAAATTCCCGTAGCTGAGATCTCACAGCTTTGGACGAATGTGCAGGGGCATTGTCATGGTGGAACAAGATTTGCTTGTGGAGCTTTCCTCGTCGTTTTTTGGCTATTGAAGTTTTCAGCTTCCTTAAAACTCCTTCGTAATAGCTGGATGTAACAGTTTTTTGTCCTTCTAAGAAGTCTATTAAAATAATTCCCTCCGAATCCCAAAAAACTGTAGCCATTATCTTCTTAACGGACCTCTCTGTCTTGAACTTGATAGGCCCTGCTGCCCCCCTTGGGTGACACTCTTTTGATTGATTTTTACTTTCAGGATCAAACTGATACACCCAAGTTTCATCTCCCGTTACGAGGCGCTCAAAAAAACTATCCTCGTTTGCTTCAATCTTGGTCAAAATAGCCAAAGAAAGGTTGGCCCTATGATTCAGCTGGTCTTCTCGCAACGCTTTTGGGACCCAACGTGCTGAAAGCTTGCTCAGGCCAAGATTTTCAGTTAGAATTCCAAATGCTGAGCCATGAGAGATTTCACATGCATTGGCAACTTCATCAATAGTAATACGGCGATCTTTATCCACTAGATTCCTCACAAGCTCGACATTTTCTGGGTTAATGGAGGTGGAGGGTCTCCCTTCACGTGGATCATCTTCAACTTCTTCTCTGCCCCCCTTGAAGCGCTTAATCCAGTCGTAAACTACCGCTCTACATGGCGAAGAGTCACCATAAACCTGTTGTAGAGCGTCAATAATCTTAACAGGCTTCCAATCAAGTTTAGTCAGGAATTTAATGTTCGCTCTTATCTCAAAATTTGCCATTTTATGGGTTCAAAAAAGTAACCTTTTTGAAGCACATCTAATACAAAGAGTCTCGACAAATTGAATGACGAATTTTGTAGGAATTGTTCAGAAAACATGAAAGTCGTGTTTGACCCTGTATTTACTTGTACAAAATCGAACATTTCAATAATCTGGCATTTGTCTGAGAACTTTTTGACTCACCTACGTATATATCTTCAAAACATCCTCTTCCTTGCGAAGCTTAGGGATGTGATGTTTTTGTTTTGCGCTTCTTGGCTTGGAATAATAAACAAGGACAAATTTTCTCTTCCACATTTTATTCTCTTTATGTTTCTTGTATTAGGTGGTTCAGAAAGTAATGGCGGTATTTTAAGGCTTAAAATAAACAAAAAGGTCAATAATAAATTTATTTCTAATACAACTAGGTTAAATGTGATTGAATACACTCTTTTACCAACGTATTACAATGCTATTTATCCGTTACTCAACAGAGTAATGGCATTTTTCTCACCACCGCTATATATATGACAAACAATCCAACTAAACCAAGTTATAGTAAGGTTTAATGTAAATTTTTCGGGAGTATATAAGTTAAACACGAAGTTTGCGTCCTCCAACTCTTAAATCTTGTTATTTTCAATTTATTGGCCCTTAACTTAGCATGAAGGAAAAGGACTCACATATTTTATATTTATGAGTTCAGGCTTGGAGAAAAGGCTACTGAAACTGCATAAAACATCAATGAAGCATTTGGTCAAGGGTCGATTCCTGTTCGTACAGTACAGAGTTGGTTTAAGATGCTTCGAAGAGGAGATGAGACTCACAGATATTCAATGTCCAGGAAGTAATTGATCCTTTGAAGATGACACACTAAGGGAAGCAATCGAGGCAGACTCTCTTAAGTCATCAGTACATAAGTTTGCTGTAACAATGGTAGCAAGAAAATCATGCATTTCTGCTTACTTTTTTAAAATTGGAAAGAGAAAACAGATGGATAAGTTTGTACCACAAGAACGGACAGATTACGAACCTTGTTGCTAAGAAATTAGGATGATCCATTTCTTTAAAGGATAGTTACTTGTGATGAAAAATGGATTCTTTACAACAAGATGAAAAGGTTTGCACAGTGGATTGACCAACAATAGCAGTCGAACATATCGCAAAACCCACGTTCCATCTAAAAAGTGAATGGTAGCAGTATGGGGGACTGCATCTTGAATTATCCACTATAATGTCCTGAACCAAGGAGAAATAATCACAGTAGTGAAATAGTGTCAGGAATTAGAGGTAATGCTTTAGAAGTTGGGCGAAAACCAGCCGGCTTTAGTCAATCGCAAAGGTTCTATTCTCCGTCACGACGATGCTTGTTCATATGGGACAAAGATGACCGTTTGGAAATCAAACGACCTGAGAATTAAAGTCCGGTCTCATCCAACTCTTTTTCTTAGGATCTCGCTCCTACAGAGTTTCATATTTTTAAACATCAGGGAACCTTTCGAAAGAATAAATTGTTCCAAACCCAAGCTGGTGCATAAATTTTTAAGATCTTTCTTAACTCTAGGCGTGAAAACTTCTACAGTATAGCCATAAATGGCATTGTAACACGTTGACAAAAGTGGATTCAATCGCATAAAACATGTTTGATTAGAAATTGTTTATTTTAAACCTCGCACTTAAAAAAAACTCCACTACTTTCTAGAATACCTAATATTATCCACTCACGTTCGAGACAAACCGGAAACTGTTACAAAATGGTTTGATTGCATATTCTTTAATTAAACAAATTCTATTTATATGTTAAATTAAAAGAGAATATATGGGAAAAATGGGGAGAACGAAGTAGCTACAAAGTTTTACAAAGGACAATTTCCATTTTAAAAAATTGAAATTCTACGCATCGTCACAATAGGTTTCTGAATTATCATTGCGAATGTATTCTGTAGCTGATAAGGATCATTAAAAACCTCTCTGAAGCCTGATGGTTTGTTTGGTTGTTGCTCATCTTTGTTTGAAGTTTATAGGAATGAATGGTATTTCCTACTTATATAAGAGAATGTAGATCAGTTTTTAATGTATTCGTTTACCTTAATTTGTGTGGCAGAATTATTTTGACATTAGTCGTTTACTTGGGAATTTTTCCTCGTTTTAAACACTGGAAAGTCAGACAGTCTTATTTGCAAATTTCATGAGTATCTTTAATAAAGAATAAGAAGCTAACATCTATGTTAAAAAGTTGTTATTTTTTACTTGATTATATATATACAACCAAATATAAACGTAAAATTCAGTGATAATCACATTAAAAGCTTAGATTAGATATTAGTCAATTTATATATTTAATCGACTCTAATAGATAATATAAGCGTTTATAAATAACAATCTTAGGAATACCAGAAGAGATGGCGTATATACCGTAGTCAATCTACCCTGAAGCCTCAAAAAAGCGGAAAACAATTCCGCGAAGTGTCTCCATGGTTAAGTCAACTTGAAGAGGTTTGTAAGAAAAATTACTAGGTCAATCAGGATGAGGGAATCCATTTTCCATACTGACTCCAAATTTGTATGAAAATTACGAACATAAATGTTTAAAATGTGAATCACAGGCAAAAATATTTGCAAACATAAACGATGAAAATAATAAGAGCTGAAGGTAAGGAGGAGCATTCCAAGCTCTCGTGAAAATACCTCAGTCTCTCCATAAGGAAAAGATTGGTACCAGTTGAATTTATAAACGTAATGCCATGCCAATCCTCTCAAAAGTAGATAAGTGTGATGTTACTAATTACCACACCACTTGCTTAACTTCACTTTTTTGTAAGTTCATAAAACTCATCTTTGAAGACAAAATAAAATATTAACTTAAATGAATAATATATTTAAAGATATTGATTTCGTAATAAACTTTCGAGTTTGAATATCCTATTTCAATTATTACACGAAGTAAGTAAATAGTTCTTCAAGGTGACTGACCTTTAGAGAGTTCCTCGTCCTGAGCCAGAGAGAGGGAAAGAGAGAGAGAGAGAGAGTGAGAGAGCGGAGAGGTAAGACGGAGCCGCTGCACTCACTGCTTTATATGGAAGAAAAGAAAGAGGAGGAGCTTGAAAGAGATACGGGAAATTGATGGGAAGCCAATGCCGAGTTCAGAGCATTGGTGTTGCTTAAGAGAAAGTATTACATAATTTGATATAAAAAAGCTTTAAGATATAAAATTTAGAATTAGATATAAACACTTTTAGAATTAAATAGAAAAATTCTTTTGGAATTGGAAATCCTAAATCTTTTAAAATTAGATTTCATAGAAGATTTTAGAATTAGATATCAAAAAAGCTTTTAGAATTAGATATAAAAAAAATTTATAATTAGATATCAAGAAACTTTTACAGCTAGATATAAAAATTCAAATTAGCTATCACTAAAGCTTTAAGATTTGCATATAAAATATCTTTGGAATTAATATCAAGAACGCTTTAAGAATTAAACAAAAATCTTTTAGAATTCGATATAAAAAACCTTTTTAGAATTAGATAGCATTTTTCTTAAAGAATTAGATATCATTTTTTATAATTAGATATAAATAAAGCTTTTAGGTTTCGATAGAAAAAAGCTTTTAGAATTAGATATAAAATCTTTTAGAATTAGATATAAAAGCTTTAGGAATTAGATATACAAAGCTTTAAAATTAGACATCAAGAAAGGTTTTAACACCGATTGACATGCGATCTCGTACTCAAGTAGATAGAAGATCTATCGAAGCGAAAAACCATGTCGTCCACCCCCGATGTCTTTTAGCTCTTGGATGAGATCCCCTACGAGATTATGAAATTTGCATAAAGATCAGAATGAATATTGCTGGCAAGCGCGACAGCACGAGGAGATGGTCCTTCCCTGGATGAGGGGAGTTTGTGTGTCATAAATATCACTTTTACCACCAATCTTTGAGCATAGAAAACTTTCTAACTCAAAGGTATATGTTTTTAATTTAAAGTCTCACCTGGTCATGGGCAATGGAGACCCGTTGCACCGCAGGTGTGTCCAAATGTCTCAGGCTAAGATTAACTTTTCCAAATTCTTCGTTCGACCACTCTAGACCTAAGTTTATCAAGTCCCTTTATATCTCTATTATATGTATATTAATCACTATATTAACTATTAAACATACTAGTTTTATGGCCTTTAGCGCCTGTAGCCCAATATCTTTTCCTCATGGTGCAATTTTAACCTTGCAAAAGGGCGCACTTTTCTTCTTAATAAAACGACCGGCTGTAAAGGGAAATTCTCCCGACCGAAATATTTGGGAACGGATAATGGTAAGAAAATGCAACCCTTGACGAAAATGAGATCGGAAATCAATCGCGGCTTGAACGAAAGTTTCGAGAAAAATAAAAATCACCGTCGATATTTTGGTCGAAAGTTTTTCTTCCGTTCAGGGAGTGGGCGGGGGAGGGGGCTAATGGAAAATAGTGAGGGAAAGAAATGAGAAACGGGATCATTTTTCATACGCTTCTGTCTGACATGAACGAATTTCGTGTCGAAAAATAATGAAAATAATAATAATAATTAGGAAACATTTCCCTAATAGAAAGGGGGCAAGGCCATCTTTCACACACGGTCACATATAGGTGGATATATGTGACATTGGGTGTAATACAGACAGAAGAATAATAAATTAGATATGATGCCATATAAACTATAATGCTGGGGCATGGAGGGTACGTTTGAACCATCAGAGAGAGGCTCCTCTAAAGAGAAAAGGGACTCAAAATACAAAGGCAACCCTTTCATGATGAACATTCATGAGTATTTTTACATAAATACATACAAGCCTATATACACATATGTACATAGTGTAAATACTAAGCCTCAATCATATATATATATATATATATATATATATATATATACAGATATAATAGATATATACCCACTTTATATACACCCATTTATATATATATATATATATATATATATATATATATATATATATATATATATATGCACATACATCTATGTTAATACAGAGTTGTGTATTTAATTGTATACAGTCAGGCAAAAAGGTGCAGGATAGAAAACAAAAAGAAACAGTCACCCATTATTTATCGCTCACTTAAAGAAATATGCAAGGATAATGACCCCTGTACTCATACATACGTTCACATGTGTCGGTAAATCCCCCCAAAACAAAAGGCATTGAATAACATGGGTTCGGTCTCATGTAAATTATTTCCGAGGACTCCTATGCAATCTCTAAAAATAAACCCTTCGAACGTAAATGGACAAAATGGAAATAAAACCTTTTATATATAACTGGAAAATGATATTTTAATTAAAATAGGAATATATTTTTTAATAAAAGTGAAAGAGTTGACATTTGCTATACAAACCCTAAGAACATAAACTCATGTGGCCCTGGCTTAAGGAATTCAAAATTTTAGCTCGGGTTCATGTCAGCTAATCTCATTAACTCGGGATTCATAACATTACTGCAAGGTTCACACCATGAGTAGCGAGTCATGCAAGTAGCTATGCTTTGTGCCTCGTCCAAACTTTCAGAAATTTTTATAATGGTTGAGGGATATTTATATGTAGTATTTAGCATGTGTTTCCTGTCTTTCTAAACTATTCGTGTTATTGGATCGAGATTTCTGTAAATGACGTAAGGTTCACTTTATTAGTGTGTTTTAATGTCATTATCATGGAGTGTAATTAGAGAGGGATTAGTGACATGGTGTGGGGATCGTGTTTTTAGCATGATGAAGTCATTATAATGGAGCTCCCAGTATTACCTTCGGGTTTATAGTGAAAGAATTGAGGGAAGAGATTAAATTCTAAGAGAAGCGACTTTGAAAGTGAGATCATTTTGTTTCCTCTTATCCTCTGATGTCCTCCTAGTGGAGTCAAAACACCAATTCCATTCAGGAAAGTTGTCGAATTAATTGTGGTAAGTTGTAAGATAAAGTTCCTACTCAGATTCCGATTTGCAGCTGACATGTGATTATGAAAAACGTATCCCCCGCCCCTCAAATGTGTCTCTGATTAAAAAAAACATTAAAAACTTACTCATTGTTATTTCCAAATATCTGCCTTATCCCTTCCTTATTTTACTTATTTTTCATCTCTTGGCTTTTTTTTCAAAATTTTACTCCTTTGATCACCACCATCGTTTATTTTACTCTCTGTGCCATAAATTAAGCCTCTTTCCCCCATACTTTCCTCTTACTTCCCCTCATACCGCAATTATCCCCCGTGCCTTTCCCTGAACTTGAAAAGAACATGGCTTTAAGGTAAGTCATTTGGATGTAAATTGAAATTCTGATGATGAGTCTGACGCGCCCGGATATAAACGTCTCGTTCTCAGCGGGCGACCATTGTAGAAGAAAACATTTGGGTTTTTTTTTACTTTTCGGTCATGGAGGTGAGGGATTATTAAAGGAAAAGTCTATTAATGAAAAAAAAGAACCATAAGTGGTGTTTATTAGAGGTATAATAGATCTCTGTGAGACGGGCCAATACAATATACTTATACATCTTATGCTTAGGGTATTTAAAATGGTTCAGACGATGTTGAATATTCACATGAAGAAATGCATAGAAAGTGAATTCAGTAAACTAAAAAATACATTTTTTGAATACCATAACTTTAAAATATCTTTATAAAAACAATTGATCTTTTGGGGGGGAAAATTTTGACGAAGTTTTGGGATCTTTCCATTTTACCCAGGTGGGAAATAGTAAAATAACATTCACACCAGTAGATAGAAATTAAAAGGTAGCTAAGATATTTAGGAATTTTGAGGAGAGAGTTAAGAAGGGAATAAAAAGTATTAATAATATCTTCAAAATAGAAAATTGACAGGTCCAAACAGAAAAAAACAATTAAGGGCATCTTTTTTAATATAGAACATTGCAATAAAGGGGCCAAACAAATGGCATCTTAAAATACATAACATTTTTAAAAACTGATGAAAACTAAAGGGTGAACTTTTAAAAGAAAACAGGGTGAACAATTTAGATAGCATACAAGGTGCATTTTCAGTCATGGGTCAACTAATATCACCTTGTAGTGGGAGAAATAGAGATGGCTACCGATGGCTGAAAGGTATTTCGATGATGGTATTTAGTTTTTCCAAATTGTTTGCAAACCCAAATTCTAGTAATTTCTAAAAAAACAACAAGGGCAGTCTAAAAATGCAGCTGATGTTAATTTATGTTTGCAAATGGTTAGAGGTTTTCGAACTTTTACTCTTTCTATCCCGAGGGATTCGAACTTTTACCCATTCTTCAAAAAGAAAATGTATGCTTGGAGGTAATAATTAATAAAATGAAAACCACCAAAGTCAATTTCCACCATGATAGATCGATTTTTCTTTCCATAAATGAACATATTATATATATATTCAAAAGTGATCTCAACAATTTGTGCCGAATACATCGATAATTTATATTTATCAATACACACAATTTAGTAAATTGTATTGAATACGAACATTAAATCATTTAATTATCATATTGGCGCAGAGAGCCCTGACATCCTTAAACCACGCATTCTTATTTAATGCCACTGGGAGAGATGCGAATCTCAGATCGTGTTTTCATATCCTCGCCACTCATTGCCGCCTTTGTTGCACGCAAAGCAGCAGCTTACACCGTCAATCTCAGAGCTTTCCATTCACGCGAGCTGCAGCCATTGACTGGAACAATCGAAAAGAATTCCTACATGATATTGCTAATAATAATATATTATATAATTAGAGTGTGTTTATATAACCGACGGCTCCAATATGTTCATTTTTTTCTATTTCCATATTTATTGCTTAAAAACTTTGTTCTTAAAGTATTTTAGGGAGAGAACACTGATTATCGACATTTTAAATATTCCTATTCTTAAAAATATTAAGATAGTAGGCAAATATATTTAATTTATAAGACAATTCCAAAGGCTCAATCCATAAAATGATTAAAAGTTCCAAAAACAACAGGAAAGATTTTAATAAGAAAAAAAGGCTTTTTATCAATCTTTCAAAAATATTTTGAATCTTACATTGAAGCAGGGATATGGATGTTAATTTGTGTGGGTAAATATTACGATGATCTTCCTACTTTTATTACTATTCTTCCTCAAGCTTTTATATTAATTCCTGGCCTAAGCATGTTTGGTAAAGACAGGAACTCATATCAGATAGGCGTTAATTCATTACTGCAGCCAATCAAGCAGGTCCATGGGTCCAGCAAATCTCACTTTGTGTTCATCTTCTGTCCGCAACGAGTCGCTGGCTCAATGTAGCCACCTTAAACCAATGCTACCAAAGGTAATTGAGGTCACTGAGTTCAAATATGATATAAGTTGACTACCAGATGGCGCCACCTAGTGGCTAGAGGTGCTAAATCGGCCATTTTTAGAGATATGAAGGTCAAACCAATATCACAAGGGGTAGTTGGAGGAAGCTAGCCTCCTTCAAAAGTAAAAATAGTCCAGAAGTCTATGTATACGAACTCGTCCCGAGTACAAGATAAAAGCGGTAGCGCCCCCGCTTAACCCGGTACCAAAATAGGTAACGTGCGTGAAAATCACTCAGACTCGGACCATATAAGATTTTAAAGACTAAAATGATGGAAGAAGAACAAAACAGACACTTGTAAACCAAAACAGACACCTAATGCCATACCTGTCTCTGAGGTTTCGGTGGTGAATGAGTCGATTAGGATAAAAGATTTGTTCCCTCTGAGTTCTCTATTTCTGCTTATCCAGATACGAGGCTTCTACTCGATGAACGATAGAAGTGTAATTGAGATAATTACATGCTTACCATGTTACTAATTAAGATTCGATTTCAGGTATAATTACATAGCTTATTAAGTTAGGAAGAATAAGGCATAATTATTTTACCCTCTTATTAAGTTGAGAGAACATATTATATTCAGGCCATTTTTCTGCGTTCAAATTAAAGGAGAATAAAAGACGAAAGAGATTCTCGGACTGTATTTTCAGCTAACGAGGTCAATCCCTATTGCCGGGATCAATCTAAATTGCAGGATTCAAACCTAATTATCAGGTTTAATCTCGGGTATCGGGTTGATTCTTAGCTAAAGAGAAGCACGACATTTAAGACTTTATAGGGGAGAATTCGTATATGTTGAGCGCGCTGAGTTTGCGACGTGAGCGCAGATAGCTCCTATCTGATACGTCATCACACCCAGCCAATTACAAAAGCTATGTCTCTCCTTCCTCTTTTTTGATCAACATCTTACCATTTTCCGTCATATATAATCCAAAGAAGTTATCACCTTCATACTACCTTGATGTGGAATTGATAGCCCCACTATGGGCTAAGAGAAATTCAAATAACTTTTCTAGTCTCCCCCCCCATCCTCCGACCAAAAAAGTATTTACCCTTTGATGGTCCCAGGGCTTGCGAGCGAGAGTTTTTTTTATTTCTATGTGAATTTCGCTATCTGACCTGGGAAAAACGTCCACGTTGTCAAAGGAAAGGGTGCCTCATTTAATTAAATAATTAGCTTTATTTATACACAGTCAGTTCATAATTTAGTTTAGGAACAAATTCCTATAACTCCCTTTTACATTTGACTTCCATCCAAATGAATTTATATGAAAAATTCAGGAAGTGGTCATGATTTACTAATCTTATCGGTAAGGCAACAAGAGATTAATTTTATCAAATAAGATTGCACTCTTTGAAGTATTACTCATTGGTTTATTATATTCGGAGATTTATAATATCAGATTGGAACGAAAGCAATGTTCGTGTTTCTAGAGTACAGTTTTAGATAGTATTTATTAAAATAGTGCCTCTTGTTATCGTTTAGGAATGGTACAATGAGTAATTTATACCTTTTTATTTTAGATTATAAAAATATTGTTCATAATTTTCATCGGTATTCTTCCCTATGTTCGGTCCATCTAAAGATTACACTAGGCAGGTTTTACTCTATGTGATTTACAAAGGCGTCACTGTAAGTTCAGAGGAAAGGTCCAGACAGAACACTTATGGAAATGATGAAGGAAATTAAAGAATTTGCAGAATGTGGTTCGCCCATTTCTGAAATAGGGATTTCAGTCTAATTGATAAACCAAAGGAAGTCAGTTCAAAAGAACTTGATTCTGAAGAGCTGGGAGAAGTAGCTACAACAAATCCTGCTGCAGCTTTTAGGGAACTTGCAAGCAAATTTAACATGGCCCATTCTTTGGTCCTACGCCAACTGAAAAGGATTGGAAAGGTTCCAGTGATTGAAAAACATGTCCTACGCAAACTGACCACGGCACTCTGTGATTCATTGCTTTAAAAAACCTTCAGCCAACATTATTGGGCAGGTTTTTACTATTTAAACGTCGCCGCTAGTGAATCGGTGAGGAAGCAGATTTTCTCAACAAATGAGAGGAGGAATTCATCTCAAAAGAGATCATGTTGAGTGTATTTCGGGATATTAAAAGAATTTTCTATTACGAATTGTAAGCCATCAATAAAAAAATGGTGATAATTTCTAGTGGAATCAACCCCGTCGTCTGAGAGACGCTTTGGACCAAAGGCGACTCTCCTTAATGAACAGAAGGGGTTGTCATCCACCATCACGATATAGCCCATCCTCACACAGCACAAATAACACCCGATCTCTTGGAAGAGCAAGGTTAGGAAATTTTACTTCATCCTCCACATTCACCTGCTCTTGCTACTTCTGATTACCACTTTTTTAGGGGATTACAAAACCATTTTGATGAATTTAGATTGAGATCAAATAAGATGTTGAAAACCAGTAAGATTCATATTTTGCATCAAAACGTAAAGAATTCTTAAAGCATTCTAGCGAGCACTGGAGGCTATGTTTATAATTATATATTTACATAGTTATAATTTTTTTTTTCTTTTTGATATATACCTTAAAATCGGACATGAATTTCTTTCAATTTTATTTAATAAATAAATATTAACAAAAAACTTTAAGGAAATTCTCATTTATCTTCATGATATACTCACATTCTTAATTATTTATTGCAGCATTACAGAGTAGGGCATTTCTCATGAAAAGTTTAAAGTACTTATTAATAGCAAACGTTTCCTCTTTAAGCAAATCTAAACACAACTGATAGAAAAGAGATAAATCTAATAACAATAAAAAAATCGAATGCATTCAATTCATTAGTGATATTCTCCATAAACCATTCGCTCCTTATTCTCGCGGGTAAACGATAAGATAGATAAACATGTGAGCTAAAAATATGTATTTGTCATTTTTGCTTACTTGTCTACATTGCTTATCGCTAACCCACGGGACTAACGAGTGTTGGGTTTATGGAGAATATTATTAAGGCGTGCGTTCGGCTTTTCTCCTTCCTGTTAATTGTGCTCATAAAGAAAAGACATTTGTTATAATCTCGAAAGCCCTCGAATTATATACATTGTAAAAGTTTAACTCAAAACTGCCTGAACGACCAATCAACACTTTCCTCTCTCATATACAAATCTTACAAGAATGGTAATGGAATCTTATCAGAGTCGTGTATTTCTTTACATTGTGAAATTATTTCTCGTTATCGGAACCATGTTTCCTTGCCTTGAATCAATCCTTTATTAGAAACCGGAAAGCCAATCATAAGGATATTCTTCTGATTGACCGAACTAAATATATTAAGAATACTTAATAGATTTATCCTAATACACAGTATCCTATTTTTATTTAAATTTGAGGAAATAGTGGGAATATTACGAAAGAGTCCATTTTGTAATATGTAGAAAATACCCCTGGTGAGAAAGAAACTGGATTATTATCAGATTTCTAGACTACGAGATTATAATTAAAGATTTCTTTTTCCTCATATTCAGTTTGTTAAGGCGAGAGTTATCATTTTACAGTTAAACTATTCAGGTGATTTTATTTTGGCAATAAAATAGAAAATTTCTTTCTCACATCCCCTTTCACATCCCCTGATTTTCTGCCTTCACTATAGGGGAAAGTCAGGAACACTTAATGCCTGAATCTGCTTTGTCGAATCCCACCCCAGTATGGATTTATCGAGTTAGTAAATAACATTTTTCCGAAGAAAAAAATGATTCCGTTTACCCCTTCCATGTGGTATGCTGGATTTATTTCATCATTTTCTTGTATTAATAAGAGATTTACAATATATATATATATATATATATATATATATATATTTATATAGGTTAGGGCTTCTCCTATGGAGCTTCAATTCAATTTGAAGGATGAACGAAAGGACGCATAAAGGGAAATTTATTTAATTTTCTTATTACAACGTTTCGGGTGAACTTTTCACCCATCTTCGGGTACTGGAAATACAATGTGGAAAATAATTTATGTTAAGAACCAAACAGATAATCAAAATAACGAATTTATAGAACGTATTTAATGTTAATTAAGGATGGGGATAGCGATAAATTTACAGGCAATTGATAATTTCTGGATTATTATGTTAAGAGTTAAAAATTAACGATTGGGGAAACACAGGAAACACATCAGGATAAACCAACCTTAAACAATTAGCCATTAGAGGATAACTGGGGAGAAAGGGCGAGGAGCGTAAGAAGAAAGAGAAGGTTAGGAGGTTAGTAATATATTTGTTTAGAGTAGAAGTAGTGGGTGAGAAGAAGAATCAGTATTTAAGGAAGGAGAAAGGTATTTAATATACATGGATTCAAGAATCCTTAATGATATGGGATCAGGGGTGGTTTTCAAGATTTTAAAATCGTCCCTTGTGATTTCGGTTTTACAATTAATAGAGTGAAGCCTAACACGTGAGAATTCTTTCGTAGAGAGAACCTTTCCTGTCCTGTGGCTAACACCCAAATGTGAACAGAACCTCGCCTTCAGCGAGCACACCGTACTATCTATGTATCTTCCCAGTTTACAATTGCGGCAAGTAAACTCATACACAACGGAGCACTTCGCCTCAGGCGGGATTTTGTCCTTACAATTGAAGTATAATCCTATGTTGTGTCTATTTATGAAAATCAACTTAAAGTCGGTATGGAAAAAGAATTTATTTAATACAGATGTAATTTCTTTTGAAAATCTTTTGTTTAAAAAACCCAGATCCGGAAAGATTATGTAACGGATATCTTTGCAAACAGTAGGGAATTTAAATTTGGGGTGGAAAATATTGTTTAAAAATTGGGCCGTAATTTTTTCAGTCAGAGACACAGGGAAGCCGTTTTGTTTGAAAAAATTAGTCAGATATGCGGCTTCTTGGTGAAATCCAGAGTAGGAGGAACAAATATTAAAAGCCCGGAATATTACTGTTTCGATGGCACTTATTTTGAAAGAAAGGTCACAAAAACTGAAAAAGTTTTTGCCTTGACCAGTAAAGGTTGGCTTACGAAAAACCTTTGTTTCAAATCCAGTTGGAACACGGGAAGTGTGGATATCCAAAAATGAGATGGTGAAATTGAGCTCCTTTTCGCATGTAAAGTTAAATTTAGGATGTATATGATTGGCATATTGTAAGAATTTATCGCAGGACTCCTCTTTATTGAACAGAATGTATGTATCATCGACAAAGCGGCGGTAAAGTAAGGGTTCATTACTTCCAAGTTCCAGGCTAAATAGTTGTTCCTCGAACGAGGACATGAAGATATCTGCGAATACAGTGCCCAAAGGACTGCCCATGCCCACCCTATCTATTTGGCAGTAGGTTTGGTTGTTAAAAGTAAAGTAATTGTCCTTAACGGCTAGTTTCAGCATTTATTTTAATAGTGGGGGGGGGTAAATCCATGAAAATTGGAGTTTTTAAGGGCAAAATGCACGTCGGACAATTATGTCAATGGTTTGGTCAAGAGGAACATTAGTAAAGAAAGATGAAACATCGAAACTACTCGTAAAAGAGGGATAATGGAGCTGAAAATTTTGTAATTCTTTAACAAAGGTGAAGCTATTTTGAATTTTAAACTGGTTTGAGGAAAGAGGGGTTATTAAAGGAGCCAAGAATTTAGCTAAGTTATAAGAGGGGAGATTATAAGATGCTAAAATGGGGCAAAGGGGAATACCCTCCTTGTGACATTTGGGAAGTCCGTATAGAGAGCCTAGGTAGGGACCTGAAACGTGCAGGTGGTTGTAAATAAATGAATCCAAAATATTAAGGTTTTTTAACTTGATAAAAAGGCGGTTTATTCTGTTTTCTAACTTGATGGACAAAGAATGAGGGAATATCCACATTTCTCGTGTCCTAACTGGATTTGAAAGAAAAGTTTTTCGTAAGCCAACCTTTACTGGTCAAGGCCAAAACCTTTTCAGTTTTTGTGACCTTTCTTTCAAAAAGAGTGCCATCAAAACACTAATATTCCGGGCTTTAAATATTTGTTCCTCCTACTCTGGATTTCACCAAGAAGCTGCATTTCTGCCTTTTTTTGCAGACAAAACGGCTTCCCTGTGTCTCTGCCCGAAAAAATTACAGCCCAATTTTTAAACAATATTTTCCAACTCAAATTTAAATTCCCTACTTTTTGAAAAGTTATCCGTTACCTAATCTTTCGGGATCTGGGTTTTTTAAACAAAAGATTTTCAAATGAAATTACATCTGTATTAAATAAATTTTTTCCATACCGATTTTAAGTTGATTTTCATAAATAGACACCATATAGGATTATACTTCAATTGTAAGGACAGAATCCCGCCTGTAGCGAAGTACTCCGTTGTGCATGAGTTTACTTGCCGCAATTGTAAACTGGGAAGATACATAGATAGTACGGTGCGCTCGCTGAAGGCGAGGTTCTGTTCACATTTGGGTGTTAGCCACAGGACAGGAAAGGTTCTCTCTACGAAAGAATTCTCACGTGTTAGGCTTCACTCTATTAATTGTAAAACCGAAATCACAAGGGACGATTTTAAATCTTGAAAACCACCCCTGATCCCATATCATTAAGGATTCTTGAATCCATGTATATTAAATACCTTTCTTCCTTCCTTAAATACCGATTCTTCTTCTCACCCACTACTTCTACTCTAAACAAATATATTACCAATCTCCTAACCTTCTCTTTCTTCTTACGCTCCTCGCCCTTTCTCCCCAGTTATCCTCTAACAGCTAATTGTTTAAGGTTGGTTTATCCTGATGTGTTTCCTGTGTTTCCCCAATCGTTAATTTTTAACTCTTAACATAATAATCCAGAAATTATCAATTGCCTGTAAATTTATCGCTATCCCCATCCTTAATTAACATTAAATACGTTCCATAAATTCTTCATTTTGATTATCTGTTTGGTTCTTGACATAAATTATTTTCCACATTGTATTTCCAGTACCCGAAGATGGGTGAAAAGTTCCCTCGAAACGTTGTAATAAGAAAATGAAATGAATTTCCCTTTATGCGTCCTTCCATTCATCCTTCTAATTATATATATATATATATATATATATATATATATATATATATATATATATATATATATATATATATATATATATATATATATATATATCATTTGAGGGTTTTTACCAAATAAGTTCGTATTTGGATTCATAAACAAGCTGATAAAAATAACTTTATTTTGAACTTGACGTTTAATAATATGAATGTCTGGAGTTGATGAACTTAGATCCCTTTTTCGGCGGAGGGATAAAATGTGAATGCGGATAGAAAGACTTGTGAATCCTATCCACCGAGGATTGGTTGATGAAATAAGTTAAAAGTACTTCCTCGGTAGATGGAGCACAATGTGGAGATGAATGGAAGAGACTTCTGCTTCTAAAGTGATTTGATCCACTGTAACTGTGTGAGAATGCGGTATAATGTCCGATTGTTTCATATGTGTAGAGAAAGTGGGCGTGACCAATGAGGTTTTTGGGTAGAAGCTTTGTCAAAGTGAATGTTCGTTGATATGTATTCAAGAGAGAGAGAGAGAGAGAAAGAGCAGAACAGAATTTCTCAAAGGAATTTAAGGGAGGATAGATTGATAATAAAGTCTGGAGAAAGTTTGAAAAATGCTTATAAGATTTTAGTCTAGCAGATTGGCGGTAATGGACAAAAACAAACAAATTGGTTAAATTACATTTTTGTGTGAAACGAGGTTGTTGTGATTTAGATGAAACATATGTGACCAAAGTTAGCTAATAAAATTTCCAATATTATTCTTTATAATTATACTTATTTCTGACTTAAAGCTTTAATGGATAACAAATTACAGGATTATGAAAACGGAACATTTTGGGCCGTGATCCGTGTATATATATATATATATATATATATATATATATATATATATATATATATATATATATATATATATATATATATATATATATATATATATATATATATATATATATATATATATATATTATATATATATATATATATATATATATATATATATATATATATATATATATATATATATATATATATATTTATATATATATATATATTTATATATATATATATATATATATATATATATATATATATATATATATATATATATATATATATATATATATATATATAACTTGGCCAATCCCCCAACATATTTGAGCGAGATATCTTATACCGATAAGCGAAAATTAATCTTTTCCAAGCCATTGATAAAAATAAGGACTATTCGAAAAAGAGAGCGAAGTGAGCATCCGTAGAATTTTACTTAAATGTACTGTTCGTGACGTCATACTACGTCACACCCTCTGAACATCAAAACAATTTTTATAATTCAATTGATAAATAATGTAGGAAGATATAATGCTTTCAAAAGTGTTTTATGTTAAGATTCTAAAAGCTACTGCAATTTAACTAATTTCTACGTCTTTCAATAAGTTAATGTTTTTTACATTGTTTAAATTATTAAAATGATTCTCTGTTTTACTAGTGCGTTATTTAATTTACATAAAATTACTTCTGTTAGTGTTGTTTTAAACTTCATTCCAAATTCATAGTTTTTCCAATATACATTTTGTCGCAATTGGGACAAATGCTTTGTCTCAATTAAAGAGTGTCCGGGTTTTGTGATATTGTTTCTCAAGGATTCTTTAAAGATTTGTAAAAAACAGAATCTACTTTTATTCCATCGTGAATGATTTTATGTTATATTTACAAAGTTCGCCAGGAAATTTAAGATAAATGACTTTGGTACGTTTGTTATAAAAATTCTTTCTAGCCTTCCGGAGAGCATTATAGATAAAATTGTTATTATAGCCTAAACTTCGCAAAAAGTTCGTAATAAAACAAAAATAAACATCACTAAAACTCGGATCACAAATAGAAAGAACGCGTAGAAACATTCTCATAATAGCCCCCTTCTTAGTAAAGAGGGGGTGGTTGGAAAATCCATGGAAATAATCATTTTAATGAATGTCTTCTCTATGAATTTTAAAGGAAAGGAAAACCTCTTTGATGTCTAAGAACTAATAATCCAAAAAACGGAAGTCTTTCAATTTAGGCAATGTCAAAGGGTGTTGAAGAATGAATTTGATTCACTACGGTACGGGAGTATCCCAAAGTCTTTTATTAAAATTCTCCAAAGTTGCCTGTGCATTTCCTCTTTCCGACCTCCATCGTCCGGTACACTTATTTAGATATTAAAGATTGATTGGTGAATGACGCAAATATTCGTTACACTTCTCCCCTTTCTGGGATGTCCTACATTTTGTTTGTATTTGTTCACTGCAAAGTGCGTTGGATCCGGCTGTTTGTATTTACATGTATGTTAAATGTGTAATGAGTGAATGTATCATCCTGAAATTGTTCTTAGACCTTCTTGGAACTTTTTTGGGGTTGTCACTACTCTTCTTACGACTAGGGCTATATTGAGTTCAATTATATTGAAAAAAACACTATAAGTGTTTTTACATATGTGTTAACATAATTTTGATATAAACTATATTAATTGTTAGTTTTTCTGTATGTTTTTAAACCTTAGTTCTGTAATATATTGAATAATGCTGCTGAAGTGAGTTATTGCAATTAAGATTTACTTTTTAAATGGACATTTCTACTACCATTGTAATGACTATTGTCATGTTGCATATCTATGCAACATATCCTCCCCATATACTCATCTAACCTGCGCTTGAAAAAATTTAAAGTTAGAGTGCTTATTCTCTCTCGTGGTAAACCATTCCAGTAATCTACCACTCTGTTGGTGAAAAATACTTTCTCACATCGAACTTACACCTCTGGGTTTTTTTCCATTTTCAAGTGGTGGCCTCTATCCTATTTGTACCTTCCAACTCATCATTATAAATACTGGATATAATTTAATGCAGTTTCCTTTTGATAACCAACCAACAAATTAGATGGAATTGAGAAATATATTTTGCGAATAAATAATTAGATACTAAGAATGTTGAATAAGTTCTTCACCCTGTCCAAAAGAAGTGGAGGAAATATGATAAAGTGGAAATACTTCAGTCCAAAGAGATTTGCAACAACGGATCTCTACTTGTCGGTTCCCCTGAGGTAGGTGGCCCCTTGAAAGGCCACAACTCCCCCTAGGTGGGTCAACTACAGGTCCCTAAGAGGGGAGATATTGTGTGGGGTTTTGGCAGTCCATGAGTAGGTGTTTGATGTTGTCTGGGCTTTGGCTCAATCTGGTGGATGTCGGGTGAGGGAGGCATGGCTTAGAAAAACTGCACCTATGTCGGTAGAAAAATCTTTTGCATTTTCCAAATTAATTGATGATGACTCGAAATTTCTATTTCCTGCAGATCAATAACCATGAATACATAATCAAGGTAACCAAGAATCATTAATAAATAGAGGGGCATGATCTATGTGACCTACGGTGAAAATCAATCAGATTTGAACTCAGGAACCTTAAGAAACCCTTGTGACATTGGTTTGAGCTTCATATCTCTAAAAATAGACTATTTAGCGCCTCTAGCCACTAGGTGACGCCACCTGGTGGTCAACTTATAATATATTTAGACTCAGTGGCCTCAATTACCTTTGTTAGTATTAGTTTTAGGTGGCTACATCGAGCCAGCGACTCGTTGCGGACAGAAGATGAACACAACGCTAGATTTGCAAGACCCATAGACCTGCTCGCTTAGCCGCAGGTAAAAATTGGGTTTTGGGTGTGTCAGACAACCACTTGAAAATCTTAAAATCATAGTCTTGGAGCCATAAAAGTGACCATGAGTAAACATAATCATATTCGTTGATCCAATTCAATGTACTAATAAAAAAGTCTTAGCTATCTCACTAATTCATTCACAGGGATAAGAAAGTTATTTGATACACTTTGATTTTGCTAAAAAAAATCACGACAGAAGAAACTCGCGTTTTCCCACTGCAAATTGTTTATTCAACATTTAATAAATAGATAGGAATGCAGATAGACAGATACGAGGTTAAGCCAATCTAAGATCGATTGATATTTCTGCATACAAATTGAATCCAATTCTAATTAAAGGACTCGAATAAATTTATATTTGTCTGAGGTTGTCAGATCATAAGTCATGTTGTATTTAAAATCCTTTTTCTATTTTAATTAAGATGAAATTCTTTTTCTTTGTAGGATTTATTTTTTTGTTTACATTAATTTTTGTTTACATTTTATAGCCCCCAATTTAAATAAATCCTAATTCTTTGGCATCTGTTTTAATAGATTTCGTATCGTATAAATCTCAAATGTTTCTTTACCTTCGAAATATTCCTTTAAAACTTTTACGTTGTGGAGTCTTACGAAATCTGTAAGGTCTTAAGTTACGTGTATGGTCTTATCCCATTGATTTCAGTGTAGGAGTTGCGTTTCTCGGATACGCAACCAAAGGGTATATTTTCAAATTAATTTATAATCATTAAAATTTGTCTCCTTATTTATTTATTGCGAATATAATCCCACACCTCTCCTTCTGGGTTTCCATTTCATATATTTACACTAAGCACGAATTAGAGACTATTTTATCTTAGCATTTTTCTAATTCCGGGTATTAAAGTGGATTTATCCCCGATGACAGCGAGACGTGTTTCTGAATATAAATTGGATTTAATCTTTAAATCCTTAGAAGGGTGAAGTAAAAAGAAATGAAAATTTGTGAATTTATTCAATGCATCGTTCGAAGTGGTTTTACATTTAAAACATCCATTGAGGTTTTTTTTACTTCTTTAAATGTCTGAAATATTGAATGAATTCGAGGGATGTGTTTAATAAATTTTGGTAGGGGTTTTGCCACGAATGTGAGTAGTTTCGAGGCATTTTTTTCTTAGCGGGGACCGAGAGATTAAAGTGAGGTCCATAGCTTACTTGCATATGGTAGTCCATCGTGATCCAATGATGACGATTCTCTCATCTCACCTCATCAGTCTTCGCCTGTGGGTTCTTTGATGAGTGCAGAGGCCAATCCTTGAAGAGCAACGCCTACACAGTCAGCTCATTGGTAGTCTTGAACAGGTGGAGGAGTTGGATGGTCCCTTCTTGCATGTATTCGAGCACGATTCTCGCTCTGGTGATTTCGCCGATCGGCTTCCAGGGCATCCATTCCTTGGTGGCTGTGTTTTCTCCATTCCTCTCTGTTGATTACTAGATGTTCCAGGTTCATGTAGTCTATTTTGCATTTTATAAGTGTCTTTTTTAATATGGTCGTTGTATCGCAGCTTAGATCCTCCTGCCGATCTCCTGCCCTCTTGTAACTGTCAATACAGTACTCTGCGCGGAAGCCTCTCCTCGGGCATACGGATGACGAGCCCCAGCCATCGGAGTTGATGTTTTGCCATAGTTGCCTCAATGTTTGAAATATTTGCCCCCCTCCAGTATTTTGGTGTGTGGCACCCTGTCTTGCCATGGCCTAAGATCTTTGGAAGGCATCTGATGTGAAACGCCACATGGCGGTGATTCACCCATCATTGAGCTCGTAAATAAAAAAAGATGAGTGCCAGTTCCACGGAAAGAAATGCATTTTGGTGACTAGTTTCGACTGCAAATGCAAGCCAATCTTTTTGGAAACTACTCTCTGAATAAATAATTTCCAAGGAACTGAATCTCAATTTCCCATATTTTAAAGCCACAACCGTGCGGTCGACTTATATCGAACGACTCTATCATGTGAATAACCGAACCTGATTGCTTAACCCCACTGTAATCAGAAGCGATGATTCTTCGCCATCCTTTTATATCGGTAAATACAGGATGTCCATAAAGTCTGGACACAAAGACAAAATGGATATTTAAAAAAAAAAATTAAACTACTTTTTATTTAATTTAAATATTAATAAATATTATCTTCAATCTGAATTCCATCATTTGTGATGAAAGCGATGCATTAAACATTAAAGTTCCGTTAATTTTAGCGCATTCATTTATGAAACGCTGTTCCTTCAGATGTCTCGAATCTTTAATTTTTATCGAATTCAAGAGTGGTCAAGTCTGCTGCTGATCGAGAAAATCATTGTAATATTACATATGTGTCCAGACTTTAGAAGGACACACTGTACAATGCTATGCACTTTCCGAGGCGAGATTTACCCAATAAACTCGACGTATTAACTCTATATTTCTGAGCCCATTCATTTAGGATGCGCTTTTCCTCCAGGTGTCTCGTATCTTTAATTTTCATTTATTACAGCTTTTCCTTTAGGATACCCCAGAAAAATAAGTCAAGGGGGAGTAAGGTCTGGTCAACTAGGAGACCATTGTGCTATTTCCTATGTGTCAATACTAGAGGGATACCCTGTATATTAAATACAAATGAAATAAATTCTGAACAAAAACTTCAGAATTTTCTCTCAATATATTTCATCTTTCTACAAGGGCGCATAAGAGAGAAGAAAAACTCGTGAGGTTTGACAGACCTGTCTGCATATTCAATTTCCAATTTAGCCATGTCACAATTTTCAAAATGTTTCGCAGAAAAGTAAATTATCATAAAATTATTATTATGTTCTACAGATCCTTCAATCCTTGTGGATAACTGCTACTAGGCTTTGCTGTGCTGTTTTGCCAAGTAATACTTTTTTCCTAACATGGGTTGGAAAATTAATTATAAAGATAAAAATTTGAAAAAGCCGAATGTTAATGCAAATATTTTTGTAATGTCGATGATTAAAAATTAAATCAAAATATAAATTCAAATTAAGCTGGAAAAAATAAAAAAGGTGGAAGAAATTTGGCAACTCATGTTTGTTAATCAATATTTTTGTGATATCGATTATTACAAATTAAATCAATATATAAATTTAATTAAGCGGGAAAAATAAATAATGTGGGAGAAATTTGGCAACTCTGCTTTAAAACAAAACCCTGTCAAAATGTTTCTAGAGTAATATTAGAAATACAGGAATAACTTAAAATTTCACTAAATTTAATTTCTTTTATTGTTAAATCTTTTATCTAGTTTAATTATAACCATACCTTAAATTCCCCATCTCTCATCAAATACTCGTAATACATTAAATTGGCGCCTTCGGGAAGAGATTTAGCGTAAAGTGTGACAAATAATTATGGCAAATGTATCTGAGTAACTGCTAGGAAAGTAAGAGCCATTACCTTAATTATAACCATTCCACAAAAAATACAACAATCAAACATAACTTTGGTCGAACTTAAGTTTATTCAATCGAGGATTCTAAAATTTATACTTTAATGGAATCTAAGACATTATTTAATTATGCTATGCAACTTTATAGGTGATTTGGGACACTATTAAGACCGTCACCGAACCAATGGTTCAGTAAAGATTCTGAATGATGTAAGTATGTGCATTTACTACATTAACAAGCAAACACATAGGAAGATATGTAGATGCATAACTCGTCTTATATACCCTTCATACCTTCATGTGAGTGATCTAATGCACTAAATGGTCAAAAAGATATTACTCTTCTCGGACACACTTTCTTTGTGTTAACGGAGGCAATTCATCTGAAACCTACCGCATTCCATCACCTTTTGTGCAGCAACTTTATAAAAAAAGATTTCTTTCATTGAGATGACTGTTGGTTTAGAGAGGATGAAAGCAGACAAAATTGAGGTACCAAAATGAGAGAGGTGGTGAAAGAAGAGCACATGGAAAGGAAAGAGTAGGTAGGATAAACATGTCGAGAGGTTGTTTCTAAGCCGGAGTTCAAGAAAGTTTGTCTTTCGCAATTTCAGTATATTTATTTCCTTCTATACAAGTCCTTTTTACTGGGAAACACTTCATATTAATTAAAAATTCCCACATTATGTTAAGAAAGGAAAGAAGTGGCCATAGCAAACAAAAATAGAAACAAGGACGAAACACGAAGAGAAAAGGAAGAAGAGAAATACTCGTACAAACAAAAATTAGAAATAGCAATGCTCGCCTATCTTGAATGAAAAACCTTAGACTTTTAAAAGCGTTGCGCTGCCTCTCTCATCTCTAATCAGTGCAAACACGATGCACTAAGCATTTGCTCGAATCAGTGTGGCCAGACTTAAGCTAAGAATTTGCCACTAATCAGCCGTGCTAAAGTTACACTAAGAATTTGCCTCTAATCAGCGGTGCCAGACTTAAGCAAAGAATTTGCCTCTAATCAGCGGTGCCAAAATTAAGCTAAGAATTGCCTCTAATCTGTGGTACTAGACGTACACTAAGAACTTGCCTCTAATCAGTGGTGCCATATTTATTTATTTATTTATTTATTCCATATTAACCCAATGTACAGTATAAACATATTACATTTTAAATCTTAATGACAAGTTACAATAAGTACTTATACATACTCGTATATATGTATATACATACAAAGATTAGTTATGGGCCCAAAATAATTCAGTGACTTTTAGGGCAGAAACTTAAAACTTAAGACTAAGCATAACATTATTAAGAATAAAATCCCTTCATGTTTATAAAAATATAAGCAACTTAGTATACATTTGAGAGCCTAACCATTGTAAAGATTTAAAATAACGAATAATTATATTATTTAAATTTAGAGATAAATTAAAAAAACTATTTTATTTCCTTTGATTATTTCAAAAGATCTGTAGTTAACATAGTCAACAGTCTTATATAAATAATAACATATTTATAATGTATAAATCAAAGTAATAGTACACAGTATAATAGTGTACGGTAACAAATAAATACACAATAACAAATACTGAATAGAAATTTAGTAAGCCGAAATTATATTGTTTTAAAGAGCTTTTTTGAATTGAGCTAAATTGGTTTGGGATTTGATATTGTCGTCCAAGCCATTCCATATTTTGCTAGATTTGTACAGAAAGCTACATTGTGATTTTGATTTTGAATACAAGGGTGAAATAAATTTTGTTCTATTGCGGGTTTGGTGATTATGGGTATTAACAGCTGTTTGTAACATATTAAATATATAGTTATTATAGAAACACTTTGTTGTTTTGTAAAGGAATAAGGATGTTTGAAAAACAGAGAGATCATTTAACTTTAGAATTCTGGATTCTTTAAAATATCCATTAGTGTGCTCTTTGTAGTCAAGTTGATGGATGGCTAGAATTGATTTTTTCTGTAATATGACTAATTTATTAAGATAATTTTGATATTTTCCATACCAACTCTCTATGCCATATGTCAAGTAAGGTTGCACCATTGTCATATATAAAGAGTGGAGAATAGATTTAGGAAGAAACTTATTTAATTTATATAATATTCCAATCGATTTTGATAGTTTTGTTGAGATATGCGTAATATGGTGTTTAAAACTCAGATTTTGTCAATAAAGATGCCTAGGAATTTGATATGAGTAGTTTCATAGATTATTCCGTCGCCCATTTTAATATGGGGCAATTCAATAGATTTTTGTAAGAGAAAAGAATATATTTGGTTTTATCTACATTTATTGATAGTTTATTAACATTAAGCCACCTGAAGACATTTTCGAATTCTTTATTTATTGTAGATGCAATGTTGCTCGGTTTGTCACATGGCAAGGGAGTTGATAAGGCACTATCATCCACGAATAATATAAATTTAAACAAAGAAGATGATTTAACAATATCAATAATATAGATTAAAAATAACAGTGGCCCTAGTACGGAGCCTTGTGGGACCCCAGTTGTAATATTAAGGTGGCATGAGTCTTGACCAATGACGGAGACAAATTGCTTTCTTTCAGTTAAATATGATTTGAACCAATTTTGACAGTTGCCTCTAATTCCGTGCATAGCAAATTTTGACAGTAGAATATTATGGTTGACACAATCGAAAGCTTTTTTAAAATCGAGAAAAATTGACAATACAATGTGGCCTTTTTCAATGTTATCATATAAATATTGAAGGTGGTTAATTATGGCGTGAATCGTTGATTTATGACGTCTAAAACCATATTGGTGTTTATACAACAGTGAATTAGATTCCAGAAATTTATAAAGTTTATTGAATGCTATTTTTTCAAATATTTTACTGAACATTGTAAGACATGAAATAAGGCGGTAATTGCATACGTTTGTGAGGTCTCCGGCATTTGGTAACGGCGTTACCCGAGCAACTTTTAATACACTTGGGAATATACCCTGCGTAAATGATCTATTTATTATTGATGCTAAAATTGGAGTAACTATATCAGAGATGTATTTTAAAATTTTAGTGGAGATTGAATTTATACCTGATTTTTTATTTTTTAGTGAACTAATGATTTTTTTTATATCGGCTACGCTTACAAGAGAAAAGAACAAAGAATTTGGTACATTAATCTCATTAAAATACGAAAGAAAAGATTTATCGACTATTTTACAGGAGTCTGAGATTTTTTTACCTACGTTGACAAAAAATTTATTGAATTCATTCGCTTTTTCCTTATTGTCATCAACTGGTTTACCCTCAATGATAATTTGTTTAATTTGGTTTGTTCCTTTAGTAATTTCAGGTTTTATCACATAATTGAATAATTTCCAAGTTTGTTTTATATTGTTTTTCGTTTGATTAAATCGTTCATGATAATAATTTTTCTTAGCTATTTTAATTTTGTTAGTAACTTGATTCCGAAAATTTTATATGTGTGTTCTGGAATTTGACTAAGCTTATAAAAAGAAAAAGTATTTTTGACGTTTTTTGATGTTATTTAGAACTGCGTTTGTTATCCAAGGTTTGGTTTTGTGTTTATATGATATGGTTTTAGATTTTAGAGGACAATTAAGTTTAAAACCATCGTCTATCCTTGAAATTAACTCTTCGGTAGCAGAATCGATGTCATTTATATAGGAAATTTACAATAGATTCCGATTTAGAACATAGTTATAGAAGTTTGATAAGGTATTTTCGTTAATTATGCAGTAGGTTATTGTACGGTTTTGATGAATATTGTTCGAGTTGAAAAAAGACTTTTGGCTTATAAATATAAAAAGATGGTCCGATATGTCACAAAGGAGAATACCGGAAGAGTAATTTTCGGGGTGAACTCTGAAAATATTGTCAATTAGTGTTGCTGAGTTTTGGGTTATTCTTGCGGTTTTGTTATAATTAGAAGTAAGGAATGAGAATAAAAAGTATTGAGGAAGGACTGAGTTGATGCGTGGTTTTCAAAGTTTAATAGATCGAAGTGAAAATCTCCTGTAATTATTAGGTCGTCATAGTTTGTAACATTGAAGTAATTGATTAATTCAGTAATTATTGTTTTACCATTTGATTTTACTTCGATAAATAAACTTTCAATATAGTTATAGGAAATACTAATTTCGTCAATTTTTTTAGTATTGAGTCTGTCAGATATATACACGCTTATACCTCCCCCTATCTTGTTTACGTCGCGTAGTGAATGAAAGGAGTTATAGTTTGGGGCACTGATAAGGTGTTTATTATTATTTTTAGCCAGCTCTCGGTGAATGCCAAAACGGAAAATTTATAATTAAGTGTTGACAAAAATATTGAAAATTCATCAATGTTTGCGTGCAAAGATCGAATATTAAGATTTAAAATGGACAGGTCTGTTTTTTCAAATGAAAATGTAGTGTTAAATTTATCACAGTCGTAGTATTGGTTTCTTACGTTATTTTCTTTAAAATTTGGATATAATTCATCAAAATGGTTTATTTCTGGATCGATATTATTGAAGTGATCGAGTTGTTCAAACATAAAGGTAGTTCTATTGGAATTTAAAAATTAAAGGTTACAAATTAAAATTACGTATAAAATATCTATAAACCGTTTAAATAATATTTTTATGATAACTTTAATAAGAGAAAAAATAATAAAGTATGTAATACAATTGAAATAAAAGTAAGTGAATGCTAGGTCAAAACATGGTTTGTTTGGGGGGGTTTTCTCATCTAAAGCAGTAATATCGCTGAAGGTATTATTACTGATCGTTCCAGAGATTCTCACCATTAAAGTCTGCAAGCGTCGAATTGAGGTGCTCCGACAGAATTTTTTGGAGGGCAGCTCGGGTATTAATAACTATACATAGATCACGGCGACCGGAGGGTCATGGCAGGAAAACGTTGATGAATCCATCTCTGGTAGTACAGCCTGCGATCTTTGTGGAAAATTTCTTTTTAGCTTGGCGGAGGACGAAAAAGATTTTGTTGCGATTTGGAGTCAGTTGTTCGTTTACATAGAATGGAGGTTTGAATTATTTGCATGCTGAAAAGATATCACGCTTTAGATCACTTCTGCGCAACTTCACAATTATGTTTCTTTTGTCGGGACCTTGTACTTTAGGCTTGGGACCTAGACGATGAGCAACAGAGATGTCAGCTTCTTGGATTTGTATGTGGAAGTTATCTTTAATAAGTTTGCGGATGATATTGCTGCAGTTTTCATTATTGGTAGCTTCAGGTATATTGCCGGAGAATATAATCGTATCTCGTCTTTCATAAGCGTCGGAAGAATCAACCTTTTCTTCTAATTTTTCGATTTTGATCTCATTTCTTCGTTAGATTTTTCGAGAGAAATAATTTTTTGTTCTTGTTTGGCAAAAGATGATTAAAAAAACTTAAAGAGAACGTTCATAATGTCTTTGGCATCACCTGATAGTGTAGATGAGGAAATATTGGTCTGCAGTTCATTAAAATCAACTGGTTCGTTTAATTCGGTTTTTTCCTCTTGTAATTGGGGTATTTTTTTTCTTTGTCTGCCTTCCTGAGAGTAGGAGGAGCCATTCTTTCGAAGGATGAATGGAGAAATGTGACAATAGTGCTTATGTGCTATGGGAGTTTGTTTAATTACTGGGACAAACTGTAATGTTTAATTGTTAAATGTTTTACTATGAAGGTTGTTAGGTTTTGATTGATAAGTGATTGTTTTAATTTATTAATTCAAATAGTGAAGAGATTAGTTAAACAAGATAGATGTGGCAGTGCTGCACTTCTAATCACTCAGTTGAGTTTAGGCCTAATGGCTTTCAAACAGACTCAGTGGGAACATGGGAATTTTCGACGTAATGCGGTAATATCACTTTATATGTCCAAATAAATTAACTTACATACGTAGATTTATAATTTTTAGTATTCAATGCAGTTTGTGTGGATGCAACCAGAAAAAATATAAGACCAAATAAACAAGAAAAGAACAAAAGCCAGAAAACCCCCGCAAATCCGCTCAGGGTTTGCCTAAGAAAGAAAAGAGCAGGCGGAACGCCCCCTTCTACCTTGCCCTCAGTGGATCATAGGGCCACTAATGGACTTTAATCTGTAGTTCTTTCTTTTTTTAATTTATCTCCTCTACGGTCATTTAGCTACAATATTCATGAATGCACACATCCAATGTACACACACTTGCCATGGAAACACATACCTTGAACTCACACATCCAATGAAATCACTCATTCCATGTACACACACTTCGCATGGACACACATATCCCATGAATGCACGCGTCTAATGAGTGCACACGTCCATTAATGTAACGACTTGTGAACAGATATGACCAAAGAACGTACAGATCCCATTAACGCGCACATCACATGAATGCACGTATCATAGACGCACACATCCCAGGAACGCACGCATCATATGCACACACACACATCCCATTACAGCACACATCCCAGGAACGCGCGCATCATATGCACACACACACACATCCCATTACAGCACACATCCCAGGAAAGCGCACATCATATAACCACACACATCCCGCCCATTCACATCGATCATAAACGCCCTAATATGACCTACACTGCCTTATCTTCTATAATTCTTCACACTTCCAACTCCACCCCAGCACCGAATCCTCTTCCGCCTCATCGTCGTCAGAATCTGATCCTTTGATTCTGGGTCGGTTGATTCCGGCAACGAGGAAACTACGGTGCCATTTGCCGATAAGGAATACGAGAGTAGCTTGCGGGAGGAGGGGGAGTGAAATGGGGCTGAAGGGAGCGGAGGGGGGCGGAAAGAGGTGGGCGGTCCTCCATCCTCACTTTTGACAACGAGAAACGAGAAGAAATGGAGGTGTGAAAGGACGGAGGAGATGGTAAAATTTGCAATGAGATCTGTAACAAAATATGGAGGGGGGCGGGAGGGAGGATCCAGAGATATTCGGATGATATCTAGGGATTACATGATTCTATAATTTATGTATAATTCATCTAAAAATAATCCCTAAATCATGTATAAATCTTTCAAAAATCAATTTTAAATTATCCATAGATCATCTATAAATCATGTCTAAATAAAATAAATCATTTCTAAAATCATCCATCTATCATTTATAAATGATCTACAATCAAGTGTAAATAATCCATAAATCAGGTGTATATCGTCTAAAAGTCATGTTAACCATTTATAAAGCATCCATAAATTATACATAAATCATCCATACACCATGTATAAATCATCCATAAATCATATATAAAATCATTTATAAATCATGTATATATCATTAATAAATAATTTATGAATCATGTATATATCTTTAATAAATAATTGCGTCTTTTACCATGATTTTGGAATGAACAAACTCTTTTGCCCTTCATCCCTCTAAGTAGTCTCTTCTTTTTGTTTCTCGTCTCAGCGCCTTCTCTGCATTTTCACTTATGTTTCATCACAGACGAGCAAGAATTCTAGTGAGGTTAAACCACACAGGGTTTGGTTAGTCGTAGGATGGAGGGCGACTAGGGTCGATTCGAGGTCGCTTTCTCATATTTGGGCCACCCCTGGTTCGGATTCCTCGTTAATCAGTAGAACACAACCTGGGTCAACATAAAACAAGAAAGTAGGTAAAATGTTTACCCAACACCATTATTTTCACCCTCCTGTCATTACAACTTAAACATCCTCTTCGCACGTTGGTTTCGATTTTGAGTCTGATCGCTGTTTGTGTCCAAGTAGGGCCATTTGATTTCTTCGAGTACGCCCTATTAGACAAAGGTTGAAAATAAGGAAATAAATTTGTAATTTTAACATATTCTTATTTATTTCCTTTCAATAACATTCCAACCTTTATTTTTTCGCTTGTTTTCTTTCGCATTTTTATTGTTTTTAGTTTTATAATTGACGATTTACCCTCAATGCCTGGAGGAAGATCTATGGCTTCATTTCTTCTACACGTACTTCCAATTCATCACTTCCATTACAGATCCCTTCATGCAAACTTCGTGCGGGAGATGCCCTCGTTAGTATAAAACTTTAAATTAAAAAAAAAACTGTTTTCACTTGCCTTTCACTCTTAGTCATCAAATGGGCGGAGCCATGCGTTGTGTCACAAAGACAAGTTTCGGATCACACATAAGCTGTCATCAGTGCGGGAAAGTCTAAGAATCAGTTTCTTCAAACCAGGGTTGATATATATATATATATATATATATATATATATATATATATATATATATATATATATATATATATATGGGACATATAACGAAAGTTAGCGCGTGATAACTATAAATATGAATATGTACCACGGAAGGAAACTGAATAAAAGGCGGATGGAGTTCGTACTTTCGTCTATTCGACATTTTCAAACTCAGAGTTTGAAAATGTCGAATAGAAGAAAGTACTTGCATCAATCCGCCTTTTATTCAGTTTCTTTCTGTGGTACATATTCATATATATATATATATATATATATATATATATATATATATATATATATATATATATATATATATATATCAAGGCTGTGTTATCACTCGGTCTTTGATCCGCTGCTGTTTCGTATATATTTTACATTCATTGATCTAATGGTCAATTTTGTATACACAACCACCGATTTCAAGAAAATTTTATGACTATTTCTAGCTCCTACCATTCAGGGCCGAGCACTACATAATAACAATGAACATTGGAGCGCATAAAAACGTCTGGCAATCGCATTGTTTCGAACCCTAAGGTGATTATTTCGAAATGGGGAGGCTTCTGCCCAATGCCCCCACTTTAATAGTAGGGCATGTGCCCCCTGCTATTTTTAATAAGCTAATAGTATTCACAATTCGAAAGCCTATCATTAGATTTGAATTTAAATGAGATTGCCAGAATTTGTTAGGTGTTCTAATGTTTATTGTTTTTATGCCGTGTTTCTTGACTTCAGACATATGAGGCGTCCAGAGACAGAGAGGCATCTACGCCACTTTTAAAGGTTTTCAATTAAGCATGAATCCTAAAATGCATAAGCCTCATATACATGTTGAAAAAGGTTGGAAGCGAATTCACCCTTATAGTAGCTACACAGAGGGCAGAACGGACCTTGAATTTTCTCGCGTCGCAGGCAAACCATCTCCGTATTCTGAGAGTTAGAGAGGCATCCGCGCCAGAGGTAGGCAGCCATTCAGCGCGTTGCTAGCTGATACACACACCCTCTCCCCGCTAATGAGTGCCCACAGGCGCACCACCGAACTTCCCCTCCCAGAGTACCGGTTTTTCCTCGGTGCTTACGACACGTTTTATTATCCTGTCCTGCCTCCGGAAAATACATTTGGGCCGTCTTGAGAGCATCCTACACTACTACATGGTGCCAGGTCATTCCTACCTGCCATGCGACCGTGACTATGGACTGATTAAGTTGAAGCTGCGCCCTGTCTCCGTGTTCAGCACTCCTTATTACATTAATCTCATCGAAAAGACCAACAGAGCTCACCCTTTCACAGTCATCGAAGTGAAGAGGGACCTTTTCAAGGATTTCTAATTAATTATTTTATTAATTAATAATTACAACACAAGTCATCGTGTAAATACTTAATCAACATTATAAAATAAACCTCTACTTCTTCTACCAGAAGCCACCAACCCTGATGTAACCCTGCTTTCTGTAGCATGACCTAATCATTTCCAACGGCAAAATCTAACAAACTCATCAACCGGTTGCACCCCCGTTATTTCTGATTCTGGTATTTGACACTCTTCTATCCTACCATTTGACTCCCAATATTCGTCGCAGAGCCTTATTTTCAAATGTCAATAGTTATTTTTATCTGTAGTCACAGTGCTGTACCAAGACTCATGTCTATAAATCAAAATACTTTTAACCATTACTTTCTAAATTTTGATTTTAGTATGCATAGAAAAGTTGCTATTATTTCAAACATTCTTAAGCATTCCCATTGCCTTTCCTAAAATTCCGAATTTAGAGAACCATTCTTTACTAAATAAGTACCTAAATATTTGAACCTATCAACTTGCTTTATAGCAATTCCTTCTACCGAGCAATTCTGTGCATTTTCTATATTCATATTTATGATTTCAGTTTTTCTGCTATTAATTACCAAACCAACGTTTCGTGCTTCCCAAACTAAACAGTCCAGCACTCTTTGTATCTCTTCTGGCACATTACAAATAAGAACTATATCATCAGCATAATCTATGTCCAGAAGTTTCTTATTTTCTCCCCAGTCTATACCAGCATCAGTTTCTGCTTTTACCTTTTTCATGATGTAATCAATAACTAATACAAGTATTAGAGGTGGCAGAATGCCACCCTGTAGTACCCCAGACTTTGAGTCAAACCGCCGTCAATCATAACTTTACAAGTTGTGCTCTCGTGCATATTCAAAATGACCCTAACAAACTCTTCCGGTATTCCATAATACCGAATGATCTTGCCCATGGTATTTCTCAAAATGCTATCGAATGCCTTTTCAAAATCAACAAAGCGGAGGCTTAAAGGAAATTTCATTTCATTTTCTTGCTGCATCAAATGTCTAAGAATAAAAATCTGGTCATTGCACCCACGCTTCTTTCTAAACCCAGCCTGTTCATCTCTTAGAATGCCATCAACCACTGGCTCCAACCTATTCAATAGTATTCTACTGAAAACTTTCAAAGCTATAGGTGACAAAGTGATTCCTCTCCAGCTACCACAAAGACTCAGATCTCCTTTTTTCGGGACTTTAAATCAGTATCAATATTTTCCAAATTAATTTATTTAAAAAATTAATATTTAATAATCAGTGATTAAAATCTGCTAATGGGTATTACATAATGTTATTGTTATCTTATTGTAACCATTATATTTATTTTGACATTTTGGAAATTGATTTAGTGCTTTTGGGAGATTATCAGAAATAAGTACAGTTACAGATTTATTATGATCGATGAAATAGTTAGTATTATGCTATTTCTGATGGTAATAGGATAAAAGGGAAAATGGAAACTTTAAACGCGTTTTTCTCAAAAGTTATACATTGGCGTGGATGCCCCTCTGTTTCTGGACGCCTCATATAAGCCCCGCCTCCAAATACTATTTAAATCAATCAGATTTTTTTAATATTAAGTAATACAAATTGCAATATGATATTTTAATTCATAAAAAAATCCCTCCAAAATAATATATTATAAAATATGATGAAATTCCAATTAAGTGTGGTTGTGTCTAAATATTAACTGGTCTATAATTCCACATTTATCCTGATGACCTAAAACCCTAGCTCACCGTTATTCGAGCATCGTTTTTTGAGACGTAAATTTTTCCTATCTGCCTAAGCCTTTTCTTAATGATGGGGTTTTGTTCAACTTTATGAAAATCATAACAAACTTGTTTTTTATGACAATAGTAGAAATCTAGGTGTCAAGTTTAATAGTCAATCATCTCTCAAAGTCAATGTTGCTAACGCCTGCAAATTCCCTCTAAAATTTCTTCGTAATCTTAGCCGCATCTAATTTTTCATTTGTTTAATTTTTTGGTTCGGTTTTATTGTTATTATTTGCATATTTGAGATATTTGACATATTAGGAAGGGTAATTTGTTTTTTTTTAGTTTTATATACTTATAAATTGCTTGCATTTTCTAAACTACGCAAAAATGGTATAAAAATGGTAACTTTGGGGCGTTTCCATATCATCTTTAAATGCTAGTTACGATCGCTTGTTTGGAGATAGCGAACCAAGGGAGCTTTTTAAGTGTAATATTAGTTAGTTTTTGTACTGCACACTTCTAGGAAAAATTCGTAATCGGAGAGCAGTATGAAGAAATAAAATTGTTCTAATGTTGTGGCTCTCCTACAGGAAAACATGACAAACTTGAGTGATTTATTAGCTAAAAGAGTTGATGTCGTTGAATCCTTGTAACTCAGGAACTATACTAATGAATATTGTTTAGAACTTGCCTCGGAATATATATTTTTAAGCTTTTGGACGTAACCTTGAAAAATTCCTTCTCAAAGATGTTAATCACCTAAATTCGGAGGCAAGAATAGTTTATTAGGATAGTTCATACTCTATTTATATCCAATGTCTGGCTGGCAAAGTATGAACTCACTAGATAGACATCTCTTACTATGATTTCGGTGAGGAAGGTGGGAAGGGAAGGTATAGAAAGGGTGGAGCTTGTAATAGTGCTATTTGAGTCGTGGGATCTCACTAGACCTCACACGCCTTCCATCTGGCTAAGACACATTGAGGACACCTTTCTGATTTTGGACCTAGAGAAGCTAGCTACTTCTACACCCACAACAATAATGTCTTCTCTAAGTTAAATTTGAAAATTGGGCAAGCGATATAGACATATTTGCCTTTAGTAGACGTCCTAGTTCTGCCATGGTCAGGCAGTAGTCTAGAAACAAAGGTTTACTGGTAGAAAATTCATACAGACCGCTTACTGGACTTCGAAATCCTTTTCCACTGAACCTACAGAGAGGCTCTTTCATAGCGCTATTCAAGAGAGCCAAAACTCACTGCAGTGATCTTTACGAGTTTGGAAATTTATTGCCAAGAGCGTTTTTTCAACGCTACAAAAAGGCCACCAACCCGGATAACTTAACATGGAGGATACCTAAGGAGAGTAGACCCTGAATTTTCCTCTAAGTCCTCTGAGCTCACGTCAACTCTTCTCCGCCTTTTTGACATTAAGGGCGCGTACAAACCATCATCCACTCTGCCCAACCAACTCAAAAGAGTTAAGAAAATCCTTGACCAGGTTAAGTCCAATGTGGTCTACCCACTCTAATGTGGTTGGTGGCTTGCCATATATAATAAATAATCAAACTTCCTAAAAGCTCCGAATGGGGGTTGAGGAGAATTTCGAGCCTCTTATAAGGAAAGTCCCCTGTCTGTGGACTTGTCCTATTATCTTACTCGTGTCCTATTATCGTCTCTGTAGCTGTCAGACGTCGTCGTTTCAGGGGCATTTTCGTACACCTGCAATAAAGCGTGACACAGTTCAAAGCACATCAAAATACATAACGCAACATAACTTTGTATGTATCTTATCAATACGATTCAAATGTTAAATGCGTACGTACCTACGTAGGATATTTCATTGGACCAAGTTTGACGTTTGTACAATGTTTAATATTCAAAATATCAGCCCCAAATTTGACTTGCAATAAAGCGTGATACACAGTTTATGACAGTACTCACATCCTCATACCACTGGCGTGGAACTGGTGCCGTCCCTGGATCATGAAATGTTTCACCTTCGCTAATTAGTGCGAAAAAAAGACAATACCACCCTTTACTAACGATGCTGCCTCGAGGTCCCTTCTGTCTCATTAGTGATCGTCATTCGAATCTTTATGTACATTTAATTTTGGGTCGAGGATTTCCTTCACGTTGGGAGGATCGGATGGTGTTTGCTACCTTCCGACATTCCATGGGCGAATAAATAACAAAGGGCAAAGACGAATAATTATGTTTTTACTAGTGTGATAGGTTAAGCGCAATTTTGAGAAGGAAACAACTCGCCTAAATTGTGTTACACAGCAGCAAGCATTATGGCTTAAAGACCAACCAAACAGCAATTGAAGTAAAATAATCATGATGCTTTAATTAATATTATTTTAAGATGTACTAATAATTAAATGTGTTATGCGCCGTTGTGAGAATTCAAACTCACTTCAATTGTGAATAAATAACAAAATTGTTACGTTTGTTTCCTTATTTGAGGAAGGGAATAAAAAGCCGGTTGGTTGCGAAGACCAACCAACCGGCAATTTAAATAAAAAAAAATAACGAAGCTTTAATTATTACCTTAAGATCTCATAATAAATTAGAGATATATAAAGAGAGCGTATTTTTTTCTTCTCTCATCAGTAAACAACTACCTGTTTTTATTCAATACCAGACACAGTCAAAAAATGTAATAAATTTTTCTGTTCTTAACGATAATGTTTATGGCCAATCCGAATTACCTTCCTTCCTTGAACACTGGCTAAAGAAGGTACTGGTTGATTAAATTGTCCCAATTGTCACATTTACAAGAGGATAAATTCCATTTCCCTGAATAATAAACTCAGGCTGTTCGGTAAACGCATTTTAATACGGATTTGGTCATTTCACAGCTCATTTCTTTAATAACATTTCACAATTTCAATATGTCGACGATACTGCTGTCAGCACATTTCTGGTTGAGTCTGCAGAAAATGACAAATATTATGAGCCGGAGCAAAATATTAGGCAATGAGCGGAAAAATGAAAATGTAATTTGACAAATTGAGTTAAAGAATATAAAACAAAATTGGAATTAAAGAATTATACTTCCAATCGCTATAAAATATTGAAAGAACTTTTCATTTTGATGAAACATGAAAACATATAATTAATATTTTGATGATTTCACTTTATTTTTAACTTTGAGGACTAAAAAATTTTTCTGAAAGTTGATATAATAGATTTATTCATTAAATGACGATTGCTCTCGCGAAAGAAAGGCAATATAAGCAAGGAAAATATGAAAAAATATCATTATCATTTCCCTTAGATGAAAAAGGAAAGTTTATTATTATAATATACTGGAACTAAAATGAAAGGGAGAGGGGTAGGCAAAAAACAAAGAAAAGAATCCGCAAATAATAAAAAGGAATGATGGTAAATCAGAAATAGTATAAATAAACAATTCTGAAAGGCAAAGGTGATAAGATATTTGAATAGAGAACGCAATTAATTCAGGAGCGACATAAACATGACAGATTGACTTAGTACTAAAAAATGCTCTATTGACCTAGTGCTAGAAAACAAGATCTATTGATTTAGTGAATGAAAACAAGTTCAATTGACGTAGTGCTGGAAAAATAAGCTTTATAAAATTTGTGCTAGATAACAAGCTCTATTGAAGTAGTGCTAGAAAACAAGTCTATTTTCTTAGTCTATATAACGAAATCTATTGATTCATTGCTATAAAACAAGATAAATTATAAATTGACTTAGTACTAGAAAACAAAAACTATTTAGACAGTGCTAAAAACAAGATTTATTGCCTTAGTGCTAGAAAATAAACTTTAATAACGCATTTATAGAGAGCAAAATCAATTACCTTACTGAAAAAAGCAAGATCTATTGACTTAGTGCTAGAAAATAACCTTAATGCTAGAATACAAGCTCTAATGACTAAGAAACACCCAAGCGTTGCAAAAACGAGGAAAAGAAACACGCAATCGTAGCAAGGCATGGGGCAAAGAAACACCTGAGTTGTGCAAGGTAAAAGGAAATAAACGATCATTACAAGGCAGGAAGCAGAGAAACACCTGATTTGTGCAAGGCAAAAGGAAATAAACGATCACTACAAGGCAGGAAGCAAAGAAACACGTGAGTGGTTAAAAGCAAGAAGCAAAGAAACACGTGAGTGGTTAAAAGCAAGAAGCAAAGAAACACCCAATTGGTGCAAGGCAGAGAGGAGGGTAAGGAACACTGATCGTTACAAGGCAAGAGGCAAAAAACAGTCCATCAGTGCCAAGCACGAGGCAAAGAGATATCCGATCTTTAAAAGGTAGGAAGCAAAGTAACACCGCCACGGTGGATGGCAGGATACAAAGAAACACCAGATCGGCAAAAGAGAAAAGGCGGAAAAAAGCACCCAATTCTTGCTGCAAAGCAGGAGGCAAGGAAATACATGATCGTTGCTACGCAAGTGGCAAATAAACACCCGATCGTTGCAAGGTAGGAGACCAAAAAACACGTGATCAGTACAAGGCTGAAGTCAAAGAAACCCCCGATTCGTGTAATGCAGGGAAAAAGGAACACGCGATCGCTGCATGGCACTAGAAAAAAACTGATTCATGCAAGGAAAATGCAAAAAACAGCCGATCTTATCGTTGCACGGCATGAGGCAAAGAAACACAAAATCGGTTCAATGCAGGTGGTAAAGAAATATCCGATCTGTGTAAGGCAGAACGCAAAGAAACACTCGATTGGTGCAAAGCAAAAGGTAAAAAATACCCGATCGTTTTAATGCCGATGGGAAGGAAACAGATGATCCGTGTAAGACCGGAAGCAAAGAAACACTCGACTGCTACAAGATTCGAAGCGAAGAAACATCGTGAGATATAAATAAAAAAAACTCAGAGAAAGAAATATCGAAGGTTTTGAGTTTGTGGAAACAAATGACGTTCAAATTATGTGAGAAAAGTCTATAAGTGTAAATTTGTGTGAATTTTAGCCAGAGGCAGCTAAGTAAATTACTAGGACGCAAAGGCTACGTAACTCTCATAAATCTATCGTCTCATCCACCTCCATGCCCCTTGCCCCCGAAGGAATCAAATTCATTCCAACTTCCATTTCATACAAAGGAGAAATCTATGGTAGTCTCATTTGATTGCTGACGTTTTCACTCATCACGTTTCCCCAAGTCCTAATAGGACATCGACAAGTCCTATTAGGAAGGAATTATAATTTCAAATCGAGCCTTAATATGAACCTTCATAATCGGTGTAGGATTCGAATAGATTTGGGAGGATTAGAATAAATATTTCTATTGATTTTTCGTTGACTTGATGGGAGGAAACCCATAGGGATGATTAGAGTAAAATTGATTTCTTCCTTAATATATAAAGTGATTGTCTGAAGATTATTATCATCTGTGAGTTAGAAAGGTGAGATACAAGGCACGCTTTAATGGTAGAGTCGCCCCTCTCGAACCGCAATAAACCAATCTAACAGCCCTAAAAAGAACTGGATGAATTACGAGTAGGTACTGTATTTTATCATTTATTTTGCCGTCACATACAAGAATCCGTTTTCAGAGACTCGTGGGACACGGGGTCGTTTTCAGCGAATCGTGGGGACACGGGATCGTTCGCACCGACTCGTGGGACACGGGATCGTTTTCAACGGCTTGTGGGGACACACGATCGTTTTCACCCACTCGTAAGATACAGGATCTTTTTCACCAACTCGTAGGACACGGGATCGTTTTAACCAAGCCATGGGAAGCACGCTATATCTTACACCGACGATTGGGTTAAAATGATCCCCTGTATTGCGACGACAAAAGTAAATGCTGTTAATTAGTCAATTCGGTACAGTCAATTGCATGGCATGGATGAAGTACGTCCCCCAGGCGAGCCAGATGAACTGTGATGGTGGCTATTCATTGCTATGGAAACTGCCTTAGTGAGTCAATAAGTATTGTGTGAATGGTTGGTAAGTACCTTGTCAGAGAGAGAAGGTTACCTCGCCTCCCTAGAATTTAACTAATGCTAATGGCACTTGAGCGAAGAGGCACCCGCACGCCGAGACAGCCCCAAGGGATCAGCGAGAATTTTGCGCGGTCGGATGACCCCAGGGCTCTCATCAATAATGCTCGGGTCAGTTGAACCCAAAGGGCCGCCTCAAGAATTTCGCGTGTCCGTGTGATCCAGCTTAGGTTCCCCTTCTCCCCCTCGCACTGTCCGATCAGCGCCCGCCCTATGGCGTCGAGGACTTTGGCACAAGCCTTTGATGTTCGCCGAGAATATCCCCCTCGCCCCTGGCACGGCAAATCTAATGAGATCCCCGTTCCCCCCTTTGAAAACTCTGGCGACCCGCTTCCACCGAGGCCGTATAAATACTTTGGAAAAAGCTTTGACAAATTAATACCATACAGCCCCGTCTTGTTTAGCAGTCACTTACAGTCTCGTACGCCCTGCTCCACCTCCCAACGGCTTCCAGCTACGTACGCGACGCGACATCTATCGACTCGTTCTCGCTCGTACCCAAGGCTAAAGTTCCCACCCGACAGACGATCGACACGAACAGGCATCGATCACTCGGGTATCGACTTCGTTCTCGTCTGGAGTACTCCCTCGTTCATTTCTAGACGAGGTTAAGGAATAAGAAATCTTGCAAGTTGAAATTTCTAGCGCCCTGCATCCTCGTCGGCTCTAAGGCCTCTAGTCAATTAGGCTTTACGTGAGTCTCCCAATTTATTGTACTCTACCATTTATCGGGCAAGCAATCATCGTACATCCTCTCTCGGACTCTTGTCTCCGTCGAGTTATTTGTATCCATCGTTCCCCCCCGTTCCCGTCTGTAACCCCGGGTCTCATCTTATTTATTGTCATTTATTTACTTTTTCTATTGATATTTTCTTTGTATATAGTAAAGCTGTTTAGCTACAATCAGTTTCTCTAAACTCAAAACCTCTAAGAATTGATTATTTAGGCCAACCGCACTCGATTTTGTTATTTAACCCTCACACTGGGATCAATATACCCCCCGCCCCCCGCCCACAATTGCTGGCGCGCTTACTTACCGCGACACTGCATAGTCAATCCTCGGCAAGCATCGACGTTCGACTCTACGACATACCTGGTGACACCGGATGAAGCGTGTTAGTTCACGGTAGATACTGAGTTACCAGAAAGGCTTCAGGAAGTTACCATGGGAGTAATGTAGGGCTACAGAACAGTATCCGCCATATAAAAGTCAGGATGAAGATGTAAATCAATAATAACAAGGTCAACCGTCCTAAGTCGCGTGCACTCAATTATTTTGACTTATGACCTTACGACCTTCGAAACTTTCAACAAGTGGGGGAATCTAACCCATAGTTCGTATTCTTTTAATAATTAACAGAATAACCTTAGGAGGACTTTAGCTATGATATCATTCGCAATACAATATAAAACGACAAAAGAGTTTCGAATTTCGTTAGAATCAGCCGCTTAGTTACCATGTTATTGCCATATAATTCCCGGACTAACTTTGGGAGGACCTTGACAATTATATCATTCAAAAGAGAATGTAAAAACAAGACAAGGGTTACAAACTTCGTTAAAATTGAGAAGATAAATGGTTACCATTGGATCGCCCGACCTACGAACCAATATAATAACTTATAGAGGCGGGTACACGCAACTAAATAGGTCAGAAGAAAATTATTGTCAGGCTCTGGTAATCATTATAATATATTTGATTATTATTTAGTCCTATATTTGTTTCTCTATTAACATGACGCTCAAGGCCATCTCCCAGTATGGAACAAATGCACATGACGTCATTAGCCTCATCATTCAAACCCTTAGAATGATACATGCGTGCCAAGATGTCTGTAAAAGAACAACCTCTCACATCTTCACGTTATTTTGTGACCTCGTGCGATTGTATCCCGCCATAGAAAACGCACTTCCTTTTCGGGAACATTCGAGAAATTTCGACTCCTGAGCGCATCTTGAGAATTTGTCCAGAGCCGTCTCCCCGGCGGCGAGGAGAGAAAGAGCCGCTTGTTTTTTTCGCGCCTTGGCGCTAAAAGCTGAATTTCCGTCCGCCTCACGGATTAAGATGTTTGGAGCTTTTTCAAATCCTGCTCCGAATCCCCCTTTCCCCCTTTCGGATCACTCGAACAAATACCGGGTTTTGACTTGACATCGGTGAGTCCCTTATGCACCTCAAAGTCTTCGTCGTCGTCTCTAGTCGAAGTCCCGTGAGCGTTCATCAGAGAGCCAAACTTTCTCCGCCATGATTCTACACCAGTCAATTGGTAGCTTCTGCAAAAGGCAATCCTTTGAATTTACGCGACAATCTTCCTTCGTTTAATCAATCCGAAGAAAATTTTCATCGATTACCTTTGAGGAAAAGAAGTTTCCTCTTCCAGTGGAATTACGAGTAATCCCACATTTCTCCGTAGAGCGTCATCCTTGAAGATTGGCTATCTTCATCGTTATTCCTCGGGAGGTTGGTTCGGAACATGCCCCACTTGCCTCATCTGAAGCGTGACCCACTTGCGTTATCTGAATCGTGTCCCACTTGCCTCATCGGATCGTGAGGCACTCGCCTCATAACATTAATTAACATTGTAACGGTAATTAATTAACTTTATTCGAGAATCCATCCTTATTATAATTATCAAGAGTCTATTTTATTTTAAATAATTCCCTTTTGCCTATTTTTATTCTTATTTTGATAAGGGGAAATACAATTATATTTATGTTGTTTCATCTTTAGCTAACCTTGAACGATACTCTCAGCCCATTCAAGTAAATCTCGCTAACCATTGTTGCACTCTGCCTGATTTCTTAAGGATTTAAACCCAACGCCTCGAGTTTGACCTCCTGGTCGATCGATAATTCCTGCGAGCAGTCCTTAAACGGTTCGCGTTGAAGTAGGTGATTAAGTCATTCCCCACATAATATAAGAGTGTGTATGGTACAGAGTGGTGTACCACGACATATATTAAATATATTTCTTCTTTATTATAAAAACTGAGGTCAAATGTATGAGGTGTATTACATAGCAAATCAGTTATAGTTTATTTACGTCACCTTTGAACAGGTAGCTCCCTCCCATTATTGAAGTTTCTTTAATTTTCTCTTTTGGCCGAAGAACGTTATAGTTAGTGATCAGGGGAACATTAGTCTATTTAACTATTTAGAAATATAGATTATTAGTTGGCACCCATTGTTTGTGTGTGTGTATTCCATTTAATGGAATCTTTGAGTTTATCCCCAGCAGGATTAGAAAGATTAATCCTTCCTAACCGTGTAGTAAGAGTTTTAGTTTTCTTTTAGTGGGATAATTTTTGAATATTTATTTTGGGAAAAGTTAGGCTTCACGTATATTGCCGAGAAATTTCGTTACGTCAATAGCTCCGTTCGCGTGTTACGTTCCCCCAACTAAGCCAACAAGTTGTCTTCTTCGTTTGACCGTTTCAAGATTCAAGGAGAATTGTTGGGCCTGTCAGGCCGAGAATTATTAACTTATATCCAGAAAGAAGAGAGAAATGAAAGAGAACAGAGAATAGCGAAGGAACAAGAACTAAGAGAAGCTGAAGAGAGAAGAGTGAAGAAACAAGAACTAAGAGAAGTTGAAGATATAGAAGAACTAAGAGAAGCGGAAGAGAGAAAAGAACAACGAGGGATAGAAGAGCGTGAGAGAATAAGGCAGCATGAATGTGAATTAAGCCGTAATCAATTGGAGTAAATGTTAGTTAACTCCCGGACCGAAACTCCACAGACCCCTTCAGTAAAATTACTCGCCTTTAAAAAAGGAGAAGATTTTGGATCATATCTTACGCATTTCGAGAAGATTTTTGAAATCAACAATTGGGACATCGAGGTAGATGGTGTTACAAAAATTGCTCTCCCTCCTAAACTCTCAGTTGAGAGACATATTCATTTCGCTCCCATCAGAGTCCACTCTGGACTACTCTACCCTCAGGTCTGAACTCATAGTTGCCGTAAATATGAACCCAGACTTCTATCGTGTCCGTTTCCGTCACAAAAAGATCCGCCCTGGTCAGACATTTCCTCATTTTGGGTACACCCTCCAGAGACACCTCAAATTTTGGCTAGATGCGCGTAGAGTCCCCCAAGAGTACGAGTCCCTTCTGGACTTTATCTTAATAGATCGATTTTTAGCTTCTCTGACCCCCTAAATCCGTTCCTTTGTTAAGGACAAGCACTGCTCTACGTTTAAGGAATGCACAGAAGAGGCTGATTGTTACGCACTAATCAAAACTTGTACCCCAAGTTTAAAAAGAAGCCTCCCACGTCTCCTCCTAAGTTTAAGGTTAATAACGCCAGGCCGCCTCCAAGAAATACCCCTAAAGTTCAAGGCCCCTCAAAACCCGGAATTCTCCCTCCTTCGGAGGTCATGTTCGCATGAACTGTCCTCAAAATTTCAAATTCAGAAGCCTGTCCTTCCGTCAACTACACCAATTTAATGCCACTGCTGCTCCTCCCCCGTCTCTCTCGTCGAACAAAAACTCCGGTCACCAAATAAATGTTTTCTTCAATAAGAGCTCCCCCGGTGGTCTGAAATTTGAGAATAGAGCCTTAAACGCATGCTGTGTGCACCCTTGTACGTAACACTGGGTGCACATACATCGTGATATCCGAGGATTTACTTCTCCCGGTCGGTCCTGACCCCCAAAGGTTTGCTCTGGCTCATGACTAACTCAGCAGGGTGAATCGTTTCCCTATCGTAAAATGCTATATCGAATGTGACTATTTGACTGGTTAGGTCGAAGTGGTAGCAGACCTAATCAGGTTTTGCTCTGTACTGATTGGTCAGAGCCCTCAGGCTACAAGTAACCCGGTACCACAATCCGTAGTAACCAGTGCCCAGGCCGCAAAGGCTTCCCGGGAACCCGTTCCTTTGGAAAACCCCGGCGATCCGGAAGTGGAGGCTCTCCGGAATGAGGATTTTGCCCACGCCCAGAAGGGAAGGGTAACTCTCCTCCCCCTTTGGGAGAAAGCAAGGACTCATGAGCAAGAGTCTTCCCGTGGTGGAAAAAGCATCACCTACTTTGTCCTCCAGTCATCTTACGATAGTTTATCTCCTGTCATTTTAGTCATAATAAAACTTCTCAGAGGGTTTTTAAGTCTTTTTATTGGCCAGGTGCGGTCAGATAAATCATGCAATACCTGCCAAACGACATCAGCAAAAGGGTGCGTCAATCTAGCCCCCCCTTCATAAAAGCTCGATCATCTTAGAACCTTTTTCTCGTGTGGCAATTGACTTTATTGGCCATATTCATCCCCCATCTAATGAAGGACACAGTTGCGTCCTACTTTGGAAAACTTCGCTCCCCGTTTCCTTGAGGCAGTTCCCCTTAAACGCATTGATAGAGTTTGGTGCACTGAAGCATTTTTTCTCGTGTAGGAATACCGAAAGAGGTATTGTCAGATCGAGGAAGACAATTTACCTCCAAGCTTATGGAGTATGTCGGCAAGCTTCTAATGTTAAAACCTCTGTTTAGCACCCCTTACCACACAGACGCAAGCGGAGTTTGAAAAAAGCTAAATGATACCTTGAAATCAATCCTCAAAAGACTGTATATAGATCAGCCCCGAGAATGGCACAGCTATTTACCCTCGGAACTGTTTGCATGTTGTAAACTCCCCATAGGACCCTGGGATTCGCCCCCTTTTTACCAATCCCCGTCTGGATAACGAAATCTAATCCTCTTATTTCTACCTCCTGGACCTCCGAAAGCGCCTAGAGATATGTGCCGACATCGCGTACCAAAATGCTGAAGTAAATTTTGAAAAGTATTGAACTTATTTCGATTTAAAAGCTAAGGAAAGAAGTTTTAAGCCGGGTGGAAGAAGGGGGGCTATTGCTACTTCCCACGGAGAGTAACAAACTCCTGACCCAGTGGGAGGGCCCCTTTGCCGTTTTAGATAGAGGTAAAAAGATCAGTGGATTACCTGATTTGAACCCTCTCATGAGATAAGGTTTTCAAAATCAATATGTTAAAGAAATATCACCACCCTCGCGTAACTCAGCAATATTGTGGCCCTCGATGAAGAGTCCCCTTTGGAAGCGGTGTATCCCGCTGGCCCTCTTAACGTCCTGCAAGTAGTATACATTGAACAAGATGCTGATTATCCTATTCTATCTTTACCTGAACCCCCGGAATCATCATTCCCTGTGCTAGGTGTCTCCCCCAGGATAGCGCCTCTTGAAAAGAGTCAGCTGCAGCAGTTGCTAAATGGATTTGAAGATGCCATCTCAAAGACCCTCGGTTGCTCCAATCAATTTGAGCATGACATTGTCCTTGACACTCAATTTCCTGTTCGAACGAAGCTCTACCCTCTTCCCCTCCGCCTTATGAAAGCCTTTAAAGAAGAGGTGGACAATCATTTAGCTTTAAACATTATCGAGCCCTCTAAGTCAGATTACTGCTTCCCCATAGTCATGGATCACAAGCACGACTAAACCTTCCACATGTGCGTCGACTTCCGAAAATTAAATTCAGTAACTGTGTTTGATGCAGAGCCTATCCCCCTTATAGACGTGAATCTCCACTTTTTGGGAAAGCTAAATTTATTTGTGAGTTGGACCTTTGCAAAGCATACTACCAAATTTCCTTCGGTAAAAACGCAAGCAAGTATACTGCTTTTGCAACCTACAAGGGTCTTATGCAGTTTAAACGACTTCTCTTTGGGTTAGTCACTGCAGGTAGCAACTATAACATAATATGTGAAGGATTATGGATGATTTCCCGCAGGTCTCCTTCTACTTCGACAACCTTTATGTTGCTACCTCTACGTGGGACCAGCAATTGATAGCTCTTTGCGCCCTACTTATTAGGCATCGTGAGCAAGGACTCACCCTTGCCTCTAGTAAGCGACACTTTGCGTACGATACTATTAAGTACCCGGACTTCAATGTTGGAAAAGATCAGATGGGCCCCCAGGACAAAGAAATCCGAGCCATTTTCGAGATTCCGCTTCCCGCACGAAGAAACAGCTGAGGTTATTCATGGGATCGGCCTCCTTTTACCGTAGATATATGCCCAACTTTGCATCCATTTCCGCCCTTTTAAGTACTCTCCTTCAGAAAAGATCCCCAGATCCCCTTTCATGGAATACTGAAGCCACTTCCAGGTTCCAGCAGCTCAAGGACAAGATAGCGTCGGTCCCCATTTTGAGGCTACCTAATCCCTCGACCCCTTCGGCATCAGGACAGATGCAAGTGACGATAAAATTAGATGCGTGTGGTCCAATACTCGGACGAAGGTGAAAGACACCTGGTGGCTTACGCGAGCCAAAAGCTATTGCCTTATGTAGGTAATTACTCGGTAATAGAACGGGAAGCCCTAGATATAGTATGGAGTATTACCAAATTTAGTATGTACTTGATAAAAAAGAATTTATTGTCGAAACTGCTCATCGCCCTTTGTCGTACCTCCGAAATTCTAAGAGCCAGAGCGGACGCATAATGCGATGGCTTTTAATGCTCCAGCAGTTTTAGTTTAAAGTTTTGTATATACGGGGCACCGAGAATTCTAGAAATGACGTGCCAAGACGTCAGTAGACATCATCACTCAAAACCTTAGAATGATATATAACGTGCCATGATGTCATTAGCAATTATCACTCAAATCCTAAGAATGATGCATGACGTGCCAAGACTTCATTAGTCGTCACCACTCAAATCCTTAAAATGATACACGATGTGCCTAAACGTCATTAGCCATCATCACTCAAATAAATAGAATGATACATGACGTACCAAATGGTCATTAGCCGTCATCACTCAAATCCTTAAGATGATACAGCAAGTGCTAAGACGTCATCAGCCGTCATCACTCAAATCCTTAAAATGATACACGACGTGGCAAGACGTCATTAGCCGTCATCGCTCAAATCCTTAGAATGATACATGACGTGCCAAGACGTCAGTAGCCGTCATCACTCAAATCCTTCGAATGATACATGTCGTACCCCTCATCACTCAAATCCTTCGAATGATACATGTCGTACCCCTCATCACTCAAATCCTAAAATAATACATGACGTGCCAAGACGTCATTAGCCATAATCACTCAAATCCTTAGAATGATACATGACGTGCCAGGCTGTCATTAGCCGTCCTCACTCAAACCCCTAGAATGATACAGGACCAGCCAAGAAGTCATTAGCCATCATCACTCAAATCTTTAGAATAAATCAGGACGTGCCAAGACGTTATTAGCCGTCATCACTCAAATCCTTAGAATAATACATAATAAGCCAAGACGTAATTCGCCTTCATCACGCAAATCCTTCAAAGGATACATGACGTGTCAAGATGTCATTAGCCATCATCATTCAAATCCTTAGAATGATACATGTCGTACCAAGACGTCATTACCCCTCATCACTCAAATCCTAAAATAATACAAGACGTGCCAAGACGTCATTAGCCGTCATCACACAAATCCTAAGAATGATAAATGACGTGCCAAGACGTCATTAGCCGTCATCACTCAGATCCTTAGAATGACTAATGACGTGCCAAGACGTCATTAGCTGTCATCACTCAAATCCTTAGAATGATATATGACGTGCCAATACGCCATTTAGCAGTCATCAGTCAAATCCTTAGAATTATATATGACGTGCCAAGCCCTCAAATTAAATGGAGTTTTCAATTCCTTTCATAATAGGGAATCATTTGGAACCTGTCATCAAGAATTTGTCCTGAACGAGAATATCCCTAATATTTTCTCGCCCAAATTTTCTCTCCCGCGGCCCGGCTGCCTAGCTCAAATAACAGGAGCATAACGGCTATAGCCGGCCATGAACGGCAACTGGTTAATTAATTGGTAAGAGGTAACCTATACTATATGATGATATAAGCATTCATGTATATCTTTCTAATAAAAATCCTGTGCTAAAAGTGGAAGAAATTTTAATAAAATGAAAACGTTGTTGTGTTTAGAAATTACTATTAGATATCTAAATGTCCGTCAAACTATTTTCACTTTGTTCAACTGGATTATATTTTTCAATGTTTATTCCATTACAACTCCATTGACGGGCTCCGATATTGTGTGATTTTGGGGGCTGAAAAGATGATAGCTGTATCGGCCCCAGGCCTCTTCCCTAGCTCCTCGCTACAGTCTGACGTGTTCGGTAGGGCTAGGGCTAGAAGCAGTGGTGGGGGCATGTATGGTGGATATAAGAAGATAGACATGGGTGGAAAGAAAAGTTTAGGTGGAGAACCGAGTTGAGCTCAAGTAACCAACTACTGATAGCTGAGGATAGAATGGAATAGCTACATATATTTAGACCTCCTGATTAACGTGTAGTCCGAACTACCACCTACATTATCTTTTCTATTCCATCCTTTACCTTTTGTTGAACGTGTAAGAAAAATTTTTGATTTCAATTCATTGAAATATCATATATTATTAACCCTTACTGAACACGCTATCAAATATAGGGGCAATTTTGATAAATTAGGGCCCTAAAGAAGCTATGATATGATGTCGACCTGATGGGCATATTATCAAAAGGCAAAGGCAGTTCTTTCGTTTTTTATAACGTACGTGAGTAAATGAAAAGAGGTCAAACGAAAGAATTTATTCTACTAAATGAATTCCATTAGTTTCAGAGATAGTTACCAACTGAAATAAAAGTTTTAATATAGCTAATGACTAAAACACTTTAAGCTTCAAAGCGAAAAGGTGTTGAAGCCTCTTCGAATGATTCATTACCAGAGAATTTTTTATTACGATTCTGATTTTTAAGGCAAAAAATATGAAGTATACATGGCACAACTGAGAAGGAGGCAAAGTATTTTTATGTAAATGTATCAAGCGCTTGTTGATTGTAAATATGTTTTCTTTCTGAATGACAATGCAGGACTGCACAGGGCGCCTGTAGTGCGAGATAGACAGAAAAGTCTCGGTTTAAGACAACTACCTCATCCTCCATAGTGGCATGAAAAGTCTCCGGATTGCCAACTTTTTATCCTTAGACAGTTTGACAATGAAATATTCTTTGATAGGAAATCTCTAAGAGTGACTTCGACTGTTTTGATTTAGAGCTGGTTTTATTCCAAAAGATTCGATAAACTTTGATTTTCGTGTGAAAAATCTTGGAATTGGTTGGAAAATATTAGTTCGAAAAAATTTTATTGTTTGAAATGTTTTTTTTACATTTGCCCATGTATGTTAAAATGATGAACCAATCTTCTTCATCGATTGATTATAATATTGACCAACTTCTCGGAAATGTTTACAAAGCTTTTTATTTTAATTTGGTAATTATTAATTATTAAAAGTCACTTTACTGAATTTCAATGACTCCAATTTTTTTCAGACTTCAAACATCTCTAGTTTTAATTAAATTTATTACACGGTCTATCACATAATTATAGGCAATTGGTCTTAAATGTTTGGTCTAGGTACTTGTACACGTGACTGAATAAGCGGTTCTAGGGATGGTTCTATCTCCGTATATGTGTAATCATGTATACATGTCTATTATGGCGTAGTTGTCTCTTTTTATGTGAGACTTGCAAACTTGTTCAACGTCTTGATGCCCGTATATATGATTTTTTTTTTTAAACCAACGAAAGCATCTTCGGCAAAAAGGGCTTTAAGTGATTTCTAAAAAGAAATCGCTGAAGATGGAAGAATTCAAAATTTTAGAAACCAATATAGCGTAAATCCTCTTTGCGTGGATTGGAATGATCAAAGAACGCAATCCTTATATGTCGACTGCAGCATGCTAGCTCATACTACAACTAGGAACCCATTTCGCGGTCGGTGAATGTGAGATTGCAAAAGAGTTTCTAAGAAAACGTTCACTATATGTTAGAGTATATAAACCTGGCAAGGAGTGGGTTTATTTCTCTTTTTATGTGTATGTGATGCTTATAAGACCATCTCGAGGAAGTGTATGTAGATGTCAGACTATACAAAGCTCTCTAGGTATGAGTATGTGCAATATATAAGTATGACGGTATAAATCTCTCTACGGAATGCTCAGTATTTATGCCTATTAGCCTGAAGCTGTGTAATCATATATACGGATGGATCTGTATAAGTGTTTGTGTGAATGCGATAATATGTAAGCCTTTCTTTGGCTGGGTATATGCATCTCTGTTTGAATAGGATTTATTTTAGGGACAAGAGTTTTAATCTGCTTATTTAAAATTGTAAAAACCCTCTGAGGATGATGTTACATACAGAGTGAGAACAAGTGTATACTGATATTTATTTAATTATTTTCAAATCAAACGCGATATTACACAATGCTTAGACTAAAAGAAAAGCAAAAAAATATATGCTAAATGATGACGTAACTAACGCTCACTGTGACCTCTTTTGTGCGATCACACAACGAAGTATGAGCTGAATGCAATTAGCCCGTAGTGAAACAGCTGATAATTATTATCAGCAAATTTCTAGTTTTCACTTCTCTATTTTAAAAATTTGATGAGATTTATTACAAGACTTCTGTACAAGTCTATGGCATTTAAATCTGCCGAACTGAGGGGTCAAAGTACCAGTGACCAAAATTCTTTAAAAGTTACTTGGACCCAGTCTTGAAATTTGGCATGCTATATGTGAGGTTGAAGGATTACACCGACAATATTTATGGTGGCATCAACCCAGCTGATGACTTTCTTCTTCAACATGTCCAGATAAACATGTTCATCGATCTATACTCCCTCTTCAATGGATATGAAAGGTGTTATTTTGGCCCGTTGAAGTTACGCCCAACCACATCATCAAGGAAGCTGGTTTCTGTATGCTCAAAGATGTCCGCTGTTTAACAAGAATCTCATTTTTATTTTGCGCCGAAACATGGTCATTCTGTTGTGAGTGTGGTTGGCTTGGATATTCAACAACTTCTTTCATCCCTTCACAGAAATAGAGTCATCAAGGAACCGTTGGAGAAGTGGCTCTGCTCTTTCAACGTGTTTTGAGAGTGATTGTGAAAGAAAATGTATTTTAGTTATCTTGAATGGACAAAGTTTTAGATCATCTTACGACAGCTTTTCCGGGCTCGTTTGATTAACTTTGGCCTACAAACCAAGTTGTCTGTCCTTTTATTGGATTTCCCCTGATCTTGTTTATCTTGCTCTTGATGAGGGATTTCTCACTGATCCTGGGGTGGTCCTCACTTTGGAAGACATCTACCTATTTCTTTAAAGTGTTTGATAGCTGTAAAACCCCGAGATCTACTCACAGTGAGGTTCAACATTTTTAAAATATCTCCTGCTGTTTTCCTGCTTCTATACAGGTACTCGATTAATTCACATTTTATAATTAAATAAATCCTAAGCAAAACTTCACGACAATAATTAATTAATGGTACGCAAACTTATTTAAATTTATTCTTAAAAAGCAGTTTACACTTTCACCCTGTACAAACAATAGTCATTCAATGGCCTTTTTAGACAACTTTCATACTTTTTATGTGGCGGGGTATATTTGAAATTTACAGTTTTTACTTGCATTTTTTTCATGTAGTGTTTGGAAGAGGACTAGAAGCCCATCAGTAAAATTTGATATTTAGTAGAATAAAAAAACAAACTCGTAACGTCCCTGAAGAAGATAAACAAACACTCGCACACAAACTCACAGAGGGTTGGTGTCCTATCACATATGTATATTGGAACCTTTTGCTTCTCTCATATCATTCAAGCCAGTTGCATTGGAGTGTGTTCTATTTAAAGTGCATAAGATTTACCCCTCGTTGGTAGTGGCGGAGTTTTGCGTTGTGGCAGATGATCGCATCAGTGAAATACATTTCAACACATCTAACTCGCGTTCCCCACCCTCTCCAATTCTCATTATCATTACAGAAGTTGGAAGTGTCATTAATGGGTTAATTCTGCCAAATGAAGTTTCCTTCTTGTCGATTTAGGATGGTTTAAATCCACGCAAATGTTTAAAATTAATCCCAACCACAGCATCCACGATAATTATAAAAAATGACTTTAATAGTAACTTCCCAACTCTGGGGAAAGTTTCTTAATTCATACTTGCCAGAGCGCTCCCTATGTAGCATCATTTAAACTCTTTCATAACTTTGATGGAAATACCTGCAAAAGAGAGAGAGAGAGGGATAGACAGACAGACAGAGATAAAGAGGGAGAGAGATAGAGAGAGAGAGAAACAGAGAGGGAAAATTAGAGAGTGAGATGGAGTGTGAGAGAGAGAGAAATATGCAGAGATGAAGGGAGAGAGAACGAGGGATGGGTGGGGGTAGATAGAGGGAAAGAGTAAGAGATGGAAGGAAAGAGAAAGATCGAAACAGAGATAGAGGGAGAGAGAGGAGAGAGTGACAGAGATAGGTTTACGTCGAATTGATAATGCAAGATAGAAAGCTAAAAACATTTCATATATTTATCTACATAGCTATACCCATCTACATGCCCTAAGAGCATTTTGAATTCATCATATTTAGTTCTTGCAATTCAATAAAACCACAAAAAAATTCCTTGTACATAAAACTTTCCTGGTTTTCACCACACATTCAACAACCCAATTATATTTAACCAAATAACTCTCTTTCGACCTTTTCGTAAACTACCACGTCAATATGGAATTCTTTAAGGTTTTCACTCGCGGTGCATTCTTTGAAAAAACAATCCACTCTACTTGCCACACATGCTTAACTACTCCAATTCTTCCTTATTTCGAAATTTCAAACTTCCCTAATTTATTCAATCCATCAAAATTCTCTTGTAAATCGTTGATTCGTAATTAGGATTCTCTCCAATCATCCTCAAGTAATTTATTTATTTATTCAAAACAAAATGTTTAGTTATATGATATTATTATACTATAATGTAATTATTTTATTGCTTTTCATTGTCTCTTTCTCACAAAAACCTGAATGCTTTTGATTGTCCCTTTTTTACAAAAACTTAAATGCTTTTTATTGTCTCTTTCTCACAAAAACCTGAATGCTTTTCATTGTCTCTTTCACACATGACCTGAATGCTCTTTATTGTTTCTTTCTCACAAAACCTGATTGCCAACAGTCATTCCAATATATTAGACAACATTTCACTGTCACTCAATCCGATAATTGTATATTATTGTCACTGTTTGTTGACCTTATCTCCAATTTACGAAATATTTATTTTAAGCCAAAGTTTAATTTAAAAAAAAAATTGAAAAAATAATAATTTTACTCATAATTAATTATGTACACTACTGTTTGGCAATTTTGCCAATAACATTGTGAAAGTAACCATATTTATTATTATTTATCTTTAATATTTATATTGGATAGTCCCAGATTAAGCGATGGAGCAAAATAGTCAAAACTATGCAACGTTTTGCTCTGTATGAGGCGCATCTTCCGAGCTTGCCTGATGCAAAATCACTGGGGCAAGAGATTGCTCTCATAACCACATATGGAAATTTATATAAACATATGGAATTAAATGAATAATATCTATGTGATGTAATATCATCAAAGTATTTTAAAAATTTGTTATAGCTGATCCAATTTAGTGTTTATATTAGGTTGTTTCTCTGTAATCATAGGAGCATCTGCTAATTTTAGACGTTATTCGTCGTTTGATCTATGTATGGCATTGAAGTACTTTGATATTTTATTCTTTTTCTGTCATTCATATTTCATTATCTGTTGTTCATTGATTTTACTTGATATTAATTTTTGTGTTGTGTCTGTGTTTTTGAGATGCTTGTGAGAGCCCTAGAGTGAGGAAGACCCGTGAGATGCTTCTAAAAGACCCATGGTGATGGGAGACCCACGAGATGCTCGTGAGAGCCCCAGGGTGATGGAAGACCAGTTCCGCGTCACAGTAGGATTCCATGAATGAGATGAGAAGAGTGCCTGTACTGTGGTATGAAAATGTGCGTGGAAAGACAGCAATGTGTGAATGGTTATGTGTGTGATGATGTGTAAGATCAACCTAATTCAACCAGGGTAAGCACAGCCTCAATCGGTAGCCAAACCTCTACATAACTGCACTGACGTTTGTATCCGTTCTCACTTCGAAACACATCGCCGTACACACTAGGCTAGCGCCATATCCACTAAGCTAACACCACGAGACTAGCGCCGCATCGAACAGGTTAGCGCCATGACCATTATGCTAGCTCTGCATTTAGTAGACTAGTGCGGTATCTAAAAAAGCTAGTATTGTATCGACTAGGTTACCGCTTTATACAAAAGGCTACGCGTAGCATCCCATCCAATAGGCTAGTGCCATATGCAGTAGTCTACCATCTTATTCAACAGGCTACCACCGTATCCATTATGCTAGAGCCATATCCAATAGGCTAGCGCGGCATCGAAAAGGATAGCGCCGTATCCTCTAGGTTTGCTCCATATCCAAAACGTTAGTGCCGTATCCAATAGATAAACAACGTATCCAGTAAGTTAGGACCGAATTCACTAGATTAGCGCAGTATCCCATAAGCTAGTAACGTATTCACTATCCTAGCGCCAAATCTACTAGGCTAGCATTGCATCCACAAGGCTAGCTCACTATCAATTAGGCAGCGCCGAATCAACTCGGCTATCGTCGTATCAACTAGGCTACGAAGGATTAATTCGATGGGGAGTTGTCCACTCTTGTAGTAGAATTGTTCTGTTATTTAAGTATCGCGATCTTTTGGAATACGATCCGGTTTTAGGATGTTCTTTAGTGTATTCTAGTCAACATTTATATCATCTTGGTTTAGCAATTAGAGTTATAAACTGGTGTCTGCTTTGTTTACCTACTGATTTATTTTGTTTTTCCATCTAATACGATATAAAAATCACTTTCCTTTGTTCGAACATTCTGTTTTTATCTCTCTCTTTCTTTCTTAATCTAAGTTTGATCCGTGTTTGATTCTATAAAAAGAAAAAAATCATCGTGTATCATTCTTTATTCCTTAATAATGAACTGAAGAAGTTTCAAAGTACTTGGAATCCGCCTTTATATTTTTAGTGAAAATTTTTGCATATATATTTAAATATATATATATACATATATATATATATATATATATATATATATATATATATATATATATATATATATATATATATATATATATATATGCAGTGAAACCAACAAAGGAAAAGTGAAAAACGATTCTGAGCGCTTTCCTCTTTATTCTTAAAGACGAAAGCGCTCGGAATCGTTTTTCACTTTTCCTTTGTGGATGTATCTGCATAACTTTGACTCACGTGTACTTTTTAAGCTTTTATCATATATATATATATATATATATATATAATATATATGTATATATATATATATATATATATATATATATATATATATATATATATATATATATATATATATATATATATATTATTCGTTTTTATTTTTTCCTCATAGGATTAATTATTCTAATATTTAAATTATTGCAGGATTATTAAGAAGTCAACCTTTTTAAAATAATAAGAAAAAATACATTCCTTCGCTGAATCCGAAATGGCGTTTGGGTCCTGGTCCTGCAGGGAGTAGTTTCAGTCCCTGAAACTTTGCTCTTCAATCAAAAGGGTATAATGATAAATAAGGGTAAAAGGAATGTAATCTATTTTTTGTCCTATTTTTGTAAAAATATAATGTTTCAGGATGAAAGTGAATACTAGTAAAACAGAATTCTTATATTAGAACGTTTCGGGCAATCCTTACTCAGTGATCTGAAAAAATATAAATTTGTTCCTCAAACGAAAAGCCGAGCATTTTCTTTAATATAGATTTTTCGAGCATTATTTTAAACAGAGAACTAAAACTTGATATGAGATGAAAAAAATAATAACGTGTTAATTCAATCACCTGACGTAAACTTGAATTGAAAATAAAAATACTCAGTATTTTCTATACGATTAATAGTCTAATTTTTTCCCGCATCACAGTATCAGCAAAAAATCAGGTCTTTTAATGTTAGTTAAGAGGCTTGAAGACGTACATATAATATGCAAGCGATTTAACACCAAACGAGCATCAGTTCATATTAATATTGTCAAGAGTAGGGTCGCTGTAACAGTGTATCTTGTAAAAAAATGTAGTAGGAAGCCAATATAATCACATTGTATTATATTAATTATATTAATTACATTGTAAGAATGTAAAAAATTACTCAAAGACTACTAATTAGCAAATATATGAAGGTTTGGCTATAGCTTAATTTCATGTTTCGGAGACCATAGTGAAGATATTCCGACACAAAAAAATCGGTTTTATCTGCCTGGCTGGAAAGAATGCATATCTTCATAAGTCTCATATTGCGGGACCCAGCTGTATGTAGTATGTTGCGAAGAAATAATAAAAAAACTATTAGATCATAATTATTAAGACATTTCTACAGGAGAGCTTATGAAGCCTTTTGCTAAAACACTTTATATTTAAGCGGAATGGATCAAAATTTATAGGTGAGATTTTTTAAAGTTTCTACAAAACCATGGCAAAGGTTTCACATCTGAAATTGCTGACAAATGTCAAGAACAAAGTATTAATTATTATTTTTTCCACGTGTTTAAAACTTTGTTCTGTGATAATTTCTTTCTTGGTTAGAACATTTAGTGTTGTTTTGTATCACGTTTGAATGAATATTCAACATTTACTATAATAACAAATTATTAAAATGTCAAAAGAGTAAAAGTTTTAAGAAAAGCCTTGTAAGTGTGTCTTGTGTCAATGAAGCTGGTTAAAACCTTTTCTTGACCATACGGCTTTTTACTCAAGGAGGGTCTAGCGGACAAAGCCTCCGTCCACTGATCTCAACGACACGAAATGGTTCAAATCTCGTCACCGGTTCACTATAGATTTTTTTTCAGGGTGGAGGGTTTCCCTCCCCATTTGCAGGGTGGCTGGTTTTCCCTCGTTTTCAGGGTGACCGGTTTCCCCTCCCATTTAGGATGGCCGGTTTACCCTTCCCTTTCAGGTTAGCCAGTCTCCCCTCTTTTAGGGTGGTCCATTTCCCCTCTTTTCAGGGTGGCCGGTCCCCCCTTCCTTTCAGGGTGGCCGATTTCCCCCACCTCTTTCTCAGGGGGGCTAGTCCCCCCCTTTTCAGGGTGGCCGGTTCTTCCCTTTTTTCAGGGTGGCCGATTTCCCCCACCTCTTTTTCAGGGTGTCCGTTCCCCCCCTCCTTTTCAGGTTGGCTGGTTTTCCCCCTACACATTTTAATTTTAATATACAACAGTGACGTATTTAATTTTCTTGTTCGAAATGTATATCTAAACCTTATGGCAAGAGGCTTAGGCAGCAGCTATTTTCGCTCTAAAACGGCCCGTTAAAACAATAATGGTAGCCAAATATCGGCCATGAGCAACATTATAAGAAATCAATAAACGCGAGAAGAAGCTTCCTGTATCAGTTTGGAGTTGCTCAAATTTTTACAGTTTCCTCTGCTTATCTGGTATATGTTGCTGATGCTACATGTTTTAGCACATTTTTTATTTTGTTAATTGTTTGGGGCATATATATAACTTATTGCTATTTATTCCTCATTATCTCAATGTTATATTAATATTGATATGGAAATAAAAACTTTCTATTATTTTATAATTATATATTATAGAATGAATCCTATATTTCTTATATGTACGCGTAAATATACAGAACTTAGGATCTAAGCTTGCACGTCTCTCTTTCACTTCTCTTTCTGAATCAGTTTTACATCTTTACATATTCCTAACTCTACATAGTCCTGTTGTTCACCTTTCTTGTTGATCACTTAAATTTGAGATCACTCGAAGCCTCTGAATAACAATTTGGAGGTGGGAGGGCAGTGAATTGGAGGCTTTCAAAGGGAAAGGGGAAAGCAAAGTTAGTGTAAGTGACTGAATCTTGGCTAGGGGAACTAAAACAGTTGAACATGTTTCAGCCCCTAATGTTGTGTAGCGCTAGTGGCATTGGTGCAAACATAATAGGGTGCTGATAGAGATGATAGTATGGTATTTGGATGATTAACCAAAAAGAAGTGCACAGATTTTTCAGGCTTAATTTTCTAATGGTAGGTGTATCAAAAGGCAAATTGACTTTTAGGACCATTTAAAAAGTTTATAATATAATTTCGTCCATTTTACAACCACCCTTGTATCTACAACTTGTCTGCTAATTTTGCTGCAATATTTTTAAGTTGTCTTTCTTTATTTAAACTTTACGACAATTTAAAGAGTAAACCATATTTTATAATCACAACTTTCGAGATTTTTCTTCATTTCTAAATAACTTGCCTTGAACTTTACCTCATTTACGATTTTGCCTTACCCTATAATTGGAAACAAAGCTCTGAATCTGTTCGTCCTTTTCAAGTCCCTCTTTAATTTAAAAAGTAATACCACTCATAGATCATTGCACAAAAGATGATGAACTTTGTTTGAATGGAATAGATTAGTGTTCTGGCAACGTTCACATTTTTCAACTAAACTTCTTTCTTCACTCAGTCACAAAGATTATTCAAAGCTTAGCCTTCCAAGCTGCAATATATTTATAGAAATAAGGAAATGTCTTATGTTAAGCTATTAATTAAAATTAATAAACTTATGACTAAGGAAATATTTATAATCATAAACTTACCCTCCATTGCTTCCTAGAACTTCATTACATCTGTCAACTCAACAAGTTTACGAATGCCACGCTTGTAAAATTCTTTAGAATTTGATGCAAAATATAAACCTAACTCCTTCTCAATCTCTTGATGTCAACCTAATACCAGACAAATGGTTCTGTAAGACCTTAAAATGCGATAATCCGTAAGAGCAAGGTCAAGAAAATATGCAGGTTCTTGCAATATTTCCCAACCGATCTCCTAGAAGAGATCTTTGGTCATTCGAGCTGTGTGAGGACGAGCAATATCCTGATGGAGGATGACACCCCTTCTGTTAACTAAGGAAGGTCGCCTTTGTCCCATGGCGGCTTTCAAACGACGGAGTTTGTTCCATTAGAGATTAGCATTAGTTGATTGATGGTTGTCAACAGTTCGTAATGGACAATTCCTTTAATATCCCAACATACACTCAACATTATCCATTTGGGAAGAAGGCCTCCTCTCTCTTGTTGAGAAATTCTACTTTTTCTATTAATCCACGAGCGGCGGCGTTTATCGCTATGATAAAGGATCCACTTCTCAATACCAGTAACATGACTGGCAAAAAATGATGTCTAAAGGTGACGTGAACTCAACACGCTGTTGCACATTTACCGTGGACAGTTTGTGCAGGTCCCATTTTCTATCCCTGAAACCTTTCCAGTATTTTTCAGTTTGTGAAGGACATTCATATGACTTACGTTAAATTGTTCTGTAAGTTTCCTAGAAATTTACAAATGATTTACCGTGACAACAACTTCCAACTATTCAAAATCAACTTCTTTTGTACAAGAGTGTTTAGATCCGTTCTTTAGACTGAAATCCTCGGTTTTAAAATAGAAAAACCAACTGTTGCAACTCTCTTGATTTATTGCATCATCACAAAAAGTGTTCTGAATGAATTTGGCGGCTTACTTGCCTTGACACCTTTATCAGTAAAACATGTCTTATGTGATCTTTAGATGTGATGAACATAGGAGCGAATACGTAGTAATATTAAGAAAATATTTTTATAATCTGCAAGAAAAGGGAATATATTACTAATTCTAGCATTCCTAAGCGATAACAAGCTGCCCTACCTTAATAAACACTCTCTAAATTTTATTCCAGGAAATCGGAAATTACTTTTGCTCCAACTTGATATGTCTACCAAATTCTTTTGGGGGGGGTGGGCAAATTATATATATATATATATGTAGGATTCATTGAAGTCCACAGCAACGGTTGCATTGCTTAATTTTAACTGCAACTTCTTGATAGCTTTAAATATAATTTTAAAGGATGACTCTAGGTGAGGAAAATTACTCGGAAAAGGAATGTTTTTATTTGTCTAGACCAGTGGTTCTCATCAATTTTACACATCCTTGTGGCTCCCCTTAATTTTTCTCCCCAAACCACCCCGCCAAGAAAAGTAAAAATAATGTGTATGAAGAGAAAACCTTTGTTTTATTGTTTATTAAAATGTTGACCGTTGTAATTATCTTATATTATAATAATACTTTGTTATATAATTCTTAAAAGTTCAATTAATGTGTTTTTATATATCAAAATTGGAAGCATTTGTATCTTTAATTGTATTTTTTCATATATGCATCGAAAGTATTCGTACTTGACCTCACAAAAATTGTATCACATCTCAATGAGAAGGATGACATTGTTTATTTTTAGGCAGATGACGAATCTGAGGTTGTGTCACTGACAATGCACAGCTCATGTCGGGGTCCACATTTAGTCGGTTCCGGCTCTTATTTTTGATGATTTGTAGAAGGGTAGAAGGCAAAAATAGTCTAATTGCAATCTCACTAACTTTTGTTTATGATTGATACAATGAACACCAGTATACATTCAGAGATTTTTCTCCATGAAATCTTAAGCGGGAAAATCATTTTTAAGAACAAGGAAATTGCCATGAACATCATTAGAAATGTTAGTAATATCATGGGTATTAGTTAATGGATTCCTCACCAACTTTTCTTCTTCCTCTTCTAATTCTGACTGCATTTTAAGTTCACTTTTCAAGGAACTCAGATGCTGTGTAATTTCAGTTTTAAATAATGGGTCAATGGGACCTTTCAACTGCTCTTTTAAGTAATAAGTCAATGGGACCTTTCAACTGCTCTTTTAAGTAATGGGTCATTCTCGTCAAGAGCAGTTGAAAGGTCTTTAAGCATGGCAATATTGACGGCCCTGATTTTCTTTTGTCAATTCTGGAGCTTGGCAAGAAATGCAAGAAGTCAATTCATCAAGTGAAATACATTTCTTTCCTAGCACTTTAGCCTGAGGTTCAACCGATTTAACTACTCAAATATATTTGCTAGGTATGCAAGACGTGGCTCCTACAAAACCTCATTGAATCGACTCAAAAGATTATCTTTCCCTTGCATTTTCAGGAACAATTTAACGTTCCTACCAAGTTCAAACAGTCGATTCACAACATTACCATTTGAAAGCCAGCGCACTTTGGATTAAAAGAGAAGAACTTCATTCTCCCGATCCATGTCTCTACAAAGGTTCTGAAAAAAGCAAGACTTCAGTTTTCCACCTTTCATAAAATTAGCACATTCGACCACTACCTTGCAAAGTTCATCAAGGAGGGTTTTCGACGCCAATGAACACGATGGATCAACCATCGATGATGGTTAAATTTTGCTATTAACCATTTCGAAATGTTTTTATTTAATTGTACCATTAATTATGTAACTGTTAAAATCTTATTGTCAATTTAAGCAATTAAAAAGGAAAGTTTTCTTCTACCAGGACAGAATGAACGATGCAAGTTTTTTTTTAAATTCAGATCCTAACAATATTTAGAAATGTATAATATCTAACATCTTAACATGGCTCAAAAGCTTACCATGGCTGCCTTGGCGCTCATGGCTCTCAGTTTGAGAACCGCTGGCCTAGACATCTTCCGACCTGGGAGTAGGTCATCTTAGGGGCAGAATGATGAAGATTTCAAAATTTATTAAAGAAAGAATATACAAATTAGCTTTTACATGTAAAATAAATAGTCAATAGTATGTAAAAATAGCAAATTGAGAAGAGAAGAGAAAGTTAAAAGTAGAAGTATGAAATAAAGGTTCCAGGAGATTGTGTAAATCAACTTGTTTAAACTATACAATATTAATTTTTGATATACATGCTTAAATATTTATAATTTATAGGTTAATATTTAGCTATTTTACATAATCTTGAGTTGTCATAACATATAACATATTTAAGAGTTATAATTTTCAAAGTTTATAATTTTATATAGTTCGCATAGTAATATACAACACATATTTAAGACTTATACTTATCATTTATAAAGAGTTACAAATCATAATATTTCGTTCACCTAATTTTTTAGAATTGTTTTACTTCAGTCATTTTATATTCAATCACATAATTTTAATCACTGTTAATTTAGCTGTTTAGTCGCTTTTATTATTTTAATCACATTTATTCACTTACTTTAGTTATTTTATATTTTATAAAATTATTTTCATTACTTTAATTTAGTTATTTAGTCACGCCGGTGAACCTGCCCCCACACCCACGCCTCACCTAGGCAAACGATCCCCCACTTTCTATGAGTCAAGTTAGGGTTAAGTTTTCCCGTCTGCTGCGCTCTTCATAATTCTCGCCTTTGCTCCCTCCTTTTCCCCCCAATATGTATGATAGGGACTCACTCTTATCACTCAAGTCTTTAAACTATCGTCTTTCGCCAGCTACATACGCGAAGAAAAGGGGGCTGGTATCTCCCGAACTCGCCAGACTAGTAGGGGGACGAGACTTTCGGCGTCTCTTAGAAGAAACCTCTTTCACCCTACCATTCTTTCTTTACCCAACACCTGCAAATCTTCCCCTTCCTCCTGTGATCATCAGCAGGCGTTGTCGGCATCTCTTCTGAACATTAGGAAACTGACCAATAAGTAGGAGTATATCCATGACTTCGTTGTTCGCATTGGGATTTCCTTCCTTGGCCTTACAGAAACCTGGCCCGAGTCTGATTCTGGTTCATGCCCTCCCCCCCCCAGGTCATTCTTTTCTGCATGTTCCTCAGAACCACCTTACAGGGGTAGTGGCAATGAAGCTCCCATTGCTGTCTCACATGCTGTGCCCGCTCTGACTATTGTGGTCATTTACCGCCCTCCAAGCTCGTCTCCGGCCTTATTTCTCGATGAGTTCAGTAAACAACTCTCCGACCTATCCTCAACTGGTTCTCTCCTTATTTTCGGTGACTTCAATCTTTCTAGCCAGAATGAGACTTTTCGTGAATTCATTGACATCATCGACCTCTTCTCTCTAACGCAACGTGTGTCATCTCCAACAGACAGACATGGTAATACCCTCGACTTAGTCATCTCGAACCTCTATATCTTTAATCTAACAGTAACTGACTTTTCTAATACGATTTCCGACCACTTCTTGGTCAATTTTAAATTCTATATTCCCTACCACCTACCTCCTAGCTCGTCCCGAGATCCTACTCCGTTCCAGCGATTATCGTCAATCGGTACTACTTCTCTTTTTAACGACGTTGTTTCTGCCCTACTTCCTATTGATACCTCTACTCCACATGACTAAACCTTAAACTCTCTCCACCAATCATTACTAGCTGCATTGACGCGCACGCCCCCCTTATTACTCCTTTTTCAAACCGCCATCACCGTGCCCCTTCGTTCACTATGGAACTCTTTCGTTCAAGGAGGTCCTTACGTGCTCATGAACGAGCCCTTCGTAAAGCACGCTCCCCTGGGCAGGACACGACCTCCCTCTCACTTGCTTATGGCTTTGCTACTTAGACATATTCTTCCAAATTAAAATCAGCGTGCGAGGCTCATTCACGCAAACTTTTGTCTGAGAGCAAGAATGACCCTCGGATTATATTTCGTCTCCTCTCTCGTCTTTTCTCGCCAAGCCCTATTTCCCCCACCTCTCCCCCCCATATACCCCTCTACTCTTTCTAAATTTTTCTCTGATAAAGTTATTAACCTACGCGCTGTACTAGCTTAGTCATCTGAACAAACACAAGCTGTTCTCCCTGACCATACTCCATTGCCGCTTAACGTCCTCACTCAGGCGTCTTCTGAGGAAGTAACTGCCCTGATCTCACGCTCTAACAAATCTGGATCTACTAATGATGCCTTTCCACCCAAACTCCTCAACCAATTTCTCCCTGCTGTCCTCCCACTGATTTTTCATCTCATTAACACTCCATTTTCCACAGAGGTGGTTCCTTCTTCCTTCTAACATGCCTCAATTCGTCCTATCCTTAAAAAAACACCCCTTAACCCATCTGAACCATCTAGCTATCGCCCTATCTCACAGCTTTCATTCCTCTCTAAGGTCCTCGAGAGAGTGGTTTTCTTTCGCCTTAATGACCATATTTCTAACTGCAATATCGATGAAATGTACCAGTTGGGGTTCTAAGCGAAGCACTCTGCCGAAACCGCTCTTCTTAATGTTTCAGACGGTTTACATAAAGCAGCCGATAGGGGTTGTACGTCCATTCTAGTCCTCCTAGACCTCTCCTCGGTTTTCGACACCATTGACACCACCCATCGTATCCGTAAGTCTTCTATCGGTTTCCTCCGCAACTTCTCACGTGTTCGATTTCATTTTGGTCACCGAAGCCTTGAGACTGTTATTCGTGCCTTTGTCACCTCACGCTTAGACTACTGCAATTTTCTTCTAGTGAATCTCTCTTCTTCGTCACTTCGCCCCCTACAACTAGTTCAAAACTATCCTGCCCGGCTCTTCCTTCGCCGCCCTTGGTTCTATGCTTTGATGCATCTGTTACAGGAGCTACACTGGTTACCTATTCGCTTCAGTACCCACTATAAAACTCTTCTCATCACCTACAAGGCCGTCGTGAAACTCCTCGGACACTCCGGTCTTACCTCGCTTCCCTTCTGAATACTACTCGTTATTTCCTCTACTCGATGGGTGACCGTTCCCTCTCAGTTTGTGCTCCTAGACTCTGGAATGCTCTTCCTGCCGAAGTCTGATCCTTTCCCTCCCTTGCTACTTTTAAACGTCTCCTGAATACTCATCTCTTCAGAATTGCCTTCTCTCCCCTCTAAACTTTCTCTACCCTCACTACACAACCTGCGCTCTGGGAGGGCTAACAGCCCTGAAGGGCGCATTATAAATACCTATTATTATATATTATTATAATATTATTACTTTAATTATTTTATATTTAATCACATTATTTTAATCACTTTAATTTAGTTATTTAGGTCGCTTTTATTATTATAGTCACTTTTATTAACTTATTTTATGATAAATTACTTTATTTTAATCACTTTTTTAATTTAATTGTTTAGTCACTTATATTACTTAACCACTTTTATTCACTTTTCTCATTTAAGACACTTGCGAATATAGTTATTTGTCTATCTCAGAAGTTTTTTTTGACACTTTTAATGATTTTTTTTGTATACATTTTTGACAGAATGGACGCATGATTCAGAAATATACATTGCGCCGTCTATCAACACTCCTGTTAATTCTTTGGGATCATACGGTCACTATAAGTTCCATTGGTACCTTTCCCTAAGAGTTTTTTGCAACAGTTCTTCCGGGTCTCTTTTGGGGAGCTTGCATACAGGTCAAACCGAAGACCTTGAGGGTCACGTCTTCTCCTTCGAAGAAGTATTCTATTTTCAGGTTATCCTCCCTTTCTGTAAACGGTACTCCTGCCTATTGAACTTCTTCTTTCTCATATTATTCTTCTGTGGTTCTGGAATCCTTGTCTTCTTCTGTTTTTTTCTCTTTCTTACATCTCTGCCGTTTCTTCTTCGGGAGTTTCTTTGAGTTTTCGCTCTTTGCCTCATTTCCTCCTTCTGTATATTCTTCTTTTTTTGTATGTTTTCTGGGGGCTCGTCGATGAACTGAAGGTTGAGCAGTTCTTTCGAGGCGGAGTTAGGGGGGAACCCTAACTCCTTTTTGACCCTGTTCATCTGCAGAAAGCGAATCAACACTTCCGCAAATGTGCCGGGGTTAGCCAGGTTCGCCAAATATTCAAAGATGACCGTAGCCTTGATATCTTTGCCTTCACTTTGCATTACTAGCTTCAAGGTGTTGTTCTTCCTGTGGTGTTGCTTTTCGGCGCCGCTGCTCCGACTGCCTCTCTTTCTTGCTTGATCCTTTCCTTTTTCGCCCAGATCGGGACAACTTATGGCTATGGCCATGTGTTCTCCTCCTCAGTTGACGTATTTCGGCTTCTCTGACGCATACTTCTTTTGTGTCCGGACTTGGAGCAGATGGATCAGGTTACGTTGGTCACCTTACAGTCTCTTGTCGGATTTTGTTACACGACGAAACATTTAAAGCATCGAGAGGGCCCTCTTGGGCTTCTCGATGCTTGAAAGAACAATTTTGAGCTTTGGACAATGTTCGAGATTTGCCGAACTTCTCTACTTTGGTAACGTTAGCCCATTTTTGCTTTCTCGTCCGCTCAGCCTTAATCCTTTCACATGTGTTGTCCGTGAAGAACGCGTCGAACCGGCTGAGGATGATTGTACGTCGGACAAGTATCTCTTGGGGTAAGGAGGCCTCAAACTCTATCTTCTGAAAAGACTTTTTGGCCTCTTAAGAGACGAGCCGTTCAACGATCTCCATCGTATCGCATATTGTCGCGCAGCCGTTTGATGTGTCTAGTGGCCCGATGTTTAGAGGACACCGTTGATGGTTTGCATCACGGTCATCCTACTGGGTTTTGTTCCCTTCCCCCTGAGGGTGCGGAGAGGGACCCGCTTGTTTTCCTGGGGTACTCGTGCCCATGGGGCCCCACAGGCCAGCGGTTTTTAATCTTTTCTCCTTCTTTTTCATCCTTCTTATGCAAAAAAAGGAACTACCCTTCGCTCTTGCATGGGTGATGAATTGTCTGCGGGGTTTTTTTCCGCACTTCCCTTAACTTTTCCTACTTTGCCACGACCAGACTTGATAATAACTCAGACTCAAAACATAAAAAAATACAATCAATGTGCTGGGAGAATGTGGAGGGTGAATTTGGTGGGTGAATGTGGTGGGATAATTTGGTGGAAGAATGTGATGGAAGAATGGCTGGATAAATGTGCTGAGATAATGTGGCGGGGGAATTTAATGGGTGAATGTTGTAGGAGAATTTGGTGGGTGAAGATGCTGGGAGAATGTGCTGAGTCAATTTTTTGTGTGGATGTGGTTTTGGAATATGCTGGGGGGAGGTGTTGAGAGAATGTGCTGAGTTAATTTTCAGTGTAGATGTGGTTTTAGAATATGCTGAGTGAATGTGCTGAGAGAATGTGCTGTTTGAATTTGCTGGATGAAATTGCTGTGGTAGTAGAAAGTGGTGGGAGAATGTAGTGGGAGAAAGTGCTGGGTCAATTTTATGAGTGAATGTGGTGGAAGAATATGCTGAGTGATTGTGTTGAGAGAATGTGCTGAATCAATGTGCTGGATTAAATTGATGTGAGAATGTAATAGGAGAATTTTCTATGACGATAAGCTGGAAGAATGTGGTGGGTAAATGTGCTGAGAGAACCAGGTGTGAGAATGTGCTAGGGGAATTTGATTGGAGAATTTGATGGGATAATTTAGGGGGAGAAAGTCATTGAAAAATGTGCTCGTAAATGTTTTTGGAGAATGAATCGGGTTAATGTAATGGGAGATGTATGATGGTATGTATATATGTATGTATTTATGTAGACATGTATGTATATGTGTAGGTAAGTATGTACGTATGTATTTAGAAAGCTACCAGGTGTGGAAGAAATGGTGGTTCTATATTTAGGTATATATATATATATATATATATATATATATATATATATATATAGAAAATATAGTAGGAATATGAAGACCCAGGTTATTACACTAATCATTTATTGGCCGGAGGTTTCGGACCTTCACTAGGACCAGCGTAAGCGACTGTATCGACTAATAAGAAGGGGAAGGAATATTAACGATAACAGTTAAAAGAATGCATTAAATAATGGCTAAAAAAGGGGATGAAGACAAGGTAAAATAATCAAATTTACAATTATTGATATTAAAGTATATAAAAACACAAATAAAATATATAGAATTAATTAATACTATCCAGTGTAATTTTAAAAAATAATAGAAAGAAGTGAAGTTATAACATGAGCTGACTTGAATATCAAATATTAAAGGTAACTGGAGTAAACACTAAAATAACTTATTATATTAAATTATAAAAACAATAAAAAGCCCGAAAAAAATTAGAATGAATTAAAGAGAGTGACTAACCTGTATCGTGGGAGTTGAGAAATCAACTAACTAAAGCTATAAAAACTACCAACGAGATTTGTTCGGTTGGTCTTGGTCAGTTGGCTAGTTAATGTATTGAAGTGTTGATTGGTTATATAGAGTATTTATTTAGGTATGGATTTATTTTATTGATGTACAGTGACTTTGATTTTCCAATCGAGAGAATTTAAGGCTGAAGATAATATGGTAAATGAATCAGAATTAAGAGGATGATGGTGATACTCAGAGTGTTGCCTGATAGAAGCCTCTTCCATCAGGCTAAGAAGTCTCCTCAGCAATTGAGTGCTTGAGCTTTTATACTGACATTGGGAGTGGGTCGCCGGAGGCCCCCAAAGGGGGACGGGGATCTCATTAGACTTGGCGCACCAGAGGGAGGGATATTCTCGGCGAGCATTATAGGCTCGCGCGATAGTCCTTGACGCCGTATGTCTGGCATCGATCAGGCGATGTGACGAGAAAGAAAAGGGAACCCAAACGGATCACGCGCTCGCACGAAATTCTCGCTGCTCCCTCTTAGACTGTCTGAGCGAGCATGTGCATCTTTCTCAGGTGCCACGGGTAGACGTTGGGTTCTGTAGGGAGGAAGGTAACCTTTTCTCTCTGAGAGAGAACTAATCGTACTTTTAAATCAGCAGCATAAATGAGATAGGCAAATGAAGCTCTGTGAAAATTATAACACCAAACTAAGACAGGAAGTTTGGTAACTTGTCGAGAGCCCCTTGGCTTTGATAAAAAAAATTATTCTTCGATGCATGAGTGGTGTGATGCTGGCAAACTTCTTGGTGATGACTGCCTTTAGCTGCTCATTGGAGTTTGGTTGACGACGACTTACTACCTCTTTCACGTCCTGCGAGAGTTTTTCAAGTGGATGTATATTCTGAGACTGAGGTGGCAAATCCATTGCCGTGATAGGGTTGTCCAGGAGCCATTGTATGGTGGAGGCAGATTTGTGATATAGAGCATTGTCCTGCTATAAAATCACATTCTGGACATTTGTGGAGAGGTCTCGGGCTGAAGGAAGAATGTAATATGTCAGGACAACTTAGTTTTTCTTTTAATTCATGGTGCCATCGCAAACGTTGAGATGACCCATCTTTGAACTTGACATGCTGACCCATAACATTAAAGATCGGCCGCCATGCTTTACTGTTAGTCATATGCCCACTTGATCCCACTGCTTCCCTGGGATCATGCGGACTTTGAGGTTGTGTGGGGTCCAGAACAACTAGAATATGGTCTCGTCGGACTATAAGACACGTCCTCACTGACGCATGGCTCAGTTTTGTTCAGTAACCACCCGAACCAGGCTAAGTCTCACTTGCTAAAGGTTGATCTGCGGCTTCTGGCGGGCTTTACATAACTTCAGGCCTTGTGCAATGTCTACAACGGACTTTTCTGTGAATGTATTAACCTTACTGCTACTGAGATTGCAGCGAGGCTACTTTTTTTACGATCCCAAAGGTTCATGTGGGGCAGATACTTATTATTACGTTGCGTACTAACCCTGGGTCGACCAGCTGAGGTTTATTTGGGATGTTCCTACTTTCTTAGATCTTCTTCACCACTTCAATATCTGAATTTTATCCGCTGACACCTCCCAGCAATTTATCGACAGCTGAGACCATCTTTTGTACAGTCATATTAGGTTTCTAACCTCCACGGTGTAATTACGTATTCTTGCCATTACCAAATTCTATCGACACGGAATATCATATAATCAACAAATAAGTTATATGAAGACATTTTAATTAATACTGGGATTTCATACCTTTAAATAGCATCGCCATTTTAGATATTGAAAAAGTTTATACGGAAGCTCGTACTTTTATTTTGCTTCCCAGATGTAATGGAGACAAGTGGCAAACCTACACCAGCACATTCATAGAAATACCCAAGATATAAGAATCCAGTCGTCAGAAATCTTTGGGTTGTAGCAATATTCCTACTGATTTTTTTTCCAGGCCTTTTGTAATTTCTGAAACATTTGCAAAAAATATGGATCATTATTGTCCTGTTTGAACAGTCTATTTTAAGTCAAACACCGTAACTAGCCTCTAATAATTAGTTATCATATTGACTGTATATAGGATTTGAACTAAATAATATCAGTGATCAGCGAAGCGAAAATAACGTAATATTTCCTAAGTCCTTCGTGTTCCTCCACTGTTTTGAATATCTCTTTAATCTCCTCCAATCTAGTGTGTATTTAAGTACGTGTAAGTCGCCAAAAGGCATTATGTATGGTATATAAGACTTGATAATTTCCTTATCTAGGTAGAAATTAGTTTTAATCTAAGTTTCCCAGCAATAGAAACTTTTATTAAAAATTAAAAGAGGTTCTGAGGTTCTTTAAATTACTAACTTTTAATAAAATAGCATTTTTTAAATTTAAAAAAATAAATAATTAGGTTCCATTTAAAATAAAAATTAGAGCCTTGTCAGAATTACTAAAGGGATGTTTTATCGTTTTTGCCTGAAAGTGAAGTAAAAAGTCCGAGACCCTTAATTGGAAGGACAAAGATGAGGGAAAAAAAGATATAGTTAATGAATAAAGAAGAGGTTATGAATAAAACTTTCAGTTATTTCAGCCTTTCTTAAGGTCAGTTCTGTCTACTGGGTAGGAGCAGGAAAGAGATTTTTAAGGGGGGAAGAAAAAACTACAGCAAAACCCACAGATGTTCAAAAAGGCCTTTAAAAGAGTACCTATGTTCAAATGAAACTTCCAAAGAACATAAATATTTAACAGGAACTTTTTATAGATAGAACAAAGATGTTCAAAAGGACATTTTAAAAAGGAAAAATGTTCCAAAGGAACTTTTATAGAACGGAGATGTTCAAAAGAACCTTTCAAAGACAATAAATGTTCAACACAAACTTTAATAGAACTCAGATATTTAACAGGAACTTTCAAAGGATTTTTAAATAGCACAAACCTTCAAAAGGAACTTTCATAGAACACAGATGTTCAAAAGGATCTACAAAGACCACAGATCTTCAGAAAGTTTGTATAAAGAGCGCAGGTGTTCAATTTATTATTTACAAAAAGACAATAAATAATAAAAATTGTACAAAGTGCCTAAGACTTCAGAACTTTCGTAAGCAGAGCATAAATATTTTTAAAATTCCAACAAGGTGTACAAGTGTCCAAGAAGCACTTACAACCGGCACAGATGTTCAAAGAGTTTATAACCACAAACATAAGTTTTACAAATGTTCGCACTTCTTCTTCTAGAACAGGATTAGTAAGATCAAGTAGTAAGAAATAGTAATATCACGGGACGAGGGCTGGCCTAACATTATTCCATGTTACGGATAATGGCCCTCATCCTCCAGAAATTAGTTGGCAGCCAAAAGTACCACAAGACTCATATATACGAGATCAGCCAGTGAGTGAGAATAGGACCACTGTTAAAAATGAGTAATCCAATGAGGAATTGATTCATTAAACCTCTACACAAATAGAGGGAAACGAATAATTACGAACTTGTGCCTCTCTAAGAAACCCATACAAGTAGGTAAGAATATTCCCAAACTGCAAAAGTAGTAATCCAACGAGTGAATGATTTATAGATTCGCCTGATGGCAGAGAAAGTGGGAACTAATAAAATAAGAATGCAAAATAGGTTTTAGTCCGGATCTTAAACAAGCAATGATCAAAGAAGGAATTTCAGTCAGAATCTTCGAAAGAAATTGGTGTAGTTGGGAAAAGTCAAAATGAGCGGAAGTTATAAGCCCCGAGTATCGAGTTTAGTCGGAGTACTCGAGAGAAAAAGGACACGCAACTCTCGAAATATTGCTCACTACTTACTATTGAGGCAGATTCTATCTAGTGGGAGCTGAAGGTTTCGGATCCCTTCAAGTGGCAATTGCATCATGGTGGCGTTTGATATACTTGACACCTTGAGGATGAGTTTTCTGTAAGATTTTGGAAGTTCGTAGGATAAAGTTTGTTAAAAAAAACGTTGCATCGAGATATGAAATATATTCCACGAGTTACGAATAAGGATCTAATTTAATTTAAAAAGTTGCTTCGACATAGGAACTGAATTTCCCGAGTTACAAACATGGATATATTCTCATTTAAAAATGGTTTCGAGTTACGAACTGGATTCTCCAGTAAGGAACAGGGGTTATTTTCATTACAAAAGTTGCTTCAAGCTACGAACTGGACTAAAAAAGTTGCTTCGATATAAGAACTAGATTTCACCAGTTAAGAACAGGCGTATATTATCATTATAAAAAGTTGTTTCGAGCTTCAAAGTGGATTATCCGAGTTACGAACAGTGGTCTATTTTCTTTCGACGCTGTGTTCCGTGCGATTTAAATCCCTAAATCCAGGAATACCCAAAACCCAGCTTGAAAAGTAATCCCTGGGTTATTTTGAGTATTTTATTATATAGTCTAACGTGCCCTCCAGCCCCAATGCTATAGATAAATCCACGTCTATATGTATATCTTCCACACATCTTACCGCTCTCTCTTAAGTAGCCTTCGGCAGCTGATGCCTCGTTGGTTTCTACTTTCAGCTAATTGCCTTTTTAAAAGCAGCCGTAAGACAATAAGTCAAAATTGCCATCAAAACGTTGTTGATGTCTGATAGAAAGCAAACACTTAAGCCCTCAAAGGGCGATAAAGATGATTTCAACTGAGCAGTGAAGCAGAATATAAGAAAAGTGGTGTTAATAAAATAAAGCAAATAAATAAGAATTCACAACTATTTTGAAGCAAGGAAATTGATGATGCAACCCAAACAGGCGATACATAAAAAGAAAAAGAAAAAACACAACAAGATTTTTCACCGGGAAAATATAAAAAGGTTTTCTTTCTCTTTTACTTTTTAATTTGAGAAAAAATGAGTGATTTTTCATCCCACAATTATATTTTGGTTCATAATTTGGGGTGAATTCGTTTCATACCGGTACGGTAGTGATAATGAATTTAGGCGGGAAAATTTCGCGGGGAAAAATTGCCCGCGCAAAATATAAACGTGAGATTATAGGAGAGAAAAATTTAAGAAAAAGAAAAGCGGAAAATATTCCTGCAAAATATTTATGCAGAAGAACCATAACAATTTCAGCCATCACCCGTTACTTTTATTATCCACGTTCGCATTTCATATTTGCACCTAAAAATCACATTTTGCTTTTTCTTCGATTGCTTTTTCCCCCTCCGCTTCTGTTTAACCACAACCTTTTTTCAGCCATTTTCAACCCCTCTTTAAGGAAAGAGGGTCGTTCTTTTGCTCACACACACACCAAGGATTAAAAAGCTCACCCTCTGGGCAACCTCTAGAAGAGTTGCGTGCTCTTACGGACTTGGCATTCCGAATCCTCTCCTGTATCGTCTATTTGATCTCTAATCCTCTCACACACAACATAAATCTCCCCCCCTTTCCCGAAAACCCCATTTAATCCCTCTATTCCCCAAAAGCCACGTTGGTTTTCATCTCTTTTTAAAACGAGGAGGCCTCTGGAAGATCTCTTGTTCGCCCGTGAAAAGGAACAGATTATTGACGATTATCGAGACACTCTGTATGGTGCACGAAGTGCTGCGCGACACAGGATGTGTTGTTAGCTTGGTCTTTAAAATGGGTCACCTCTCATTATGAATCAACAAATCATGGAAACGTTTTATTATTATTAGTAGTAATAGTAGTAGTACTATTACTATTATAATTATTATTTTTATCATTATGATTTTATTATTATTATTATTATCGTTATTATTATTCTTATTATTATCTTTATTATTACCATTATTACTATCATTAATTATTATTTTCATTATTATCAGTATCATTAATGTTAGTATTATTATCATTTATTATTATTATCATAGTCATTATATTATTATAATTATTATTTAATTCAAACTATTTATTTTATATTAAAATATTATTGTTATCCCTTCACTAGGACGTCAGAGCGTGCTTCAGAATCCTTCACCGTGGCCCAATGGTAACAGCTACGTTTCTTCCTCGTACAAGTCGCTCGCTCGAATCCCATTGGAAGCTGATGGATTGGTTCAAATTTTTATCCATTTAATTAATATACAAATGAATTTGGGTGGATTAATGAGGCAGGAGGTGCTTTTTTTCCTCCTACTTAAGGATTTCCAAGTATCACTTCAAGAAATAAGGAAAAGTGTTCACATCAAAAGTGCAAAGGTGTGAGGAAGAAGTTGCCAGCAAACCTGGTCCTATTTTAAGTGTGGGCTTGTAGTGAGTCCATGTAAAAGAGTTAACTTGGTCACGCGAGGCCTTGTCTTTAAATTTATAAATGGCTCAATTACAATTCCATTATGTCAATAGATTTATATATTTTTCCAGTTTCAATTCTTTTTCACTACCTTTAATATTCTTCAACACAATTTCAACTCCTTTTCACTACCTTTTTCTAGTTTCATTGAAGCTACTTCGTTGGTTTCATCATTTATGTTTAATGAATAAATAAATAAATGAGAATATAAATTAATTCCAACCAAATTTATTCATGTCTCCACCAAACAAATCTCACAATCTATTCCAACCAGCCTCATGTAACCTCGCTCGTGGCAACAATACAATGCACTTGAAATCTCATCCAAAGCAAAAGTAGGAATGAAGTATATAGATGAAAGAGAGTGAAAAAGCGAAAAAAGTAAGGCGAAAAATCTGAAAAATTCTCCCACTATGTCAGGTAACAGTTCCAAAATATGGCTGAGTTGGTCAAAAGTTCAAGATTTCATTTTTCAGCATTTAGCGCGAATTGTTTCCCTAACTTTTTGGGCCGCATGGAGGCTGTTTTTCCCCAGGCTACAGCTAATGGCTAGCAAATTTCCTATCTCTTACTAGAGACTAGAGGATATATTCATATTTCATCCGAGACGACTAATTCATCCAATAATTGCATAGGACAAGTTGGGTTAATTTCTGGGTTTTTTTATATAATTTGGTATTTTGTTTGTTTGTTTTTATTTAATGTTTGTGTTTTACTTTTTATTCTTCCAAAAAGGCTTTAGAATGAGTTTTAAAAGGTTAGGGGTTACATTGGTTGAACCAAGGGAATTGTGAAATTGGTCCTGGATGAGATGAATGTTCCGGAGAAGAAGTAAATGTTATTTTTGAAAGGTATGAAGCGTATGTATGTATGTTGGTTAATATGACTGATTTTATTATCTAATATATTAGGGGCGGGCAATAATTTTAGGCAGCGGGCAACATTGAAGTGGACCGCACTTAAAAAGTTAGATCCAAATGTCGACTATATATAAGTTAACTGCAATTACCTTTGGGAAATTGTTTATATGTAATACATAGTCATAGATATAGCTACATATTAATAAACAAGGGTAATTATTTTTCATAGTTTGCCACCTTTTTTAAACTGTTTCCGAACCACGATTTACAATTCTACATCATGTGATCATTAGCCAGGGCATAGGCGTCTCAAATCCAAGTACTAACCACACTCGGAAGAACGTAAATATAAAGGATAATGAGGATAGGTATTTATGAATTATCTGATTTTCTAAAGATCATTTTATCTACGAATGAAAAATATTTGGAAATGACTGAATTAAGAATGTAAAACTTCCACAAAAAAAATGATGAGATGAGATTTCGGGCAAAATGTTCAATGAGAAATTTTCAATATTTTTTTCGAATTCGAAATGAAACGCGGCCATAGAAAAAGCCTTCGCGGACCGCAGTTTGTCTTTTTCCTGATTCGCTGTCTGAATACAATATTCATGTCTATTTTCTCTTCATTCGTTCATTCGCTGTGTGAATATCTTTATGGCACTTCTCTCTTTCCTCATTCGTTGTGTGAATACTCCCTTCCTATCCCTTCTTTCGTTCTTCATTCGATGTGTCAATATTATATTCCTGTCTGTTCTCTCTTTCTTCATTCACTTTGTGAATACTATCTTCCTCTCCCTTCTCTCTTTTCTCATTCACAGTGTGAATACTACCTTCCTGTCTCTCTTCTCTTTCTTCATTCGCTTTGTGAATATCCTCTCAATGGATTAGAAAATTTACGCATCTGTAACAAGAAACACTTTGCCTTTGAAAGCTTCAAATTCAGCTCATATCGAACATCACGTAGCGAAAGTTTACATTCATGATGAGAAAAAAGTTTACCGAGAGAACAACTTTAATAAATCCCAAGTACAGGACTAATTTCGGAACATTTTGCTCCATTCTTTAACTGTACAAAGACTGATCAAAGGATAGAGGGTATTGCACTGGATCTACTTTTGATTTAATAAAGTCGCTCTGTCTCACAGCTTTTGTTTCTCCATTAATTACACTGGTCCGCGTTGTTTTCAAGGTCAAATATATAATACCTGATTTTAATTTAGTTTTTTGCACTGAATCTGAAAATCATGCTCATTTTACCCAATCAGGTCAGGTTTTTGAAATATGAGCACATACCAAAAACTCCTATATTAGCAAATATTGGACCGAGTTACTCACAGAAGGTTTACCGAATATTTTTAATAGATGACATGAATAATACAATGTTTAAAATAATCTACTCATTGATGAATGCTCTCTTCAGTTACCTCCGATTGTGCCGAGCAGACATCAAATCCCTCTTAAGGCACCAACAGTAGTCAGCCAGAAAGTTCACATCCCATTGGCCTTGATAGCATTCCTCCATGACACGGATGTCTTGGTGAAAGCGCTCACCTTGTTTTTCACTGAAGTTTCTGCAATTTTCTGAAAAATAGTCCAGATGGGACCGAAGAAAGTGCATTTTCACTGACATACGCGCGCCAAGTTTGCGAAAATTCTCCATTAAGTCATCAACCATCTTCTGGTACTAAGGACTTCTATGGTTACCAAGAAAGTTTGCAATGACTAACTTAAGGGACAGCCAGGTAGAGAATTCAGTAGGATTTAATGAATCATCAAAACTAGAATCTTTTATGAGTTCTCTTATCTGAGGACCATCAAATGTACCTGCTTTAAGCTTCATGCTGATTTGTTTGAACTTATGGTGGAGGAAGGCAAATCCTCCACTTTCCGTGTCCAGTGCTTTTGCAAAGTTCTTCATTAAGCCGAGTTTAAAGTGTAGGCGTGGAAGTAACACCTTGTTCGGTTCAACCAGGGGGTGGGACAAAACATTGTGTGACCCGGTTTTTAATCTTTGTCTTGATGGCTACTCCTGTCTGATATAATGCTGTTCGTCAGCCCGACTATCCCAAAAGTTCAAAAAGCATAGATACTTTGTGTACCCATCTTGAAGTCCTAGGATGAGTCCAACAACCTTAAGATCTCCACAAATCAACCATTAATGTTCCTGGTAATTGAGAGCAGACAACAGACGTTTCATGCTGTTGTGGGATTCTTTCATTTCAGCCGAGTGTCCAACAGGGATTGATGAAACCTTAGTTCCGTTATTTAGAAGAACTGCCGTGAGACTTCTGTTGGACGAGTCAATACAAAGTCTCCATTCCATGGCAAAATACTTCATACCCATTATTTTCATTAGTTCAGCAATATTGTTACAGTAGATCAGTAAAGATGCTTCATCGAACATAAAGAATTTTCTGAATTCGCTTTTGCGTTCCCGATACCAATAGAACGTTGTTTCTGGGGAAACTAGATGTTTCTCTCGGAGACAAGAACCCAACTGCTGGGAAGACTCCTTAGATAGGTTCAGGTCTCGTGTCAAGTCGTTGAGTTTGGCTTGGGTCAACGGCACCGATCAGGCGTCCTCCTCTGGCTCGCATGCACCACACTCACCTTTATCAGTCATGTCAGTAGATTTGGAATTATAACTAGATTCCATGATGACATCTGGCCCAGGAACAGGAACATCTGGTCAATGGGGGATTGGATTTATGGCAGAAGGAACATCAAGGTATTGAACATAATGCTTGTTTTTGCGATTTATGCTTTTTAAATTTGTCATGCAGAAGTAGCAGTCAGTAACGTGATCTTTCCCTTCCATCCACACCATTGGGACACCAAATAGCATACTCTTTATTTTCCTATGTCTCCAATCCCGTAAGTTCTCCACACATGGTTTGCAGCAGATATGGGAAGCAAATGCTTTATCCTGGTCTCCTAGTTTGACTCCAAAATAAGCGTAATAAGCCTTCTTCACAAAATCCGTGATTTTTGCTTGACGGTCTGGAAGAACCACGTGTCCGCAGATGAAACAATATTTGTTAGAATGGTTCTTACACTTCCGATCCATCGTACTGTACAACTAGACATGAAAAGAGAAAGAATAACTAGTTATTTAAGGTAACCCATGACCAGCTGTGGCAAAAACAAAGCCCATATACGCTTGGAAAAATATTCTGTGATAAAAATCGAGTGTATCTTAGAAACTAGACCTGACCAAAAAAATGAATGATATTTTTGAATTCAGCACGCCAAAAAAAATCCTAAGTTGGAAAATCCTTGACCTTTGAAAAAAGGTTTTGAAAGGCCGGCTAGTGTTATCACCGTGTATACATTACATTCATGATGAGATATAGACGGTGGGATCGGTCATCCAGAATTTATTTAGCACTCTAGCAAGTTGGGAGTTGATCCTCCAACTGAATATATACATTAACCTGAATATTTCTTTTACATAAGGGGCTTTCGTCTAAAGAACTTCAGAGAGTCAATTAACTGTTTTGTACAAGTTCGCACGTACACTTAGTTATTAGGTAATTTTCATTTCTGCAACAAAGTTTCCGCATTATGGGCCATGTATCTTATACTATAGCTGTCTGCCCTTTACTCTCGTTTTCTACTCATCAATATTGATCACTGGTTTGTCGCTAGTCTCAAAGCATTCCTAAGATGCATTAAGAGAGGCGATTTACTGCCGTCTGTCAATCCATTACGTGACGCCCTTTTACATCGATAACATCTCGTCTATGGCCTTTTGGTTTACACTAGTTTTCATGTGTATGAGAGCGTAAACGAGCAACCATAACTGCATATCCTACAGTCCCGGATAATCTTCTTCTCGTCCATTTGCATAGAACCTCATTCCTTTTCCGATTTTGTTAACCCACAAATAATAGAGATACACAATCAGCCGAAACTGATGGTGGAAGTCCCCCCCTCAATTTATAATAACCAGAGAATTTAGTGGAAAGCATCTTGATCCAATTATTTCTGTACAATAATCTCTTCAATTATGATGAGCTTTCGACCTGCAAAATATGTATATCTCCATTTTAATCTGGACGGGTTCGTGCACACAGACTTGTGGACTCTTTGACTTATTGGAGGAACGTGCATCCTTCTTCTTGCCGTTGTTTGTTTCTTGTATTTTGTTAGTTTTGGTTTTGGTTTATTTTTCTTTAGAGTTTTTATTAATTTTTTTAATGTATCCTATTAATAGGATAAAAAGTGATTAAGGCGACTTTTGTTCCTGTTGGCAGTCGCCAGATGCTCCCCTCCCCATAATAAAAAATATTTACTTAATTCGAATTAATTTAAATGTAGTTTTCATTGTAGTAAGTGAGTTGCTAAATATTTTCGTATATAACAAATTTGCACATACGTAGAAACTAAACGTAGATACATACAATCATCTTCTTGCGGTTTGTTTAGGATTGGTCATAATTTGCAATTTCCTCATGGTAGAGATATTCACAAAAATCGCCAATGGGTTTTCGAGTTACATTTTCTTCATTTGATGTTATTTGTTTGGATAAATTCAAAGGATTTTTATTAAGCATTCATATTCAATTTTTTCATATACGATATTTGCACTTCATAATAATTCGTAGAACTGTGTCAATTTAGTCAATCTGAAGTAGGAAGCTCAAATCTAAATGTAAATGATCAAGGGAATGTTCGATCTGCTTTGAAAATATTCACCAAAAAATAGATAGGTTTTATGAATTAACGATTTCGATTTTAATGCTCATGAGTATTAGAAATAGAGTTTAACTTTAGCATTGACATCAGAATTCTAAAAAATAAAAACCCAGACTAGAATGGAAGTTGGCCATTTCTCTTATCCGTTTGAAATTTAGAAAATCAATTTGACATGTAAATTTCCGCCCAATAATATTTTTTAAAGAGCACATCCCCTATAACTTTAAATGCAAGCCATAGTTTCTAGTTAGCTAAGAAGACTATAACTTTCATTACGATCAGGACTCTTTCAAATGATAACAGATAAAATAGCTTCTGATATCGCAGGGCTACCAACGGGAGAAGATGGCGAGTGAGGAAAATAAATTCTATACATTTGAATCAGTTGAAATATTAATAATTTACTTCTTCAAGGTGATTTCCACTATTTGTGATGCAACTTTCGATGCGCTTTGCGATATTCACCCGATGAATACAAAGGATTAATCCCAACTTCAGTCAATTTGAGCACATTCATTTATGATTCGCTGTTCCCTCAGCTGTCTCGTATCATTAAGTACACCTCTTTTATATACCCCAGAAAAAGAAGGTCTGTTGAACGAAGAGAGCATTGTGATATTCCATATGTGACCAGACCTATGAGACACCCTGTATATCATCGGCATGTACTCGTATCCCAGTATCATTTCTCGAGTCCATTACAGAATTTATTTTAAGGTCTATTTATCGTTGGTTTGAGGCATGAGCTATCTTATGGCTTAAGAGCCCAATGCAACCTCTACAAAGTCGTCGTCATTGGTCGCATTGAACTGTGGGTTCTGGCTGGTGTTGATTTGCCCTTTGCGGCCAGTTGTTGTCGTTTGGATTCCAGGCTTGCTTTCATATTTCCTTCAAATAGGTCACCATCCACTCTTAGTTTGTTTCTCCATTCTGTTATGTTGTTGGCAAATAGTTCAAAGGCGTTTGGGTCTATGTCTGCGGCCTCTTTGAGGGATCTCTTCAGCTGCTCTTTGTATCTGAGCAGGTGCCGGCCTTTAAGGCGTGAGTGTGTGCTCAGTTCGCTGAATAGGATCTTTTTGGGTAGTTTTATGTCATCTATGCGTACCACATGACCTAACCACCTCAATCGATGTCTCAGGGTCATTGCTTCAATGCTGGTGATATTTTACCTTTCAAGGATAGTGCTATTTGTGACATAGTCGTCCCATTTAATGGTCATGATGGTACGTAGCATTTTTGGTGGAATCGTTTTAGATTTTTTAGGTCACGTCTATATATGGTCAAGGTCTCACATGCGTATAAGAGCGTGGAGACTACTATCTCTTTATAGACCATTATTTTAGTGTGTATGCTTAGGTCTTTATTTTTTAACACTTTGGTGGATAGTCTTCCAAAGGCCGTGTGACCTGCCTGCAGTCTGTTTTCCATCTATTTGGATGCAGTGCATTGAGTTGAGAGGATCCTTCCTAGGTAGGGAAAGATTCCACACATTCAATGGTGGTTCCGTCAATGGTGATGTTCATTTGTAGCGAGTCCTCGCCTGGGCTTGGTTCTGCCAGGATTTTAGTTTTACCCTAATTCAGTCAGGCCAAAGCGGGTATATGAGCATGGAAGTTATCTACCAACTGCTGGAGTTGTTCTTAGAAATGGGCAATGGCAGCAATGTCATCTGCGTACTGCATTTCCGCTACAGTGAGAGTGTTAGTGTTACGACGGGACTTGAGTCTAGACATTTTGAAGAGTCCGCCATCATACGTATACTTGATCTTGACCTCTGAGTTGTCTGGAGGAGATTTCGTATAACATGGCAGCCAGAATAGAGTGGGTGCAAGTACACATCCTAGCTTTAACTCACAGGTGATGGGCAAAAAGGCTGATAGGTTATTTTGGTGGATGACATTTGCACTCATACCATCATGCATTGTCTGTATCATCTGTATAAAGGGTTCAGGGATCTCACTCTGTTAATAACTGACCACATAACATTTCTAGGCACACTGTCGTATGTCTCTTCAAGGTCATAGAAGACGAGTAATATTGGCTTCTGTTATTTCTTTGCCTTTTTCTGCAGTTGTTAGGCAAAGAAGATCATATTAATAATTCTTCTGGGTGGGCGGAGACCATATTGAGAGTCGGGTAGGATGGTTTCTGCGACTTGTTGCAGTCTGTTTAACAGGATCCTGGCCATGACCTTTCCCCTATAATTCCCATACACTTTTCTGTCTTTTTTTAAAAATGGTAACGAGGAGTCCGTTTTACCAGTAGTCTGGTACATGTTTATCTCCTACATTGTGAGTATATATACACCAAAAAACAGGATCTTATGAGAAGGGGAATGGATTTAAAGGCGAGGGTTAAGATAGCTTGATATAGGTAAATAACTAAACAATAAAGACCCTCTACTGTTGTGAATGAAATAAATACAATATTAATAAGACTAATAAAGAGTTTACCATCTTACACTGTCATTAATGAGCAACATATGATGTAATATCCACTAAAATCTTATGATCTGTTCATAATCCGTGAACATTAATATTAGTAATACAAATACATATCGTCGGCAGCGTCAATAACATGCTAGACCAATGATTATGTTACTGAATCTTGTTTAGAGAGCCAATTTATCCAAACTCTCGAAAACAAAATCCCAAACAAGTAAAGATAACACGTCCCAGTATATCTTTATGAACGTAGAACTATACGGAGTGATAAAATACCTCCCAAAAACCTCAAGTAGCGAGTTGTGATACTGAATAAAATCTTAGTCGATGTTTTTCATCTTCTATTAGCATTAAAAGAAATGAGCTGAGGAAAAATAAAACACTTCTAGAAGATATATAGCATGGATGATTTATAGCGATGACAAAAACGCCTCTAACTATTAAAGAATAAAGGAAGGAGGAGGGATAAATCGGAAGCCTAACTGGTCGAAGACGCCCAAATGTCTGCCTGAGAGAAAAGCCAAATCTTCTAAAGCGAATTCAAATTTTCCGCTCTACCTAAAACTCCTAAAGTAGATAACCAATTTCTTCCCAATTACATAAATTTCAATATTATTACAATGATTGAAGGATGATTGTGTAAAGATAAGTAAAGAAGTGAATAATAATACACCTTAGCCAAAATTAGCCCATGCTTCCATAAGGTCTAACATGTCTAAGGCCTTGTGTTGCTATCTACAAACTACTCTTTTTACACTTACTGTGAGGGAATCCCCACGTGGAAGATCTTAAGCAAAAAGGAACTCCCATGGGCAGCAAAAGGCCCGGCTAGGACTAAAGTGGTAAGCCTATCCCCCCCATCCCCTTTCCACAAGCGGTAGCCTCGAATCGAGTCCCCCACGATTCACCTTTATGCGGGCTAAAATAGCTCTGCCAGAAGATTCGAGGCCCTTCGAGAGTAGAGCTGTTTCCCGCTAACCCCCAACTCTGGGAAGAGCCTCGGACATAAATAACGCTCGACTTCCCGGAAGAGACACAGAGTTGAGGAGTCTTGCCAGAACCCAGAAGATTTCCCCATGGTTCCAAGGCAAGTGCTAGCAACAAAGCAAAGTGACAGCTGGACTATTTTGTGTATTTGGAATTAGCCCCAACAAGGAGGTAATTCCAATGAACGATCGCCCATAGTGATTTTTTCGACTTCTTTCATCAACTCCTGTCGAAGCTCCCCTGGACCGGAAGTTACCCTCCCCCCTTGCTTTTGGAGAACCGTCATCACTCCAACCTCCCGCTCTAAAGTCCAAGCGGTCTCACTTCACGTACAGAAGACATCTGTAAGCCAACATCTCACCCCTTCAGTAACCCAATTAAGTTAATCTCCCCCCCCCCTTCATTTATTGATGTGATTTTTGCCCGTTAATTCTCTGAGGTAATTTTACCCTTCAAATCTCTTATTAATTTTTTTTGGGTAAATAAAATTCTATTTTTATACATGTTTCTTTAAATAACTTTGAACTTTGCCATTGCCCATAATTTGCCTGACCTAGTTGCACTCTCTTGTTACTCAGCCCGTCTGAACGCATGGTTTTCCGTCCCTTTTGTCGGATCGATTTCAAGTTATTGGTCCTCTCTCAAAGATATAATATGGTATTGATATAATTTAATGTCATACTACGACATATATATATATATATATATATATATATATATATATATATATATATATATATATATATATATATATACACATATATATATATAAATATATATATATATATATATATATATATATATATATATATATATATATATATATATATATATATATATATATATATTAGTATACATATTATATAAATCTGGTGTCAAGTGTGTTGGGGTTTTTACGAACCCGTGTCATTTTAATTTAGACATTAGAAGTTCCCGTGTTATTCATTTAAATCCCTATTATTTTAATTTTTGTATAGTACTGGCAGAAGGCATGTTCAAGTTATTTGAACAGCAGTGGAATGTAATCTATTTAGATTTTGTGTTGGACCCCAGGTAATTTATTTTCTTTATTGTGTTCGAATTTTGGGGACTCTCCTGGTTATTAATCCAAAAGAGTTAAGGTCTTTGGTTTCCTAATTCCGGTAGGAGGATTTTAATTTTTTTTTTCGCTTAGAAACAGCAGAGGTAAGTAGCTGTATCTTAATTTCTTTTTGTGATCAAGGCCTCCACGAATATTCAAGTATTCGTTTCGCGTGGGTAGTATCCTAGCTCGTTTGCGTATTAGTGTTCCCTCAGTTAACTGCGTAAAAATGTTATGCTTCGAAAAATTCAAGAGTCAGGGTGAAATCTTAGGTCTTTCGGGCAAAGACCTGCTAAATTACGTACAGGAAGGTGAGTTGAACCAACGGGCAGAGCGAAGGGAATTGGAGATGGAGAAGAACAAACTGGAGATGGAGGAGAACAAACTGAAGATGGAAATGGACATGGAGAAGAACAAAATGGAGGAGAACAAACTGAAGATGGAGATGGAGAAGAACAAACTAAAGATGGAGATGGAAGAACGTGAACAAATTAGGTAGCATGAGCTGGAAATGAGCCGAAATCAAATGGATTCTCAGTCCATCGGTTCCCGAGCTAATATTCATCAAACTCCTTCAGTCCACCTTCCCGCTTTCAATGATGGAGAGGACTTTTGATCATTTTTGGCCCATTTTGAGAGAATATTTCAGATCAATAGATGGGATCTGTAAAATGATGGCGTTGCTCGCTTACTTCCCCTTCTAAATGCCAAGTTAAGAGATATTTTCCTATCCCTTCCTCCGAAAGCAACTTTGGACTATTCCACGTTAAAGTCCGAATTGCTAGCCGCTGTCTACATGAATGGCGAATTCTACCGCTCCCGATTTCGTCAGGAAAGAATCCGCCCTGGCTGAACCTTTCGACAACACGGGTACATCCTTCAAAGAAACTTTCAGTGTTGGCTGGATGCGTGCAAGATTCCCAAAGGCCAACTAGTCCCTTTTGGATTTCTTCCTTAGGGATTAGCTTTTAGCTGCCGTGGCTCCCGAAATTCGCGCTTTCATTAAGGATAAACGTTGTGCCACTTTCAAAAAGTGCTTGGAAGAGGCCGATGTTTACGCGGGTAGTCACGATTTATACCCTAAGGATGTTGAAAAGGCTCCCCAATCGCCCCACAAAACTAAATTTTATGGCCCTTAAACCCCCCCTAAATTGGTTCCAAGATTTACCAAAGTTCCTAGTCTTTCGAAGCCAAGAAACTTTCATCCATCGAAACACCGAGACATTAAGCCCCTAGTTTTTTCTTCCCTGGTTTTGCCGTACCAAAAGAACCCGATCGTCTGCTACACCTTTGGAGTTCCCGGCCATTACCGCACGAACTCTCTTCAAAACTCCCGATTCACAAGCTCTCAGTCCCACCAAGTACATCAAATCTGGGCGCCCCCTGATCCTCCTCCATCGCCTCAGAAGACTCCCGAACCTCCCTCGCCCGCCAAAGAACCGGTCTATCAGGTAAATTTTCTCTTTAATGAGAACAACCCTGGTGGATTGAAGTTCGAGAATGGAACTGTAAGCATTCGCTGAGTATCTACCCTCGTCCGTCACACCAGGTGCACCTGCATTATAGTGTCTGAGGACCTACTTCTCCCTATTGGGCTCGACCACAAGAAATTAGCGGTGGTACACGACTACCTTGGCCGGGCGAGTCGTTTCCCAGTAATTCGTTGTCACATCGAGTGTGACTATATGTCCGGTTCGGCCGAAGTGGTAGCGGCCCCAATCCAGTTCTGCTCCGTTTTATTCGGTCAGAACCCCGTAATTCACGACTATCCCGTGGCCCAGCCCATGATTACCCGTACACAGGCAGCCCTGGGATCCCGTGCACCTGTTCCCCTGAAAACCTCTATTGACCCGGAGTTCCAAGCCCCCCAGAGCGATAAGTTTTTCCACGCTCAGAAGGAGTGCACAACTCTGCCCCCACCCCTTTGGGAGAAAACTAAAGCCCTCGAGCATGAGTCCACCAGAGGCAACAAACGAGTCTCTTATCCCGTGAAGAAGGACTTATTGAGAGGTTTGACACCTAATTGGACCTTAAGTCACGGGAACGAAAATTCAAGCCTGGCGCGAAGGTGCTGGTGCTACTTTCCACGGGAAGCAACAAATTCAAGAGCCAGTGAAAGGGACCCTCCCCTTCCTCGAGTTTAGAGGACCCGTGGATTACCTCATTCATACTCCGGCGGGAGCAAAGGTTTTCCACGAGAATTGTATATATATTATCTCATTAATGTTCCTAATTATGATTTCTTTTTTTTTTGGTCCACTAAATTGTTGTTGTTTTTTTCCCATATTTATGCCTCCATTTAATTTTATCCTTTATTTTTGGTTCCACTAAAATGTCACTAATGTTCTCCTGTGATTTTTTCTTTTTTTTTAAATAGTATTAGTTAAATTCTCTATAATCGACCTGTTTAAGGCTTATGCCCGTAAATTCCCCGCTGGGCTCAGATTTACGGGGGTTTTTTTGTGTTTACCTTTCGTAGCAGGTAAGAATTTCCCTAGACCTTTGATAATACGAGTTTGACGGGTTTGGATGATCCTTTCGTACGCAAATGCTCTGTAAAGCAACATCTTTTGGTTGGGAGATGTGTGAGGGAATCCCTACGTGGAAGATCTTTAGCAGAAAGGAACTCCCAAGTGCAGCAAAAGGCCCGGCTAGGACTAAAGTGGTAAGCCTATTTCCCCCCCTCACCTTTCACAAGCGGTAGCCTCGAATCGAGTCCCCCACGATTTACCTTAAAGCGGGCTAAAATAGCTCTGCCAGAAGATTCGAGGCCCTTCGAGAGTATAGCTGTTTCCCGCTAACCCCCAACTCTGGGAAGAGCCTCGGACATAAATAACACTCGACTCCCTGGAAGAGACACAGAGTTGAGGAGTCTTGCCAGAACGCAGAAGATTTCCCCATAAATCCAAGTCAAGTGCTAGCAACAAAGCAAAGTGACAGCTGGACTATTTTGTGTATTTGGAATTAGCCCCAGCCAGGAGGTGATTCCACTGAACGATCGCCCATAGTGATTTTTCCGACTTCTTTCGTCAACTCCTGTCGAAGCCATCCTGGACGGAAGTTACCCTCCCCCCTTGCTTTTGGAGAACCGTCATCACTCCAACCTCCCGCTCTGAAGTCCGAGTGGTCTCACCTCACGTACAGAAGACATCCGTAAGCCAACCCCAATCCTCCTTCAGTAACCCAATTGAGTTAATCTCCCCCCCCCCTTCGTTTATTGATGTGATTTTTGCCCGTTAATTCTCTGAGGTAATTTTACCCTTCAAATCTCTTATTAATTTTTTTTGTGTAAATAAAATTCTATTTTTATACATGTTTCTTTAAATAACTTTGAACTTTGCCATTGCCCATAATTTGCCTGACCTCGTTGCACTCTCTCGTTACTCAGCCCGTCTGAACGTGTGATTTTCCGTCCCTTTTGTCGGTTCGCTTTCAAGTTATTGGTCCTCTTTCAAAGATATAATATGGTATTGATATAATGTAACGTCATACCACGACACTTACCTATATTTCATTGTTATCTCCCTTCTCGTCTTCTTTAACCATAAGATCAGGTTAAAGACTGAATCATTTTCCCAGTCCGGAGCAATCCATCATCCTTCCCTGACCAATCGACCAATTGCACATAGTTTAACTTCACTTTAACTTTCTTTTAGAATCTCTCTGGAAAAACTTTAACCAGGAATCACTCTACTCAGTTTACGGCTTTTTATAATTAAATAGGCAATTTCGCTCCTTCCGCTCACTAAGTTTCCTTCGGATCTCCCCCACCCGAAACTGTTATAAACCGTTCATCAAACAAATAATGTATATGTGGGTAAATTTCATTTCTGCCACTTTACCTTAATCCACCAACCGGTTCAATGTGGTTTCCATTGATACTAACAGATCCTCTTCTAGTTCTTCATCAATATTGTTTAACAAGCTTGAATTTATTACGTCAAATTTCGTTTTAACAAAAGAGATTATATCTGGCTGAATCGCACTGAAAAGGGGAATGTTTTGAAGAGTTAAAAGTTCATGGAAGATATTGAAGTGTAAATTGTGTATAGGAAAAGTAGTTTCAACCGTGAAATGTGTCTGGAGATAGAAATTATGTGCGAATTGATAAGAATTACATGTGTTTGGAACTGTCAACAATAGTGTGTGGAAGAGTGAAGTGCTGAAGTGCATTGAAGTTTGAAAGTTACATAAATAGCATGATTTTTAATATTTAAATGCCTATATAATATTCAGTACGATTTTCATGGTAATTTCAAATCCACGATTAGTTTTTCTCCATAATTTATTTTTTCCAGTAATGAATATTTGTTATTTTTACGCTATTATAAAATACATGAGATCAAAGAATCAGTTTACACTGAATATTTGATTTATTTTACTTAAGTAAATGGATTTATAGAAAAAAAATTCTTATAATATTGATAAATATTGACCAATTATAAAATAACAGAGAATACAAAATGTATTAATTAGTATTTGGCAACTCTGATACTTCATCTTGAAAACTCCTTTACTAAATTACCAACTGATATGTTATTGTCGTTTCAGTCGTTCGTTGGTGATTTTTGTGCTATAGACTCTCCCATTTAAAATAAGCGCTCATATACATAATTATGTGAGCAATCTCGACATATTCTGCTATATATATATGCCACTTATGTTGTCTCTAAACAAAGATAAAATATTTCAGAATTTGTAAAGAACCTATATTTCTCTTGTCTTTGCGTTGAACTGTAGCTCTCAATTACAAGGTCAAGTAGTGCCAACAAGAACTTCACAAATTGAGCACCCAGTTGGCTTTATGAAATCTTGAAATTAGGCACACAAATCAAACTTTGAAATATGCCATCTTGTAACATTTAATTAATGTAAAACCAAGCAAATACTTGTAAATAATGTTAAATCGCAATTTAATGATCTAAGTATCAATGCAAAGCAGAATATTTTTTAATAATGCAGAACAAATTGTTGTGTTCCCACGCGAACATGCAAACATACACACATTAAGAAACAGGGGCGAGCCGACTGTCTGGCCGCAGAGATAACAAAGACAGTAGAAACAACTGTGCATACAAGAAACGAAATCTGATAGAGGGGGAGTCCAAACCACCAGTCTTGATGTGAACCCGTGAAAGACGAAATTAATTTTGAGACGGATGTTGGCTTGATAAAGCCTGGTCAGGTTTCCAAATTCAAATACTCTCTTAGTGCACACGTGCCTACACTGAATATGCATGTACTCTCTGATTGACTAAGCTCCGTCCAGCGGTCAGATCCGTGAACATACACTTTGATCAGATCTGCTCTGCATCACACTCGTATTGGAAAAGCGCAGCCACGCCCCTAAATTTGCGTTAGAATAAATAGGCCTGCAAAACCTACAACGGGATCAGTAGTCACTATTATCAGTATCACAATTAAGTCAACCACCAAGAGTCAGACAATACTTCAATCCACGGATCGCCCACCCACAGTCCCACAGCGATTTCCCTTGCCCGAACTGAGCTAGCCTTAAGCCTACAAAATGGCCATTTTTTCTTCCGATTCCTTCCTTCCACCAAGTTGTCAATCCGGTTACCATAACCCAGCCAACAAGTGGATAACAAAACGGACATTTGGAGTCAAATTAACTTATGCAGTACCACAGTCTTAGCCTCGCTTACCAATAAATTGGATCACCCCGTTTACCTATAAACAGGTCACACCTTTACCCCCATGGAACCTCATGATGAAAACAAACCTTAGGTTCCAGTCCAGGTTTGCCGCCATTGCGGAGAGGAGCGGAGACACTGGAAAGCAGATAGGAAAAGGCAATGCGTTTTAGAGTGGTAATGGTGCGGCGAGAGCTGAGCAACCACGCTGACAACTGTTATATGCGCATTACTAAGTTTGATGGATACAATGCAAAAAATAATAATTAGATAGTGTATATAGTATTGGCTATAGGCCTCTTTCAAATGGCGATAACTTTCCAGTTCTTCTTTTCTCGCTTGTTTTAGAGGATTTTGCAACAGAAAGGGACTAAGAAGACAAAGGTGATGACTGCATTCGTCATGAACATGAAAATAGCCTGAAATTATCCACACAAATGATTAGGTTAGAGATTTCAACCTACGTAAAGATTCAGCAAATTTTCTTGGTTCTAGGCTGAAATTGAAAAAGCTATTGGCACTGGGAGATTTATTTTCTTGGTAATGGTACAGTAAACATTTGATGTTAGCATTATTTGTTCAGGATCAATCAATAATGTTTGGTTATAATATTGTAAACCTGCTGAGCTATTTTTAAATCAAATGTAATTCCTTAGATTGGAAGTTATTAATTGACTCCTAGAAAGGAAGTTAAAATCTGTTCAGCTACACAATGGAAATATGTAAATAGACTTTCATTTGTTTACCACATTCTGACCAACTAAAGGAGAATTATGAAAATCTAAAAAACTGTTGTTTAATATCAATATTATGGAGAAAACTGGCAAATGTTTGGATATTTCAAAATCATAGGAATGCTAAGGTAAACATCCAAACTACAAACAAATGCCCTTTTAAACGAATGGGAAAACAGAGCCAAAGAAAAGCACTATGTGCTCTGAAATTGGCCACAACGATAAAATCTGATGCCTGGAAAAAAAATCCACGAGGCCTCGATCGAACCTATAAAAATATTGCTATCACCTTTTCACATCAAACTGAGTTTGATGAAACAATGGTAAAGCTATGCTTGTAAATGGAACATGTTAGCAGTAGCTTTCAAAATGTCCCTAAACATCACTATTGAGGAAATTATAGGAGGAATATTGGTTAGCTCTGACTTTCTTAAACTAAAGAAAGGGCCAGAGTTTAAGAAAACCATGACAGAAACAAATATGAGTGAACTTCGTGTGTGTTGTCGGGAGCTTTTGCAGAACCAATAAGTGTTCAAATTACAAACTCATAGTTGACACCATGTTTCAAAACTTTTTTAAAAACTTGGTTGCAACATAGATACTACAATATGCTTTCTGCAGTCACACCTCACCTATTTCTTGGAGAACCTTTGAGATTTGAGCGACGATTACGGTGAGATTTCACTAGGACTGAGAAAAATTGAGCGGAGGTACCAGAAAACAAACAGGAAGGTGGATTACTGAAGGATCCTAAGGAGAGACTGCACGCAACTACTAGAAAGTGGAATGAAATCAAAGAAAAGAAAGTTGGAATAAAAATGTTCAAGGTTGAACTTAAAAATATGTTAAGTGCATTAAAAAGTATTGATTAATTACTTACATCATTAATTTTTCTTTATTCAAGTATTGTACTAAATTACATCCTACATTTATCCACAAATATTGCAATAATGAAAGAACGGGAGGGAAAAATTCTCCTACCCCTGGTGCAAAGATCTATACTCGGTAGACAAAAAGTGAAAACATATTTGAAATCAAAATTTTAAAAAGAAGTCTAAAATTAAGCTACAAGGTTGCCACACGAAGTATAAACTGTATTTTAAATACGTTTACATACCATTAATTATTTGCTTGAGGGTTCTCTTTGGATTTATTTAATTTTGTGAATCAAATTGTAAATTCATAAAAGAACACAGGTCTACAAATATGACTGGAAAATCTTAAATAATCGAGTGCCTGTAGATAAGCGGGAAAACAGCGGGCGATATTTTCACAATGCTTAACTCCACTATGACCAGATCAATCTGTTTTAAAGCTATCAAATTTGTTAACGATACAGGCAGTTGTCTTCCAAAAGTGAGGATCATCCCGCCCGAATTATTGAGAAATCCAACCCTCAATAGGAAGATGATGAGCAAGATCAGGAGAAATCTAAAGAGGAGTGAGAGACAACTTTCTTTGGAGGCCAACGTTAGCCATGTGACCATGCAAAAACTGTGAAAAGATGATCTTAAACTTCTTCTATTCAAGATAATTAAAATACATTTCATTTCCCACCCCACTAAAAAGAAGAGTCGAAAGAACAAAAGTACTCCTTCAACGGCTCATTGATGACACGTAGCCTCCAATTATGAGAAGGAATAAGAAGTTGTTCACTGCGCAGACCATTTACATCAAACAGAATGATCGTGTTTGCGCACAAAATAAAAATAAGATTCTTGTTGAACATCTTTAAGAAGATAAAAGCCAGATTCATTGATAGTGTGGGTGGGCGTAACTTCAATGGGCCAAAAAAACACCTTTCATCTCCATTGAATAGGGGGTAAATATCGATGAAACACTTTATTTGGACATGTTAAAGAAGAAATTCATCACCTGTGTGATTCAGTAGAGGCCACTATAGAAAATACCGGTGTAATAATTCTTTAGCAAGATAGACCAACCTCTCACACAGCAAATATATCAATAATGGTTACAGGCATATTTGGTCGATTTGGGCGATTTTGGTCTATAGAAGGTTGCCCCCTTACCCCCTAGTTCACCTGATTTGAACCTAAATGAAGTTTGACTGTTTTCTATGATTTAGAAGAAGGTATCTACAAAATTTTCTCAAAGTGTTGAAGTTGTGAAATGCAAACTGGAGAAAATCTCGAATAAAATATCATTAAAACCCTACGAGTACGAACCTATTGCGCTCAGGTCATAACTTAGACCTATTAAAGCTAAAGATGCTATAATTGAATATTAGTAACATCAACTTGTAGTATTTGTTTTTCTTTCATTTTAGGCAAAGAATTATTTAATATTAAATTGCTTATTGCTATAATTAAATAAATATGAGTTAACACTCCGTGTTTCCATCCTGGATAAGTAGGTAATCATAATTCACTTTATCTCAAAATGCAGAGTTGTGTTATGAAGTTATAAAATGTAGCGAGAAGTCAGTGTGTGAGTGAGTGGAAATTTCAAAACTATAGAACTGTTAAGTCTGTGTGTGGATATCTGAAGTGTAAATTTTAAGTAAGTGTAAATTGCTTAAATAAAGGTGCAAATGTTAAATGTGTGAATATGGATGGAATATGTGTAGAAGATGGAAATTTGTGCAGAATTATGAAATTTGTGAACTTATATAGCTGTGTGTGGATGTAGAAATGAGTGTAGTACCGTGAAACGTGTCTGAAAGTGTGTTTGTAAGTTCGAACTATGTGTAGAAATAAAAATTGGTTTGGTATTTGGATAGCTTAATGGAAGTGTGAAAAGTGTGTGGAAGCTTGAATTGATTGTGGGACTATAAAAAGTGTGAAATATTGAGGTAGTGTAAAATGTCTGTGGACGTGCAAAATTTTGAACGTGTCATATATGTATAGTAGTATGAAATATGCCTGGAAGTGTAAATTTGTGTTGAAGTGTGAAATGAGTTTAGAAGTGTGAAATATAAGTTCAGGTGTGAAATATTTGTGAAAGTGTAAAATAAGTGGGGGAAATTGTGTGAAATATGTCCAAAAGTGTGCAGATGTGAATTTGTGTGCGAGTGTGAAATTGTGCAATCTCCGTAAGAGATCAGATCTTGGGAAGGTGTTGGGCGTTTTCTTTCTTTAAGGGAGCAAAATAGGAACGAGGATGGGAGTAAAAAGGACAATAAAGTTAAAATAATTACTAATAACGAAAGGGATCAGAGGCAACGAGCTCACAAGGAATGAACTCACAAAGAACGGGCTCGCAGGAACGAGCTCAAAGCGAACGAGCTCACAAGAAACGAGTTCACAAGGAATAGCTGACAGGGAAAGAGCTCACAAGGAACGAGCTCACAAAAGTCAAGTTCACAGGGAACGAGCTCATAAAAATCGAGCTAACAAGAAAAGAGCTCACAAGTAATGAGCTCACAACGAATGAGCTCACACCGAATGAGCTCACAGGGAACGAACTCACAAGTAACATGTAGTTTCTCTTTGGGTAAAACTAATCCACATCAACAATCACTCCAGTACCCAGACGAAATGAGAAAAACATCAAATAATATAAGGTTTGTGAGAAATAGAATTATATTTTCCAATAAATTTACCTTCTTGATTTTTTTAATTATAAAATATTTAAGAAGGAAAAATAAAGGTTCAAATAAATATTTTATAACTTTCATCTTACAAAGATAAATCTTTTATATATAAATAATCGAAAATCAGATGACACCGTGATATATAATAAATGTATTTAACGGCCCAAAGAATGGAAAACTGGTAAAACAACCCGGAAAAACGATAATGAAATTTATTACGTAGTCCATTAAAACTTAAAAAAGTAAATGGGAAAATTATAGAAACGGACAATGGGTAAACTATTTTAATCGCTATATGAAAAATGAATATAGGAGTTGGATTTGAACATGTGTAATCAAGCGCTCTTCGCTAAAATGACCACGACGCTTATCGCTAGACCTACCATTTTAGCGAAGAGCGCTTGATGACACAGGTTCAAATCCATCTCCTTTATTCATTTTCATACAAAGGTTAAAATAGTTTCCCTATTTTCCGTTTCTATAATTCTTCCATTTCTTACTTAAGCTTTAATGGACCACATAATTAATTTCCTTAACGTTTTTCCCGGTTGCGTTACCAGTTTTCATTTCATTGGGTCTTAAAAATATATCATTTTATATATAGTTTATCATCAATATGGGAAAAACGTTATATTTTATATATTTATTTTTAATCGTACATACTGACAGGTTTAAGGGGCCATGCGTATAAAGTTGCCATGGTAACTAATGCTCGTTTTGTGGCCGCATATGGGTGGTTGTGTCATGGTAGTCATGACAACATTGACAGCCATTTTTTTTACTTTTCTATTATCGACCAACAGTTATTTGAACTTTATTATTATCGAGTGCCATTTTTTTTTTACTTTCTTATTATGGAGAGCTAATTTTGGGTAGTTTCCTATTATCGACGGCAATTTCTTTTACTTTCCTATTATCTACCACCATTTTTAGTACTTTCCTAATATCGAGAGCCATTTTTAGTACTTTCCTATAATCGACAGCCATTTTTAGTACTTTTCTATTATCAAAGGCCATTTTTAGTACTTTCCTATTATCGAGAGCCATTTTTAGTACTTACCTATTATCGACAGCCATTTTTCTTACTTTACTTCTATCGACAGACACTTATTTGAACTTTTGTATTATTGACAGCTAATTTAGGGAAATTTCTATTACTAACAGCTATTTTTTTTACTTTCTACTTGTGGACAGCCAATCTTTTGCAGTCTTTAATTATCGACAGCAATATTTGGCTTTCCTATTATCAACAGCAAATTTTTACTATTTTCCAATTATCGACAACTAATTTTTGTACTTCTCTATTATCCCCAGCAAAGTTTTCCGCCTTATTCTTATTGGTAACCAATTTTTTGTACTTTCCTATTAATAACAGTCATTTTTGTACTTTCCTATTATCGTCAGCAAATTTTATTTATTAAAGGATTTTTATTTATGTTTTTATTAAAGAATTTTTAGCCCCACCTTTTTCACTAAATGATTATGTCAGATAAGCTAGGCTATTATTACGTTACTAAAAAAAAATTTTTTATTTCACCAAACAACAATAATTAAATATTTGAACCTAAAATATTGTAGATTAATAAAAATCCTTTAATAAAAAATTAGCTGATGATAATAGGAAAATATCACCTTTGATTAAATGAGATTATTTTTCATCCAAATGTCCATTTGTTACTGAAAGTTGAATTTCCGCTATTTATATTTCAGACATCGTTATTAGATTAGCCCAAATTATTTTTAAATTTTACTCCAAGTCAAATTTTGTTTTAAAATTCCGATTTAGAGCTTTTGATTCATTTAACACCAAGTTCTTGAACTTTTTAAGTCAGTTCTTCGAGATATTGGAACCAAAAAGGATTCGGATAAAAATTCGTAATTAAATGCACGCTGATTTGATGCTATCGGTAATGTCCATCATTTATTCTTCCCCACTATTTAAATTTCCAATAAAGCTATCACTACAGCACATCGAAAATAATCCTGAAAAAAAGGTCATCCATAAATTTAAAAAGAGCAGCTCCTTCTAAATCACAAGTTAAATCCGTGAACTTTATTGGAATTGTTTGTTTACAAAGGGCACCTAAATCCGAGGAATCTGCTATTTTTTTAAACTATAAAAACAGCTATGCGTAATTATCCGTCGTATGTATTGTTTTGTACATTAATTACCCTTCAACAAAAAACGTTAATGCATTTCGAAATTCTACAGCCACTGTTATGAAGGTAGTTAAAAGCTTATAATCATTTCAACATTACGTTTTTGCATCTTTTTTTTTATTCGTTTATATTCATCCAATGAAATTTCTTCCAATTATAGCGGAACTTTCTGAATTAAAATAAAATATATTGAAACGTTCTTTTATCAGATCATCCCATAAATAATGACCAAATTTCGGATAAGAGTAAAATGTAGCTGAACTTTATGTTTTATTATAATTTATTCGCGTAATTTCGATCATTATAAATAACTTTCAAAGATTCAAAAACTTCTCAACATCATTTTCCCAACTCTTTAAGTAGGGTGAAAAGAATGGCGAGAGAGTAGCTTCCATCTCTTCATGTGTTATAAAGATAAGTCCATTAAGAAGACGAGAACATGTCGCACAAAGAACACTATACGAGAGAGCAAAGTTACAACCGTTAAACACACTATTACCATCAGATAGAAAAAAAGAAGGAATAAAATAGAGGCGGAGATACTACCAGGACTAGACCATAATCTAGACAAAGACTTAACGAAACTAAAACAGAAAATATCAAGACGTATGCAATTCCCGAGCGGTAGACTAACTGCCGCCAAGGAAAGACTATACCAAACAAAAGTTCAGCTTAGAACTAAAATATCGGCATGAACACTTGAAATAAAAAAATACAAAAGACTGAGAAAAATATAGAGGTATAAAGAATTATTTATTGAAAAGCATGAATTGATTGTTAACTAACAAACAAATACAAAGGTTATAAAAAACAAGCAAGATAGAGATGCTCTTTACACCAGAGGAAACTACTTATTGAGTTTTTCACACCATTTTTTCTTCTAATATTGATATCTATTTCACTGCTACTTTCAATCATCAAGATGGCCCTGCAAACTCCAGGATTGGTAGTAATGCGATGGAGTAAATCCTGGAGAAGAGGAAGGGTATGGAAGTTTTTCCTAGCCGAGGTCTTCCATCAACACGATCTAATATCTGCTGGATCCAGCCATGCATTATCAAAATAGAACAAGGCGAGTTTGTGACTGATCAGAGAAGTCTTATTGCCTCCAAAAAAGTCGTAGCACGGTCTATCAGCTGAAAATAGATGTGTTAATCGTTTGTTCAACTGGTGGCAATTTAAAGCAAATCATATCAGAACAATGCTACCAAACATCAAAACTCATTTGAATGAAAGCATCTTATGGGTTGTGTTTAGCAAGTTTGCTGTCACAAAACCCTTATGTACAACCATTTTCGGTACCTGTGGAATATCTATTTTTCATCTCTAATCACGATACTATTGTTTACAGAATTGAGGAAAGGCGCTTAAAAAAATGCAGAGAAATTCAGATATCTAATCTAACTTTTAGGTTGGCGTCCATCAAATCCTGCGGAACGCATTTTCCAGCTTTAGACACCATTTCATAGGATTGCAAATATGTAGAGGTAGACGGTTAAATGGTACGATTTTAGTTTACTGAGTAATTTTTCAACTGTAACAGTGCAATTTTGAGTCCCAACAAATCAAATGACATCAGGATTCCAACATTACTAATGGGCGCACCTGGTAAAATTCATTAAGTTAAACTTTTCTATTTTGTTCCTTAGGCTCTCTGTAAGTGTTCGCATGATATAAGGGGCTAAGGAATTTAGAGACTGATTTCTTGTAGAAAAAATAGACGGTGTCCGGCATTTTTCAAAAAAAGAGAGCTCAATCATTAATCAAATTTATTTTAACTTATATTTTACAATTTATTTATATCTATTCCATTCTACGAGTATTAGTGGTCGGCCCAATTAATGCTAGTAAAACATAGGTACATGTGCTGGAGTTTTTCATGCGGGTGCGTAAGATTTGTGTACGTTGGAATTTAGGTTAGTTTACAAGAACACTCAAATGTCAAGGGAATATTATCGGGAATTAAAGCTAATCTCTTTACCTAAGCATTAGTGGTAATAGAAGGTCACGCCTGAAGTCCAATTAAGATTAAGATAGGAGTAAGCAAACGCAGCTGTGCTTTATGACACAAGCTCCGGTTAGTGAACGTCCGTGTTCTCCCCAAAATTTCTCTCCTCTTCTACCCCAACTTCCTCTACCGACTTCATTTCCGTTTATATATATATATATATATATATATATATATATATATATATATATATATATATATATATATATTTATAGTGAATTTTTTGTATCCGCTTGTTGTTTGATTCATGTTTATTATTCATATTTGCTGCTCATGGGATTATTTAATTTTTTTTTATTAATCGATTTCTTCATGCCTTGCTCTCGACTTTATTGCTATAGTTTACAATTTTTGTATTTCGATATGAATTTAATTAATGTTTATTATGCATATTTTGAACTCATGGGATTATTATTTAATTTAGTTATTTTTGACGATATTACATCAATTTCTTATTAATAGATTTTCACGAATTTGCTTTCAACGGTTTAGGATTATATATTTCATTTTAACTTCTTGCTTTCGGTTATCATTTTTGACTCCTGTAATGTTTTTATTGCTGTGTTTAGTTATTCTTATAAAAATAATTCTTTGTATTTAGAATTCGCTGATGATGGTCATCGTTAATGACCGAAACGTCCAGAAAATTAAATGTTCAAAACCATCGCATGTCTTCATATTCCTGCTACGAATAAGGTTTCCAAGGAACGACGCCATCACTGATATATATATATATATATATATATATATATATATATATATATATATATATATATATATATAGTGCGGTTAAGGTAATGGCATAATTAGACAACTGCTCTGCTTCAAGTCCAGCAGGTGATCCTATCCTCCTTGAACTGGAAGACAACACTTAGGGATGACCCATCCATCAGCCCAAAAAAGCTGATTTCAAAGACACGCCTTTATGTCGTCTCGTTTACCGTCACAGAAAACTGTTATTATTAATATATTAACAGCGTTGACTGAGCCAAAACGCTCGAAAGATGGAAAAATATCCAAGACAAATTGGTGCGGTTAAGGTAATGGCATAATTAGACAACTGCTCTGCTTCAGGTCCAGCAGGTGATCCTATCCTCCTTGAACTGGAAGACAACACTTAGGGATGACCCATCCATCAGCCCAAAAAAGCTGATTTCAAAGACACGCCTTTATGTCGTCTCGTTTACCGTCACAGAAAACTGTTATTATTAATATATTAACAGCGTTGACTGAGCCAAAACGCTCGAAAGATGGAAAAATATCCAAGACAAATTGGTGCGGTTAAGGTAATGGCATAATTAGACAACTGCTCTGCTTCAGGTCCAGCAGGTGATCCTATCCTCCTTGAACTGGAAGACAACACTTAGGGATGACCCATCCATCAGCCCAAAAAAGCTGATTTCAAAGACACGCCTTTATGTCATCTCGTTTACCGTCACAGAAAACTGTTATTATTAATATATTAACAGCGTTGACTGAGCCAAAACGCTCGAAAGATGGAAAAATATCCAAGACAAATTGGTGCGGTTAAGGTAATGGCATAATTAGACAACTGCTGTGCTTCAGGTCCAGCAGGTGATCCTATCCTCCTTGAACTGGAAGACAACACTTAGGGATGACCCATCCATCAGCCCAAAAAAGCTGATTTCAAAGACACGCCTTTATGTCGTCTCGTTTACCGTCACAGAAAACTATTATTATTAATATATTAACAGCGTTGACTGAGCCAAAACGCTCGAAAGATGGAAAAATATCCAAGACAAATTGGTGCGGTTAAGGTAATGGCATAATTAGACAACTGCTCTGCTTCAGGTCCAGCAGGTGATCCTATCCTCCTTGAACTGGAAGACAACACTTAGGGATGACCCATCCATCAGCCCAAAAAAGCTGATTTCAAAGACACGCCTTTATGTCGTCTCGTTTACCGTCACAGAAAACTGTTATTATTAATATATTAACAGCGTTGACTGAGCCAAAACGCTCGAAAGATGGAAAAATATCCAAGACAAATTGGTGCGGTTAAGGTAATGGCATAATTAGACAACTGCTGTGCTTCAGGTCCAGCAGGTGATCCTATCCTCCTTGAACTGGAAGACAACACTTAGGGATGACCCATCCATCAGCCCAAAAAAGCTGATTTCAAAGACACGCCTTTATGTCGTCTCGTTTACCGTCACAGAAAACTGTTATTATTAATATATTAACAGCGTTGACTGAGCCAAAACGCTCGAAAGATGGAAAAATATCCAAGACAAATTGGTGCGGTTAAGGTAATGGCATAATTAGACAACTGCTCTGCTTCAGGTCCAGCAGGTGATCCTATCCTCCTTGAACTGGAAGACAACACTTAGGGATGACCCATCCATCAGCCCAAAAAAGCTGATTTCAAAGACACGCCTTTATGTCGTCTCGTTTACCGTCACAGAAAACTGTTATTATTAATATATTAACAGCGTTGACTGAGCCAAAACGCTCGAAAGATGGAAAAATATCCAAGACAAATTGGTGCGGTTAAGGTAATGGCATAATTAGACAACTGCTGTGCTTCAGGTCCAGCAGGTGATCCTATCCTCCTTGAACTGGAAGACAACACTTAGGGATGACCCATCCATCAGCCCAAAAAAGCTGATTTCAAAGACACGCCTTTATGTCGTCTCGTTTACCGTCACAGAAAACTGTTATTATTAATATATTAACAGCGTTGACTGAGCCATAACGCTCGAAAGATGGAAAAATATCCAAGACAAATTGGTGCGGTTAAGGTAATGGCATAATTAGACAACTGCTCTGCTTCAGGTCCAGCAGGTGATCCTATCGTCCTTGAACTGGAAGACAACACTTAGGGATGACCCATCCATCAGCCCAAAAAAGCTGATTTCAAAGACACGCCTTTATGTCGTCTCGTTTACCGTCACAGAAAACTGTTATTATTAATAAATTAACAGCGTTGACTGAGCCAAAACGCTCGAAAGATGGAAAAATATCCAAGACAAATTGGTGCGGTTAAGGTAATGGCATAATTAGACAACTGCTCTGCTTCAGGTCCAGCAGGTGATCCTATCCTCCTTGAACTGGAAGACAACACTTAGGGATGACCCATCCATCAGCCCAAAAAAGCTGATTTCAAAGACACGCCTTTATGTCGTCTCGTTTACCGTCACAGAAAACTGTTATTATTAATATATTAACAGCGTTGACTGAGCCATAACGCTCGAAAGATGGAAAAATATCCAAGACAAATTGGTGCGGTTAAGGTAATGGCATAATTAGACAACTGCTGTGCTTCAGGTCCAGCAGGTGATCCTATCCTCCTTGAACTGGAAGACAACACTTAGGGATGACCCATCCATCAGCCCAAAAAAGCTGATTTCAAAGACACGCCTTTATGTCGTCTCGTTTACCGTCACAGAAAACTGTTATTATTAATAAATTAACAGCGTTGACTGAGCCAAAACGCTCGAAAGATGGAAAAATATCCAAGACAAATTGGTGCGGTTAAGGTAATGGCATAATTAGACAACTGCTGTGCTTCAGGTCCAGCAGGTGATCCTATCCTCCTTGAACTGGAAGACAACACTTAGGGATGACCCATCCATCAGCCCAAAAAAGCTGATTTCAAAGACACGCCTTTATGTCGTCTCGTTTACCGTCACAGAAAACTGTTATTATTAATATATTAACAGCGTTGACTGAGCCAAAACGCTCG